>OY754331.1:152511682-152974182 GCA_963573305.1 Pyrrhosoma nymphula
GTGCGTTGAGTCGTAGGTTAGGTAGATATTCAATACAGGTATCATAACATTAGGTATGAAACAAGGTAGGCATATTATGACATTCTATATCATGCCATTGCGCAATAGGACAGTTAAATTGATAAATGGCAATTACC
Organism: Pyrrhosoma nymphula; assembly: GCA_963573305.1. NCBI lineage: Eukaryota > Metazoa > Arthropoda > Insecta > Odonata > Coenagrionidae > Pyrrhosoma > Pyrrhosoma nymphula. The sequence continues at coordinate 152,511,820 of OY754331.1, forward strand.
TTTTTTTTATTTTGAGAGAGCAGCAAAGTCAGTGGAGAGGTAATACGATATTCCGGCTCGTGAACGTTTTCATCCGCTAGGTTTCTGGCTCTGGAATGCTTCCATACGCTAGGATTCTGGCTTGTGAACGTTTTCGTCCGCTAGGTTTCCGGCTCAGGAACGCTTCCTTATGCTAGGATTCCGGCTCGTGAACGCTTCGTTTGTACGCTTCCTTGTCTCATTTTATGTTTCATTTCGCTTCGGAGACGGTTTAGCTACGGTTCGTTCACATTCCGATTCGCTTTGGGTACGCTTAAATCTCCACTTGGTCGACGGTTCATATCCGCTTCCCTCTACAATATTTTCGCCAGGGGGGTGTCAGTTCCAAATCATACAATTTATTAGCAGTGTATAAAGTACTTTGGATTGGGCATCATTCATCTAGTTATACATTAGCCCTATATTGGCTGCCAATATTGGTCCAGCAATAGCTGAAGAAATCGGATCAATATCGGTCCAATATCGGGTGAACACCGGTACACTGGCTAAATCTTGGCTACCAATATTTGGCCGATATAGGCTGCCAATATTGGCTACATGACGCAAAACGTTATCATTTGGACATTGGCCCAATAATGGCTACCGATATTGGGCCGACATTAGAACATTGGCAAATGATATCGGCCCGACATATGCCCGATATTGGGTGGCTACTTGGGTACTGTCTAATGTAGTCTGGTTCTCCCTACTCACACATTGTAATGGCAATGACAATTTCTCTTGTTTTTTTGAAAATTTTATGCTGTTCTTTGAGCACTGTTTTCTTAAGAAACTAGTTCATAAAAGTAAGAGCAAAAATAAAGCCAATAAGCATAATTTTAAAAAGCAATGAGGATTCTGAAACTCTGAATTAATCCTAACAGAGTTAAGATATTCATGACTTTATTTTAGTAATTAATTATTAGCAATTATAGTTTATTTACTTGCCATTCATTTTATCTTACACTGAAGCTCTTTAATCATAACTTCGATAACCATTTCCTGTGAAATTAGATAAATATCTTTAAATTCGGACGTACCTACAACTGCAAAGAGCTTTGAAACCTCAAGGAAGACACCAAATTACAGGCTTTGGAACCTGAACAAGAGACCCACCCGTGGCTGGTATTGCACGGCTATCAGGCGTGACCCCTATGGTGATGGGGTTGCCAGTTCAAGTACTTGGATTGGTAGTGACAATGTCACTATGGACTAACGCAATATAACATCAGTGTGTCATTATAAACCTGTTAAATAACAGGCACGAACTCCGAAGTGGCAGAACTGTCAGTTGATATTTCAGCCGTTTCCAGTGGCGACGACTTCTAAATTACATTGTTTCAGCGACATTGCAAAAACTAGCGCTCGTAGGATAGCTATCATCTCACCCCATTCGTGTAGTTACAGGAGTTCGTCGTTGCGTAGTGCTGATGAAGGCTGATGGTGTCTCATCCACGGACCTCTTTGCCACGCCATGGTGTGTCCACGTTAGCTAATTAAATTCACTTTTCTAGAGACTTAAAAATATGCTCTATCTGATGAGATAGGTTTAACGGCATTTATAGAAGGTAGTTTTTTGCAGAAATGGGTTGAAAACACCCTATTTTTCACCTTTTTACAAAAGTCATCAAATTTAGACGTGATTTGTGAACTAACGAAAAAAGCTAGGTGTTGGAAACTACGCTATCAAAAACTCACTAACATGTAAATATTGTAAATGGTATTTGATATCCATTGAACAATTCTTGAAAGAGACAGAGCATGCTAAACTTTGAAATTCTTTTTGAGATCTAGTTTCTGAGGCAGACTTTGCTGCATTTTATCTACTCAGTATGCTTTGAGAAAATGCTCAAATCATTTTCATTTAACAGAGCACTAAAAGTTGTACAATGATGGATACATATCAATTGTTCAGCCAAAAAGGCTACAGAGATATCATGTCTCAAAGTTGTGAAAATTTCACATTCATGTGGCAAGTGGTCATGACATAGGGTCACACAAGTGGCTAAGAAGTAGCCAAGATGGCCGACAATGCGGATAAGTGTACGGTTTGCTCCGAAGTATTTGACGATAATAGTGTAATTATCTCTTGCGAATACCATTGCTTATTGAAATTTCATTTGCAATGTACTTCATTAACTAAAGCTAGCCTGAATGCGATAAACTCTTCAAAGGAAGTAGTGTATCGATGTAAAGATTGCTCGCTGAAGCCTTACCGCCAATTTCGCTCGGCTGAAGAAATACTTGGTGTTGTAGTAGAAAATCAGTGTGAGGTTGGAAAAACTGTGGAATTCCTTAAAACTAGCCTACTTGAGTGCATCGGGAATATGAAGAGTCAGTCCTTACAAATTGAACTCCTTCGCAACGAACTGAGTATGGTGATTAAATCGCAGCCGGGTGCTAAAGCTGTTGTAAACAATCCTGTTATGAAACACAGTGGGAAGTATTCGTCTACAGAAGTGACTCAATCTATGACTACCATCTCTGAATCCTCCTCGGAAAAGATAAGATGTGATTATCCGGCAAAAAGTGCTGTTACAAGTCCTAGTGATTCCTTGACTGTCTCTGAGCGACAACTTACGACTGAAAACCCTAAATCTTCCTTGGAAAGGATTAGACGTGATTATCCAGGGAAAAATACTGCCAGCTGCTCTCTTAGTGATTCCTCAACTACTATTTCTGAGAATGTTTCAGTAATTAGTGGATCAGCGTCTGGTGGTGATACAAACGTGCATGCCGTGAACGTCGTGAACCGTGATCACGCTGAAGAGGATATTGCTAACGACTGGGTTAAAGTTGTGAGTAAGAAGAAGGGAAACATTGTAATGAAGAACAAGCAGGATAAAAAGAGTGCCGATGCGCATGATGTCCAAAAAGAAAAGCTGAATCGTCATCATCGTGACACTATTGTAGGTAAGAATAAGTCTGAAACGGGTTTGGTGGGAGTGAAGAAAGCTTGGATTCATCTCGGAAAGCTTGCTGGCAAGACTACAGAGGAAAACGTCGAAAGTTTTCTAAATAGAAATTTCCCTGGCGTGCAAATCTCAGTGAGTAAACTAGAATCCAAAGGTTTAAATGCCAGTTTTAGGATAGGAGTGCCTTTCCATCTACGCGATGAAGTGTTACACTGTGACAAGTGGCCTTGTGATGTGATTGTCCGGCGTTTTTTATTCCCGCGCCAGAAAGGGGTAATAATAACGTAACACATGAATATGATGATCCATCTCTTGACGTAGAAACCAACTTCTTGGTCTCAAAGATTCCGAAACAGTTTAAAGTATTCGTCCTTAATGTGCAGAGCCTAAGTTCTAAGCTCCAAGAACTTGAGGCTGTAGTTATGTGTGATAATCCTGATTTTATATGTATTTGTGAGCATTGGCTAAACGACGTTACCTTAACTATACCTGGGTATGTTATTGGTGATTTTTTCTGCCGTGAAAATCGTATTCATGGAGGGGTTGTTATCTATGTTAAGAGAGCATTAAAATTTAGTAATATTGGATACAACTTGCAAGACTTAAATGAGGAACTGACTTTTGAGTGCTCGGCTGTGAAATACTTGTTTGCTAATTGTACTTTCATTATATTAATAGTGTATAGATCGCCCCAGGGATGCTTTAAGTCTTTCATTGAAAAGCTTGATATCCTCTTGTCTTCTCTCACCAATAACTCAAACAGACCTTCAATTATATTAACTGGTGATTTCAACTGTAATCTCTTGAATGAAGGTCCAGAGCAAAAACAGTTACTTAATGTTATGCAGAGTTATAATTTGAAAGCTTTAGTGAATACACCTACTATGATAACTGAGTGTTCTAAAACATTATTGGACAATATATTCACAGACTATAGTGATTTAAGAATAAGTACTAAAGTTTTTGACACAGCTCTTTCTGACCATCTTGCAATTCTGTCCACTTTAACCGTACAGTCATCTTGCAATAATTCAATGTCTAAGCCAATCAAATACCGGAGATTCATTAACGAATCTAATGTTAATTATTTTCGGCTCTTGTTGGCACAGCAAAATTGGAAAGAGGAGTACGAGTCACATGGCCTAAATGAAAACTTTAATAGCTTTTATAATATTTTTAGACATTGCTTTAATATTGCATTTCCTCTTGAACCAGTGAGATACAGAGGAACTAGTAAAAAAAACTGGCTAACGCCAGAAATTGCAGCATGTCTAACTATTTAAGAAATATGTCAAATATTATTTTGAATTCAAATGAACCCCAGATACATGATCAGTACTTGGATTTAAGAAGACATTACAGGTACTGTATAAAAAGAGCAAAAAGGGAGTACAATGATCAACGAATAAAAAATGCTTCTAACTATGCCAAAGTGGCATGGAAAATTATTAAACAGAGTTCGTCCTCAAATTCAGTGGAAACTCTTGACCACATCATAGATGATGTTGGAAATGTCATTAGAGATCCTGTTATGATATCTAATGCTTTCAATGAAGCATTATTACAGATGCCTGTTTCTCTGTTGGCTGCCCCCACTGTTCCATATAATCCAAATTCAGTGAATTGCAAATCATTTTATTTAAAACCTTGTGATAAAAAAGAACTACAACAACATTTGACAAAGGTAGGGGGTAAAAATGCAGTGGATATTGATGGTTTGTCTGGTAAATTACTTTGTCAGTGTATGGACCTTATTCTTGATCATCTCCTATCTTTAGTTAATCAGTCTTTGTTGGAAGGTGTTTATCCCGATGCACTTAAGGTAGCCAAGGTGGTTCCTGTGTATAAAAATAAAGGAAACAGAAGTAACTTGAATAGTTATCGACCAATATCCATTATTCCCATGTTTGGTAAAGTTCTAGAACGAGTGTATTCTAAAAGACTTGTGGACTACCTGGATAGTCAGAATTTGCTATCTGCACAACAATTTGGTTACAGAAAAGCTAGGTCTACTGAACAAGCCCTTTTTAATACCATTGACCACATACTGGATCAGATTAATGAGAAATGTAAAGTTCTAGGCATTTTTTTGATCTTAGTAAAGCATTTGATACAGTCAATCATGATAGACTACTCTATAAATGCCAGGCATTAGGCATTAGAGGTGTCGCACTAAATTGGTTGAAAACATATCTAGATCATAGATACCAGAAAGTAGCCTATCAACAAGAAGGTAACATTTACATGTCCACTCCACTGGAAGTAGTTAAAGGTGTTCCTCAGGGATCTGTTCTGGGGCCCATTCTCTTTTTAATTTTTATAAATGACCTGCCAATGAACCTAACAGTGAATTCACACAATTGTGTAATATATGCGGATGACGTGAGTGTAGTAACATCTAGTAAATCTTTAAAAAATTTAATTACCGATGGTGAACTTTTATTACAACAAATGATTAACTGGTGCAATAACAATGAACTTGTACTGAATAGTAACAAAACTCAAGCAATGTTTTTTTCAGCAAAATACAATCAGTTTGTAAATAATGGTACTCTGTGTCAAAAGAAAAATTTTAATGTTGTGAATAATTTAAGGTTTCTTGGAGTATATATTGAACAAAATCTAAAGTGGGATGTTCATGTGGCAGATTTATGTAAAAAACTGTACTCAGTATTTTATTTATTGTCTGTTATAAAACATACTGTAAGCCTTGATGTTCTCAAAACATTGTACTATGGTCTTTTCTTCTCCAGAATTTCATATGGCATCATATTGTGGGGAACTCCATCCGCATTGAATAGTGTATTTTTAATACAAAAGAAGTTATTGCGAATGATGTGCAGTAAACCTTTTCGTGCTCACTGTCGGCCTCTTTTTAAGGAACTGAAGATTTTAACTCCCTATTGAAAATGCCCTATAGGAAATTTTTTTTCCCACAGTAATTTGACAATGGGAACTCGATATTTTCCTATAGGAAATTTTTTCCTATAGGAAATAATTTTCCTATAGGAAATAATTTTCCTGTTGGAAATTTCCTACAGGAAATAATTTTCCCATAGGAAAATAGTCTCATATACATAACCTTAAAAAAAAACTGCCACCGTTAGGATTAGATCTGGGGACCTTAAGTTCATGAGTCGCCGACTCTGACCATTACACCAACTGACTGAGTTGATGAGAGATCGATCTCATAAGTATAACCTTGGCATGCTAAGATTACGCAGAAAAAAAGTGCGGTACAGTACTTGACGGGAATTACTGGACGCTACAGTCCAAATACCGTGCATTTGCCCAAACAATCAATATATATATTACTTGAATCAATTTCAGGGGTAGTGTATTTTGTGATTAAAGAACTCAAAGTTGAGAGAGAGAAAGAGGATTGCTGCAGACCTACAGAGTCATAAGGCCGTTTTACTCGGGCACGAAATTGCACAACTTCAAACTGCATTTTTTCTCAATCGGGCGTGCAATCATTTTCGAATTAGAGCAGAAGCTATTTTGCTACCTCGCGTTCATGCATTCACACATGCGTTCTTGCAATTCACGGCTTACCGTGTTTACACGATGCATTTACCCGCGCAAGTACTTGGCTGGACAGATGCGTGAACACGCATTTGCGCAATTTGGAGTGTTTACACGGTGAAAATTTGATGGTGATTGTATTCACGCATCTACCCGCGCGGGTAATGCATCGTGTAAACACGACACCATGCAATTTGAAATGCACGTTCGTATACTTACATCAGATTGTACGTGCCCCGAGTAAAACGCCGGACTATGACAAAGGGAGAAGAACTTCATATGTTATGCTAGATATAGTTTGCGTTACACTGGAATTGGAATGGAACTGACTATGTGAGTTCCATACCGGTGAACCATTTTTTAATGAATTTCTAACTTTTTCTTAAAATTTTTTTATTGACAATAATGTTTTAATTATAAATGAAATATTGTAAAAGCTTGTCTTGTATGGTGATGTATGCATTATATTTGTGAGAATGCAGAACCATTGATAAAATGAAATGTTTTCTTTTTTTAATTTCGAATTGATTAGAATTTTTCGCACTATGGGAAACATTCTTAATGTACCTATAATAAATATTTGTGTCATAGAATAGGAAACCTTTTTCCATTGTCAAATATTCATGCTATAGGAAAATTTCTCATAACTAGAGGGTTATTTTCTCATTCCTTTAGGAAAATATTCGTCCTATAGGAAAATTTCTCGTTCCTTTAGGAAATTTCTCGTTCCTATAGGAAAATATTCGTCCTATAAGGAAAATTTCTCGTTCCTATAGGAAAATATAGTCGTCCTATAGGAAAATTTCTCATTCCTATAGGAAAATTTTTTGTTCCTATAGGAAATTTCTTGTTCCTATAGGAAAATATTCGTCCTATAGGAAAATATTCGTCCTATAGGAAAATTTATCATTCCTATAGGAAAATTTCTCATTCCTATAGGAAAATTTTTTGTTCCTATAGGAAATTTCTTGTTCCTATAGGAAAATATTCGTCCTATAGGAAAATTCCTCGTTCCTATAGGAAAATATTCGTCCTATAGGAAAATTTATCATTCCTATAGGAAAATTTCTCATTCCTATAGGAAAATATTTTGTTCCTATAGGAAATTTCTTGTTCCTATAGGAAGCTTCATCGTTCCTGTAGGAAACTGTAATTCCTATAGGAATTCACATAATTCCTATAGGAAACCAGTGGGGCATTTTCAATAGGGCTGTGCCTTCGTTATATATTTATTATTCTATACTCTATGTAAGAAAACATGAATCTGATTTTACCCCAAATAATAATTCTCATACCTACGAAACAAAAAGATGTAACGACATGCATGTGCTCTCATCAACTCTTGCCATAACTTCGAAGGGACCTCGTCATATGTGCATAAAATTGTATAATCACCTTCCACAATTTATAAAAAAAGAAATAAGAATGGCTATATTCAAGAATTTAGTTTATGACTATCTTTTGTTTCATTGTTTTTATACTGTAAATGATTACTTAAACTATCATCAATGATTGTATAATCTTTTTGTTAGTATTGATATATTTTTGTTTAATCATGTATTTTGACGTGCCTTATATACTTGCAGCTTGTTCTACAATGTATCCTATGGGCAAATAAACTATTATTATTATTATATCTCCAAAAGCATTTCACTAACGGACCAAAAAATTAACATATTTTCACTAAAGGTATGTACAACTATCCGCAGAAAATTTCATTGAAATCCAAGATGGTCGAGCGGGGAGCCCTAGACCACTTGACATGGAATGACCCATATGCAAACTACCCAACATATTGATCAGTATATTCAGGGAGATTTACTGCCCCAGTATTTCCCATAGCTAAAAGGGAAATCCTAGTGTTTTGGGTTGGTTATAGAATATTCACGCAATACAATTGGCCTTGTGGGTTGAATTAATATCGCTTAGCGGAAGTATTAAGTTTATTTGTCTGTGGTAGGTCCTAATACGAAATTTAGAACGTAAATCTCATGCATTTCTCTGTGAATATTCTCCGTGGCTAACAACTAATAGATATGCATATGGTTTCATGGGGCCCATAGGCAGAAATAATGGATTCAACAAAGTCAAATTAATTAGCGACTCGACTTAGTCAAACATGGGTTTTAATTGGCCAGAAAAAGGAAGAAATTTCTTGACTTATGTACTTAACACATTCCCAATGGCGGGACCCACCGGTGGGTCCCTGCTTTTCACACTCATGGGTGGAGGGACCCACGGGTGGGTCCCATTCCGCTGTCTTTGCATTGACGGCTGTGAAGAACATATATCTCACTGACGCTCCTCAGATTGGTCTTTAGGACATTTTTTCAAGAAAAAGCCATGTTATCATCCACATGCAAGAAGGCATGTGGATTGTTAAAATACATTGTTCATTATATAAAAGAGCTAAATATTATATAAATCATAATGAAAATAATAATTCCTAAAACATGAATGCACACACAAATTTCATTGCAGAATGAAATTATGAGTCTCGTTGTCAATGCTCTGCTACCCTGAAAATTTTAAATTTCAAGAAAATTTTAATTTTTATAAATTCAGCAAATTCTTTCATCATATAATTATTATGAAATGTATTTGTTTTACATTTGAACTATTCAGACACAGTCGGCTGCCCATCACAGTCCTTGCAATAAGTTTTGGCCTTTTTTTCTTCTGCCTTCGATTTTTTACATCACTAGTATTGCGAAGTTTTTCTTATCACATAACACATCTTTTTCTGCTATCTCGAGCCAGCCCTTTATATGTTCCCAACTTATAAACTACTTTTACTTTTTTGTCACTCACACTTCCACTGCTTTTAATGTCATCACTTTTGAGTCCATAAATTATTTTTCCCTAAAATTTATCATTTCTATTTTATTCACGAAATCGTTAGATGGGAACAAAAAATGAATTTTAGTGAAAAAATCAGTCTTCTAACTGTACCCATTCACTCATAAATTGAAAATTAAAATACTCAAAAGGTGACGCCAATTGAATGAGCAGTGCTGAGACCTTCTACGTCATCCACCTCCCCTCATTGGCTGTTCTGGGGAGTGGAGTGGGGGTGGAGTTGGGGAGGTCTGCCTACGCAGCTCCTGGCGCAGCAGATTTTGATTGGGCAAAGGAGCTGTGCAGTCTAGTTGTGATTGGACGAAGGGATGTCGTAACAAGTCTCCGCATGCCCATTCTAGCGAAAGGGTTTAGAACATGTTTTTCGTCGCTTATAACTCGAGAACTAGGTGACAATCAAAAAACGGAAAAATACCTGTCTTTTTATACAACAAACTTGAACAGATTCTGCAATAAAAATGGTAAACGTCCCGATTATTAACCGGTAATCGATTAACTGATGATTACACTGTGGAACAAATCGAAACTTTTTTTGCTTCCTGAATGAAAAGTGGTGTTTCTGATAGATTTTTATCTCACGAGTTCAAATCTGCTCTCAAAATATTTTAGGACCCAAGGTTTTTGAGAAACAACCATTTTCTTATTTCATGAATTTTTAGTTATGCATTTATTGCCCGGAGGTAATACATATATCACTTTTCAATTAAAACATTGGAGTTGAACTTGTTGAATGTAGGTATGAATGAAATAAGTTATAATTTAATAGACAAACAATAAAAATAATTTAATTTATCCCATTTGCATTAAATCTTAAAATATTTTTTTTTTTTAACTCTGAATTCTGCATTCCTAAGTAGATCTTTTTGAATATATTTTCCTCTTGTATGCCTTGGTAGTATTTCTTCAGAGGTACCAACAGTAGTCTGCTAGCATAGCAGGGGTCCATTTTCCTCGGTAACGACATTCCATGTTAGAGATATCCTCGTGAAACCTCTCTCCTTGTTCTTAGTTAACTTCCCCAAGGTATTACGGAAAGAAGTCAACATGGCTATGACGAAAATGCATCTTCATGGATATATTGCAACCCATATTTTGGTATGCCTCAAGCATATTTTCAACTACCTCCTTGTAATTTGGATGTTTGTGTTTGCCAAGAAAGTTAATGACAACCAATTTAAATGCTTCCCAGGCTTCTTTCTCCGCTCTCTGAAGCAACTCATCAAAAGGTTCATCTTTCATGAGATCTCACATCTGAGGTCCAACCAATATGCCTTCCTTGATTTTGGCCTCACTTATGTGAGGAAAGTTCTCTTTTTGGTAGTGGCATGCCCTTCCCTCACGACTCATGGCCTTCACATAATTCTTCATCAAAACCAAGTTTGTTGTGTAGGAGAGGCAAAAATATGTTATTTGAGTCTACAAGTGGTTCATGTTGAATGTTCTTTGATACAGGATGATAATGAGTATGTACAGGCCACTCTCTCACAGTGTAATTGGATGATTTTGCCCTGCTATCAAACTCACATAGAAAACAGTTATATTTGGTGTAACCAAGTTTCATTCCCATAAGCAGTGCTATAACTTTGAAATGGCCATGTATACACCAGTTGTAAATTGTATAACTAACACCGTCAAGCAATATTTTCATTGTCTCATATGCAGGGTTGCTACGGATCAGAATTTATGAAATTCCAGTCCTTTTCCAGGTTTTCCAGGCCAAAATTTTCATTTTTCCAGGATAAAATATCCATTCTATAGTAACGGGTATTTAAAGAAAGAGCAAGAATAAGATAAAAACACGATTAATCCACGCACACGATTTATACATAAACAACATTGTTCGTGAAATTGTGTAGTTATTATAAAACCACAACTGCGATGATTTTTATATCATGGGCGTAAAGACAGATGAGATGCTTTTATTGAAGGATATCTTTTTTATCTCGCCTTCAAGTTTCGGTCTCAGCTGGAGAGGGGATGGAGGGGATTACAACATGAACGGTAAATACATGAAGATTAAGCAGAAATGTTTCATTTATGACGTCCATTGTCATTACGTACTCGACCGACCGTATTTCAAAGATTGTGCGGCCGGGGGAAAACTTCCAATCGTGTCGGGCATTGTACCACTTGTGCATGCTTGGACTTAGGTGGAACAGGAGGAATGTATTTTACTTCACATAGCTCCATTTTCGTGGGCCGTTTATTGTACTTAAGTTTACTTCCATACAGTACTTGAAATTTTCTTAAATAATAGAAGCCAAAAATTTAGTATCATAAAAAAATTGTTTTCGGTCGCTTTCATATTTCAGGAATGCCTACAAACTCTTTGCCTGTAACTTTGCAATGTTTTGTTGCTTTTACATGTAGATGACAAGGAGAACCACCACATTACAACCCCAAGCAACTTCCTATAACCAACACCTTTTTTTTTTGTCGAGCAAAGAGGTAACGAAACCTAAAACAGTAAAATATTCAATAGAATAAATAGTTCTCCAATCAGATAACCAGATAAGGAGTATATCAACTAAGCCTGATGGTCAATTTAGAATTGTAACATGGAATGTAACACCTCTTCCTTCATACCTGCAGAAGACTGAAAATTCTGAAAACAGAAAAGTTGAGGTGCCTTGACATTTGGAAGTCAGTGAGATGAAGTGGTCTGAAGTGGAAGACTTTTCAAGAGGAAGCAACAGGATCATACACACTGGATCATTTAATATGCAGGGGTAGGACTTATGCTTAAGAAGGGCACTAGAATGTATGTTAAAAGCTTCCTCCAGTGTGAAAAAAGGATAGTCATTGTTAAGATAGCAACTAAGCTGACAGACATAATAGCTGCAAAAGTCTATATGCCTTGCCTATGGTGAGTACGAAGAAATCACAGTACTCTGTGAAAAACATCTTGAAATTAAAAAAATGTGAAAGAAGATGATAACTGAATAATGCTTGGACAATGGAATGCCATTGTCACTTAAAAGCCAAGCAGAAAGAACAAAGGGTAACTACGGATTAGGACAATAGAATGAATTAGGAGAACCACTCTTAGTATTTCAATCAAATCAACATTATATGTTTCAAAAATTACCCCCGAGGAATTTATACATGGAAAGATATACAATTGGATTTACAAGTGGATTGATCCATCAATCAACGAAGAGACACTGAGAAGAGTAGGACATGATTGAATTCTCTTAAGAACTCAAAAGAAAAGGAGGGACAACCTAATACGGCGCATTTTCAGATTAAAGTATCTAATGAAGACAGCCAAAGAAGAAATTTCTTAACTATGTGAGGTAAGGCTTTCGGAGGTAAAATCATGTTTCCTCAGACATTCAAGTCCTAATACTTCCACAAAAAGGGAAATGAGGGCACTCAATGTACCAGAGATTCTGTTGTTCATTCCCTTTTGATTTTACTGACTCGTGCTGAAGGATATTATGACTTGGGAGTGGCTAGCAAGGAATTACCTGTAGATACACAATCAGAGAAACAAATATTTCATCACCCTCAGCATGAGTGTACAAAATAGCACCTGAAATTTAATTTTAGGTGCATATAATCAATTGATAAAGACCAAATAAGAACTCCAGTGCCTCATTTAGGCTAAGTTTAAGGTACTAAAAGCTCTAAGCCAACACACACAGAGAGTGACTAAATTGGTACTGCTCACTTAATGAAAATAAACAGGTTTTGAGTTGGTTAAGCAAATTTCCAGGTAAGTTCTCATTTTTCCTGACTTTTCCAAGTTTTCCAGAGCCATTTTCAATTTCCCTGACTTTTCTAAGTATTCCAGGTTTTCCAGGTTTGTAGCAACCCTGATATGACTTTTTCATTTTTCTTGAATGAAAAATGGGCACACTTGGATGTTCATTTCCTATATGCAGCAAAACCCCGTTCAAACTTGTCTTCGAAGCATCAATAAAGAGTCGCCATTCTCCTGGTTTACAATCACATCCCACATACTTCTTTCTCGAGTTATGTCTGTGCAGAAGGCCACGCTTTCATTAAAAGAGAAGAATGGTAACGTATCCTTTTCATGGTTCCGATAAAGAGATGTCTTGATGTTTTTATGCAGTAGATGCCACTCCTGTAGTCTGGAAGCAAGAAGCTCTGCCTTCTTCTTAGATAGGTCAAGATCCCTAGTATGTTCATTCAATTCCATCTGAGAAATCATGTGTGGATAAGAGGTGGTGAGTAGTCCTCAATTGGAGACTCGCGGTCCTCTGATGATGAATCCTCTCATTCTTTTCTCTCGAGTTGTTGGTCTCTTGGGAATAGGTCAGTCCTCACCATGCATCATTTGGGTAAATTATCACGTTTTGTTTATAATGTATGGCCAGAAGCCCCCTCTTCCCTGGGCCGGGGGAAGAGGGGGCCGAATTGTGGCCTCACTCAGCCCAGGTAAAATAAAAAGCAAGCAAGCAAGTAAGAAGCATGTGTCAGGTAGAAGTAGCAATCTGAAACATGATCTTGAGGCTCCCTCCAGATCATTGGTACAGCGAAAGGCATTGAGTTTCTTGCCCCATGAAGCCAGGACCTAAGGTCAATTGCATAAGTTGAACAACACATGTGTGGGGCTCATTGCTTGCCTATATCTCCAACTTGGAAACCAAAATAAAGTTTATATGCTTTCATTATCGTTGAAGTTATTGCCCTTCTTTGAGACTTTACCATAAATTGTCCACAAATGTAATAAAACACATTGCTGTTATTCAGGCACTCGTGAGAAGACATCTTGAAACACTGTAATTCAGCGATGATGATGTTCACAAATCCAAAATGACATTCCGCACTTACAACATTCCATGCTTTGTGCATTCATGGTAAGGTTTTTCTTTGTAAACTATAGTAGTATTACTTATATTTTCGGTGATCTGATATATAAGTCCTTTTGCCGTAATTCAAAAATTAGGGCGTACATTTCCGAAATGCAATTCCCAAGACCGAGACCAGATTACATCACGTGATAATAGTTTCAGCAAGTGAGCATGATACCCAATCTTCCTAATTTCGTGGTAAAGAGTATTTATCTACATAAGAGATTAGATCTGGTCCACATATCGTTAGAACTTGTCACTTCCAGAATAATGTAGAGAAATAATGCATCATACCTGGGCTGAGGTAATAGTTATATTATAAAATGCATTCTATAAACAAATTACACTATTAATTTGAAACATCCTGTACATGTGAATATTTCCTGGCATTAATTACTGCAAAATTGAGAACAAAAAGAAAAAAGAAATTCGAAATAGTGTACTTGAGTACTCTCGATGGGTCTAAAAGACCAAGACGGGTAAATCTGTCCACTATTTTATATAAACCTAAGACAGAAAAGCTCGGAAAATTAGTCAGTACATCAAAAATAATTCTGAAGCCAGCTATACAGAATTAATAGGTTCATCAATTAAAATTGACAAAGTTATAAGCTTTTAAAAAGGGGTTTGGGTCTGATCGACCCATACGCGAGTACTCGAGGGTTAAATCAGTTTTCTTAATAGGCCTATTTCTTGACAACTGTAGGTGACTGGAACAAATTAAAAGCATACTTAGCATCCACAACTTATGTTTTCTCAATTTCAGGTATAATTTCTCAGGAAACAAATTCTTTGTTCCACAGTGTTATCGATTTGCTATGGATTGCATATTGTATGTTTAAACTCGTTCAACACCCGGCCGATGGCCGATGCTGCTCGCACACTTGCCGGTGTCTGTCAGATGAACAAGCTGAAGTTCTCATCTGCCTGTCTTCTAACAGTGATCTGTACCTTAAATTAATTAATAATAGCTAAATGATTGATTTATTTCATTTTTCAAATTATTTCCTTCACTCTTCTCATTGCTAAATGAAATAATTAATAAGAAATAATTAATTGAGTCCTGTCAATTAATTGACCATAGTCAATTAATTGAATTACTTCAATTAATTATTTCTTCAATTCTCGACAATTTAATCAACCACATTTCCAATTATTCTTATAATTAATCGATATCGATATTTTTTGATAATCGCACAGGCCTAAGCATACCTACTAGGGGAAGTTAAAAAAATTATCATTCAACCATTTACAAATGCTTGCCACTCCCCGAAAGTATAAAAATAATAATGCTCTAGAAAGGGGAAATTTCGATTATTTAAAAAAAACTGAAATTAATTTTCATGAAAATTTACATCCTTGGGAATAGTCTAAAAAAAAGGCCTACGTCGCGAATGTGTTAAGTATATAACTACTCTAATTAGCATTAGAGTGAGCTATAGTAAACTGATTAACTACAATTCTTACAAATTCCTCTTCACGATGCTTTAAGAAACTTGAGATCCCAATGCATTCTTTTGCAAGTTACTCCCAGTACAATATTAGTCTATTAATTATTTAATGTTATTTGGAATCAACCTGGATGGTATTCTTGCCTTTAAGCAAAACATGACACATTTATGAATAATTGGAATCGCAATCACACTAGTTAAGCAAATTAACTTCAAGTATATATAGTAAGGCCTAACCAGCCAGTACTTAGTGGCTTTAATTAAAATAAAATGCTGAATTGTAAAGATTCAAAATTGTGTTTTACTGACACAGATTTATTTTTTTTACCCATTACTTCTTATTTTAATTTTTATCCCTATCAAACATGCACACGTATTAATCATGAATATACGAAACCATAAACATGGAATTATATTATCAAATATGTCGTCAGGTATTTATATTTCCTCTTGTTTCATGAGTTTGCTATGTATTTATGTTTTAAATTTCAAATCGAGTTGGTTATCTTTCTTCAAAGTAAGGAAATGACTAGAATACAAGGAAAAAGTAATCAGGGGCTATATTTTCATGAAGAAAAATATATGAGATAAAAAAATAGTTAAAACATTATACAGTAGAAACTCGAAATTACGAAGTCGACGGGACCGGAAAAATCGGCACTTCGTAATATCAAATTTCGTATGAACGAGTATCTTTCAAAAACATCGTGATGAAGCTCTTTTTTTGTTTCTTTAGATTAAGATGTACTCTCCCGACGTACTTTCATGATTTATGAAGTTATAATTCATGAAAGTATATTTAAATGTGTATTCATGCCAACAGGGTGCACTCATTGTCAGTTGAACACAACTTATTTTTCGGAGTTTGATTCTTCCAATTTTCGGGATTTCCACCGCGTTGTTCTAGCTTTCTGCGGCGGAAATCCAGAAAATCGGAAGAATCAACCTCCTTCCTAGCCCCGCCAAAATTTACATCACGACAATTAACTTTTCGTTCTTTTTTCCAATGAATGATTAGGCAATGAACCGTCTTTGCACAATTTTCATGCAGTTTAGACTAAGCCTGTGAAGCTTCTTAGCGCATTTTCTATATTATTTCCTAAGTGGAGAACTCGTAACTTTAGCGTGAGCGATGTATAATCATCAATAATATTGATTTATGCATACACTAAGGAAGTGAGCGACTTGCGCGATCATTTGCACCAGATATTGAAGAAAATAAGATTCTCTCGCGGATGCTATGCGATGGATGCATGTTATGTATTTTGTAAAAATACTGATATGCCCGTTAATCTTGCAAAATAACAATCGTTATTCTCCCTTGGATTCATCTTATTTGTGCGTGGTTATTTCCAATACGATGGAGCTTATGAGGAGTCCAGCTAAATATGTACCTCCTTTCAAAAGTAGATTGTACATATAAGCCACGCACTTCAACAGTGAAGGCGATATAACTCCTTTTACACTTCATCGGCTACTAACGATGCTGCTAACTATCACTACAAATCAATAATTTTCGTTTTCCTCTCTACTATGTGAAAGCTTCATTTGTGGCTCTATTCAGATTAGGTCGCCTTCATTAAATCTTATGATCCATTTAAAGATTCGATATTGAACTAAAATTTGGGATATTTTTTGTTATTGTTTTCCCTCTGCTTTCGGTCAAGCAAGGAGATTTCGTCCGAGCATTGCAGCTCCAGGTTAGGCCACGCACCAGGCCGGAATCAGCTGTCTCCCCCTCCTTTCCCTGTCATTGCGGGGGTTACTCACCCTCCACCATTCTCCCTCTCACAAAAACAGCTACGCGACCCATGGACTCAGAGTATCGTGGGCAGGGGGAGGAATGAGCGTGTTAAAATCGTTGTAGGCTGTTTTCCACGTTTTAAGAAATACCATTCAGCACCGTCGGATGGCGCCACTAGTACACAAATAGTTCGTATTTACGCCACAGAGGTGGCTCTGCATGCGGGGGAGCGGTAATTTTGAATCGTTATCTTGCATATATGGATATATCTTATTTTTTCTTTCCTGTCAGACATATTTAACCTTGTGGTAGCATGTGTAATGGGAGACCATTGTGGCCTCTTCCCCACAGTCGAAGAAGTACCATTCAGCAGCGTTGGATAGCGTCAGCAGTTATTTAACCCTTTAATGCCGAGGAAATTTTTTGTCCAACCTTCTTGATTTTTACACATGAGTATTAAGAGTACTTAAATACTATTATCACACAGTTTTAGCTACATTGGATTCAAAACGACAGAGTTATGGGGCGTGACCATATGGTCACGCTAGGCGGTTGTGGGGTCAATTTTTTTCCAAATGAAAAAGTTTTGTTTTATTGTTTTCAGGTGGATTCATCTTACATAAAACATCTGGAGTAATATAATTATAAATTAAAAGTGATAAATTAATTTTTATTTATTTGTTTTCAAACAAATTCTCAAATATTTTAATTTTTAATTCAATTAGAACATATCGAAATGCAAGAGAATACTCGGTGCGCGTTACGAAGCAACAGAATTTGGAAAACACTTCGGGGCATGGTGAAATTATAAAAGCAATTAAGCACAATACAAGTTTTAAAATAGCATAGGAAACAAATTGAAAAAGTTTCTAAATTACTATCTCTTATTGTGATGTCATTTTGTGTGAAATTCGATAAAGCACTCAATGCACAATACAACGCTCCACTTAACACATTCTGTGCACATGGAGGAACCACATAACGCAGACCTTCGTCTTGTTCCACTCCCTCATTGATGGACTAAATGGTTTAGACCATCCAATCGCAGGCTGACTACAACTTGGCTTTGGATTTAACTGTTAGTAACTGGCTGTCTTCCACTTCTCTGAGGAGCGTTTGGGTACCTTGTAAGGTATTTATCAACAATTTCTCTTCTTAATTCTAGCTGAGACATTTTACTTCCAGCTTTTTTTGGCGAGGATCCATGCAAGGATCGTGACAGCGTCGATCATCCACGTAAAGAGAGGCCGCCACCACTCTTTACTCCTAATGCCAATCCTGTTGTAGCTTATGTTCTGATCCATTCAATCAGCACCTCCCATAAATGTATTTTACTCTCCAAATGCGCTGGGACGGGGAATGAGAATTTTTTTCTGTTCACTTGAATATCGTTTCACAATAACTGCATGATTTGCACCATACAATGTCGATGCGTTTATCAAAACTGAGAATTCAATGGCAGAAAGATCTCACGATGCTTAACAGTAGCAAACGTTACGATAGTGGTCTGAAAACTGCCTGTCGTGCTTCCAAAAACCCTTCGCGACTATCACTACGTTTACCAATCGATCTCAGATCGATCTGATTGGCTCAGCTCGGTATGGTAAACGGAGCGCGCTGGCCAGATCGATCTGAGAAGCGAGCCGAGTCAGCCCGCTTTCCCTAACCGGTCTGAGATCTCAGATCGATCCGAAGAGGTCGGAGCGTGGCGCTCATCGTTCTTCTTTTGGTTGCCGATGGTAAACAAAATATAATCGATATCATTTACGGCATGACTTGTTGCAAGAAGGGAAAGGAGAGGTGTGCGGCTGAAATATGCAAGAAATCTCAAAATAATTCAAACTACTGAAATCGATAGTTCAATATCGATATTTTCAGACCGTGTTGGTAAACCAGGCGATCTGAGTCAGCGCCCTGCTGAACTTTCAGATCGGTCTGAACTCAAGACCGATCTGAGATCGATTGGTAAACATAGTGTATGTAAAACCATGTAGACAAGGTTTTAAAATAACGTATCATTGTTTTAAATATATCCTAAATCGTGTCTACGGTGGAAACTGAAACAAGGTTTGTTATGTCAAGGTTAAATATGTCTGACAGGCAAGAATAAATAAGATATATCCATATATGCGAGATAAATATTCAAAATTACCGCTCCCCCGCATGCAGAGCCACCTCTGCGGCAAAAAAACGAACTATTTGTGTACTAGTGGCATCATCCAACGCTGCTGAATGGTACTTCTTCGACCGAGGGAAAGAGGCTACCACGATCTCCCATTACACATTCCCAGGCCTGATCGTGGGTCACTTGAGACGTTGATCTACCTGTAAGTCAAGGCCAAGGGAAGCGTGCGAGGAATAAACATCGAATGAATCATAGGCTTTACGCCGAATAGTCACATCTTATCTTCCTCCTCCCTTGCCTCAACCGGCTGCGTCAGCGTAGAGGGAGGACATGCCTTTGGAGAGTGGGGGGCTTTTACTTCAAGGGCCCAAGAGCTGGCATGGGGGGCCAGCAGAGTCAGCATGGGACATCGCATCCTGACCTAGTGTTGAGGGGGTAGGAGGGAGGGGCCACTCGAAGGGGCCTGATCTCCTGGGGGGCCGGAACGGGGCCTTCAGTGTGAAGGTGATGGCTCGTGCCAACCTTGAAGAGCGGGGAGGGGGGGGGGGGGGGGGGACACAGAGACTTGAGGGGAAATATGACCAGTATGGGAAAGAATGGAAGCGTTCAATAGTTTCGCCGGAAGTGAGAAAGGTGATGGAGAAGAATAAGCCGCAGTTTTGGAGCAACGGAGATGGAAAGCTGGGTGAATTTTCCTGGTGGATATTACCGGTTGGGGTAAAACAATATGGGAATGTGCGGGCATTTCTATTTCGCATTTCCTTAATTTCCGGTCCATTCAGGCAGTCTTATAAAAGGGAATCAGTGAATAGAAGAAGAAATACGACAAACGAATGAATGTATATTATATGAAATACTTCAGCTCTTATGTAGAGAGAATCACTCATTTAACAAAAAAAAGTTATTTATTTTTGCGCTTTGCTTCGCTCCATCGTCGGAGCCTATCACCCTGGCCTCTCATTTGGATAAATGCAAACTAAACTGGGAGTTGATGTCATTAACAATTTGGAATCGATGTAATGTATCCCGAGTGAGAAAAATTTCATTCTTATTAGAAATCAGGAATTTGTCATTTTCGTTACAAGCCTCAAGTTCGTTTCGTTACAAGATCGTGATCTATCGATTTAAATTGCTGGGGGTTACAGCCAATAAACCGCCAACTTGTGACAAGTAATGCTTCAACGCCCCTGCCCA
Source organism: Pyrrhosoma nymphula (assembly GCA_963573305.1). Taxonomy (NCBI): domain Eukaryota; kingdom Metazoa; phylum Arthropoda; class Insecta; order Odonata; family Coenagrionidae; genus Pyrrhosoma; species Pyrrhosoma nymphula. The sequence continues at coordinate 152,532,471 of OY754331.1, forward strand.
ATTCGGTATCCTGTTTCCGCACTGGTAAGCAACTCCCATCCCTGATGTCCTCGGGGGGGGGGGGGGGGGGGGGGGGGGGGGGGTAGATGCAAGTGCTTCCAATTGGGCTACGATGCTTACGAGGTTTTATGCTCCCTCAAGTGACTTTCGGCATCACATAGGATGGTTCCACTTATCTTATCTCTAATAAGGATTAAGCTACAAAACCCTTATTTAATTCTCAATCAATCTGCAGGAACGCAGCTGAGCTCTAGTTTAGGATATTTTTTCAATCACTGAGTTGAAGCGAAAGGGGAGAAAGGTACCTACACCATTTTCCGATACAAATATGTATGGGTGCTTGAGCGTTTTTTCCCTTTGATTATGCATGCGCCCAGCGCTAGTCATACTTGAGAATTAATGTGCGTAAAAGTAACTGGTCGTACGAACCAAGCGAACTCGTATTTTCTCTGGTTTTCTTGGTTGTTGGCAACGAAGGAAAGGAAGGACAATGCCTTGCTCGAAGTCTATATCAAAACGCTCAATTAGGGCAGGAAATTAAACCTAGTTCTTTCGATGATAGCTATTGCCAGCCAGAATAATTATACCTGGGAGCAAGGTTGAGTGTAATCAGTCTGAAAAAGTGCGAAAAAAAGCTTCCTTGGGTTATATTCACGACTGAATCTACCGCTCGAACAATATAGCATCATCTCCGACACATGTCATAGTTTTTGAGCACACACGCGCAGCAAACGAATGCTGTACCAGGAATATTCATCATGGATTAATGCTTGCAAAAACCGGTAGCAAAAAATGCCAGGGATCATGAGAGGAAAATTCTGGTTGTAGCAATTATTCTCTCACAGGCGAGTATATCTGTACACGACTAATTTACTTTTTTTTACTCGTTGGCAACTCTGTGAACTCATGGTAACAAAGCCGAATGCACTTTTTGTCCGATTGGTTCCATATTTTATGTGCTACAATGCCTACGATTTAAAGTCATCCTTAGGTCTGGTTTCACTGGGGCATCCAGCGGCCACGTCCAACCACCATGTCTGGAAATTGCGGCTGAATGACACGGCCGGGTGGCTTCATTCAGGCGTCCACATCCCGATTTGCTGGGTGATGTGGGAGAAATTGTATTTAGTTTAATTACGAATTTATTATCGGTTTGTGTTTGCTGAGAGTGAGTTGATTTTGAGCTGAAATGGATGGTAACGATTTAGTTTTGTTGCTTTTGTTGGAAGACGAAGAAGAGGACGACCAAATATTGCAAGTAGTTTTACAGAAAGAGCTGGAAACGACACAATATAAAACGCGCAGAGAGGAGAGCAGAAAAATCACCTAAAGTTGGGACTGCCGGACTAGGCGTCCAAGTCTTGATTGTTCGTCGAGACGCAACCGTCGGGCATCAGCAGTCGAACGCAAGACGTCTCAGCGAAATCAAGCCCATTTCATGTACAGTGGAAGCTCGGTATAGTGAATACGGCTTATTGCGAGAGTCCCGTTTTAGCGAGTGATTGTCTTTGTACCACCAAAGGCCTATGTTTTACATGTAAAATAAAGTGGATTTAGCGAGGCCAAAAAGTTCCTTCCACAGTATACGCTCGGTATTACGACAGATATCTCTCGAGGGTGATGCACCACCTAGCAAAAATTAACTATTTTGTTTTGTATTATCTGTTAATTAAACTAAATATTCAAGATGTGAGCCATATCTGCGACACCTAAAGCCAGTTATGTCCAAACATTAGTGATATACGGCCTTGAGTACGCAGTGCGCGCTCCCATTCCGCGCTTCCCGGTGGTGGTGCTGGCGGGGGCAGCTTCTCTTGGCGGGACGCGGCTTCCGGGTGCAGGCGGCGGCCGGAAAGGTCCAAGAGTACTCCGGGCCGCAAGAGTGCGGGTGGAGGAAGAGTGGCGCGAGGTTGGCTTGCTTCGACCGGACGCGGGAGGAGGGAGACCGCCGAGGAGTGATCTCTCTGCGACTGCGTTCCCTAGGACTCCCTCCTCCATTGTGACTGCTAGGGTCCGGAGGTCCGCCTTATATGAGGATCCTGGGCAGGGCGGCGGCCAACCGGCGAGCTCCGTGAGAGTCACGTGGGGGAAGGGGTGAGCGTCGCTCTCCTCCTCCGCGTGGGGGAGAAAGGGGTAGAGGGGAGGTGAGAGGGGGAGGGCGTGACGCACGGGAAAGTTCGCCACGTGGACGCTCGGCAGGGAGAGTGGGGGTGAGTGCGGTGGCGCGTGAACCACGAGAAAGTCCGCTGCGTGGTCCCTTGGCGCGACGAGTGGGTTTGAATTTTGCGCCGCTGGGTAGGGCAAATCATGGCTAACATTCGAAAACTTGACAAAGTTGATATTATCGTCATGACATATTCGCAAAATTATCCAAAAACTACAGTATACCTAATATTTTAATTCTGATTAGTTACGGTGTCTTTACAGCTTTCTTCGGCGATCGAAAAATAGAAGAACTGGAAGAAAAACACCGAGACTGGATGAATTAATATTTTATGCAATGGAAAATGTCCTGTTTATTTCTTAAAATTAGTTGATATTCCACCAGATTGTGCCTGAAACGACTTTTTTTGCTGTTTACCTTCGTCAAATACCATGGAAACAAAAGAAAAATGGTAAATACGAATGACTATGAGAATTAGGTGGCTTTATTCAACACTTTCGGATACAACGAGCGCTCGATTTAACGAGTGATTTCCGAGGGATTATGAGCACTCGTTAAACCCGGCTTCCACTGTATATTGGATGAGTATGGCAGTGACTTCCGACTGCTGGATGGACGCCAGACGCCCCAGCGAAACCACACCTTGACTATTGTAGCATTGAAAAATGAGATATAGTTCAGGTAATACATTCAGTGCATAATGTATTCGGCGACGATGATTAATTAACTCTGACAAGGAGTGCCTAAAAACATTGCTGCAATCCATCAATATTCGTATAAACGAGTAACTTTTTCACGTCGGGACCAAGACCCGAGGTTTGTAATTCCAAGACTTCGTTATTTCGTAATATCGCATACTGTTACATACACTTAGATACCCTTTTGGTTGGGACCAAAGATTTTGCTTCGTGATATCAAATTTTCGTAATTACAAGTTTCGTATTTTCGAGTTTCTACTGTAGTATCAATTCTGATGCAGAAGACAGGCAGAAACCCTGATGAGATATACAGCAAAGAAGGAGCATTAGGATCTATAAATCTAGTTGCAGGTAATCCCAAAAGAATAAAGTCCTCAGTTTTTACTCTTTCGCTGCAGTCAACCAGCGGAGACTTCCCAGTCCCTGTGCGGTGAAAAGTAAATGGTGGGTAAGAACAACCTTCCAACGGAACGTAGGAGCTACATTCACATCAGTCCACCGGGCCAATGTAGCTCCTACATTCACAGCAGCAAAAAGGTTTAAGGTGCTCATTTCAGTGTGTGCAAACCAGTACCCTGCAACATCAAAATTTTTTTGGACGTTACAATGTAACGTTGTCACAACGTGCTGTGGTGGGAACTTTGTACATTCTATGCACATGCATGTAATGTTGTGTGCACCAACGACAATGTTGTGTGCACCTAAGGATCTCCCATTGTTACGTGCATGTAACGTTGCAACAAAATTCTCTGCTACTATAAGGGACATTACTCATACATAAGACTCAACCACAAGCTCTGCCAGGGTTGCTACAGACTGAAAATTATGGAACTCCAGGACTTTTCCAGATCTAAATTTTAATTTTTCCAGGTGAAATTTTCCATTGTTTGGTAAATATGTATATATTTAAAAAAAAATGTGCAAGAATAGAAGCAAGACACACAAATGCATGTACTATGGGAGTATATACTTTCCCAATAAACTGTGCACTGCCACTATGGCTCTAGGAGAAAATCAGCTTCCCCTGATGGCATTTGATTCTTAGGTCTCATTTACAACAAAGGAAATTGAAATACAGTAAGTGGTGGGCTCATTGTCCAAGTCAGCGATAGATTACCGGGCACTTGCCTGCCCCAAGTGTCATTTGTAAAGGTTACTTACCAAATAGAGGTACATTAGATAACCTTTCATGGTAACGCTCTAGGTACCTCCATTATTTCTGTACTTAGGGCCATGATTAATTGCTTAACACCAAATATGAGCTCCACTGCCACATTCAGGCAAAGTACAAAAAACCCTATGCCCACACACCAATAAATAGTACCTCAAACGGTGCTCCTCACTGATTGAAAAAAAAATCAGATTTTGAAGTGAAAATGCAAATTTCCCAGCTATTTTCTCATTTTCCGAGATTTTCATGCCCATTATCAATTCCTAAGACATTTCTAGGTGTTTCCTGTAGCAACCTTGCCTGCAGGGTAAGCCCTACAAGAGAACTATTAATGGAAAAGCACAGCAGATCAAGACAGCGAAACAAATGGAAATGTGGGTGAAAATCGCATTTTCGCTGGCGAAACGAAAGCTCACATTTGCTGTAGGTCAATTCAGAAAATGCAGAAAGTGACATTAAACCCAGACATGCTGAGTTGGCTTCACATTTCTGTTTTACACACCTAGTTCTTAAAAGTGTCTAAATCAGAATTTTTCCGATGTATTTAAGACTTACTTGTACAGAAGTTCATCAATTATTAAAATGATAAGTACCCGTAAGGATATTTTGTAGTCCGCTGATGTCAATTGACATCAGTCTGTGCTCAGCGTGAGTCAAAGGGAGTCAGCCCAAGTCAGCCTGTAATCAGCGAGAGTCAAAGGGTGTCAGCTTATACTCAGCGGGAGTCAGCCTGTACTCAGTGAGAGTCAAAAGGAGTCAGCCTGCCATCATGCAGAGTCAGTTGCTTGTCAAAGTTAAAGGAACTCCTGAGTAAATAAGCAATTCAATCTAGTACCGGCTTCAGTAATGTCTTTATAATATAAATTTGTGATTTTATCATACATACGAAGTCCTGATGATCATTCCAGTGACCTACCCACTCACAAACATTTTCTCCTCCCAGGGTAAAATCATTGCCTCTACCTTTCGACTGGTTGTGTATACTATAACCATTAACCAGTGCAAAAGCACAAATATGCCACCATAAAATAAAAACTCAACTTCACCAAACGGTAATATGTGTATAATAAGCATTATAACCACCTTTTAGAGATGTCTGAAATTTTTGATGCCGGTGAAGAGACGGAAGCGACGTGAACTTGCAATGTGGCCAAATAACTCAACAATCAATTTTGAAAATAAAAAAGAAGAGAAACCTTATCCATGGTAAATTTTTTTTAGTGCACGCATTCTCAATCATTTCACAATTAGAATTTCAATTATCACTTTGTTTTAAGTTATCCCTTCAATAAACCATTTTGTAACCCAAATAAAATAACAGCAATGCAAAATGGCAACCTATTTACAGCAAGGATGTCGCTCTTCCATGACACTCACTTCCGCTTGGGAGATAACTTGGGAAGTAGCGTGTCAGAGTACTGGCAGGGAATAGAATATTTATATAAATATTCCCTGGTACTGGTAGCGTGATTTCAGTGTGGTTGACGTACTCTTTAAAATGACGAGAAACCAAAGGAATGCTTTCATTCACATACAATTTGAAGATGGACATTACAACGTGCGCAACATCATAATTTGACTGAGTAACTGTTTTCCATGGATTTATTTCCCCCCGGAAGAGCTGTAATTGCAGCATAACATATTGCTGTAATTTTATTGATAGTTCAGTTTGTCCAATGTAAAGAGAAGTTTAGATCATAGAGTCCAAAGGGTAATTATTTGATATATTTTTGTTTTGATACCCTAGTATGAAGTATCTAGACAGGCAGACGTCAGTTGACGACAGAATAAAGCCAGCCTAATGTCACTTGACGACAGACAGAAGTCAGGCTGACTTCAGTTGACAACAGACTGGTCAGGCTGACATCAGTTGACCACAGAATTAAGTCAGGCTGACGTCAGTTGATCACAGAATTATGTCAGGCTGACGTCAGTTGATGACAGAATAAAGTCAGGCTTACATCAGTTGATGACAGACAGTCAGGCTGATGTCGTTTGACAATAGAATGAAGTCAGGCTGTCGTCAATTGACGACAGCATGAAGTCAGGTTGACGTCAGTAGCAGCAAATTTTGGACGTCAGTCTGACATCAGCCTGACTACTGCCGACTATAAAAATTTCCGTACGGGTACCCAGCCAACAGATTATATGCAAAGATCAAATAATGAGATTGTTCCTGTTAAACCATGCAAAAAACATTCATCACCCCTGAGAGGAATGTGAGCATGCTGCATTTCACATTGGATTAAATGAACATACAGAATAATGTACATAGGTAATTCCAACATTTTAAAACGGCCGATGTTTCCACATCGTTCCAATAATATACAACTTTCAAGGATACTTGGTGGTAATTTTCTGCTGTTGAAAAAGTAAGGCCCGTAGACCTCCTGCAGTAGCTTTAGAGTCCAACCATCAGCACTATAATCTGTACTCCCAAACTTCACTTCTTCGTTTAAGTTTGAAGGAGTGATTTCCGTGTCTTTCCTTTTCAAATAATAAAATACGAAGTCAGTAGGTACTTCTGGAAAGCCGAGTTTCGCAAGAAGCTTCATGTTTTGCACATAAAGTGTAAGGACTTCTGCACTCAAATCTTCAAAAAAGTCGACAATGGGCTTCATGTCCATTTCCCGCCAATGTTCAGGTTTCAATCCGAATAATACCGTGTAACATCTTATTTTCTCGATCTGAAAAGAAGAGTTTCCGCTATTCATAGTAAATACATAAGTAACTACATGGAAAAAAAATTTAAAATAATTACGAGAGCGTTTAGCTCTTGAGGAGATTTGCAGCATCGAGTATCATCGGCCTTCTTTCCATCCTCTTCGAGGAGTCTCTCACTTCCTGGCAACTGAACCGTATCAGCTGAAATTCGTACAATAAACAGTAAATACAGTACATGTTGAGCAACACTGCAAGAATACAAGCATGATTCCTGTGCAAAATCTTACTTTCTTTATCTTCAATTGGAGTACTTCCAGCCTCGAACTGCACTTTGGGTCTTGACGTCCCTTCCCTTTCTTCATCACTACTTCCTTCCTCCATTTCCCGTTGATGGAGTCCCAAGAAAATGGGGAGTCAGCGGCTGCAGATGCAATTGATGCAACTGCCGGTAACTAATATTTATATATGTATATAATCTTTATATCTATATAATGTATTCTATGTATAACTTTTGTAACTAGTATGTATATCTATATATATCCCGTGAATATAATCTAAGGTAACTAGTGGTAACCAGCGTGAACCATCAAGGGTACCACCTCTACCACATAATAGAATTCATCTTGAGGGCAACTACGCGAGCAACCACAACCTCGCGTTTACTTTCGTCTCGGATAGCAACGGAGCCGGGAGAAAATTTGATGGAAACCATGGGAACCATTACCCGTGTTTATCATCGCCCTCAAAGTTGAAGAGTAACCAGAGTAACGTTGATGAGTTTGTGTTCAGTGGCTACCCAGGGATACCAACCAAGGGCGCTCCTATTACTTACGGAGCCGCGGAGCTTGCGCGACACAATTAGCGAAAAGTGCGCAATAACCTCTACCTATGTTACTGCACGACTACGCTGCGAATTATCCTACTAAAATTTAGATTTTTTTAATTTGGGTACTCATCACGGATTAACTGCCGAACCTATTATCTATAATTTCTTCACAGTAGTAATATATATTGCATGAGCAAAGTGCTAAGACAAATAACTCTTGCATTGTATTTTTAAACCACTTTTCACTCACAATATGTTGAAATGTTTTCTGGGAGTAAAGGATTGAACACTGCAGCTTCCACTTAGATATTTATTTAACACGACCATGGTTTCGTAGCGGTGCTACATCATCAGGTGAACAGTAAGTCAAGCATAAGTGGTATGTATAGTACAAACCCGTTGGGAAAAGTGGGGGGGTGGGGGTGGAAAGGAAGAGGTTAAAGGAGGAGAAGGGGTGTAAGTTAAAGTGCCTTGCACCTCACTGCACTGACTGCACCTCAGTCTGTAAATTCCATTTCATTTCATGTTAAACAGATTGCTAAATATTCCGCTCTCTCCGTGTAATTTTGACAAGGAACTCAACACGGTGAAAACCATAGCAGGGAACAATGGATATAATGAAGCTATGATTCGAAAAATGCTTGAGAAAAACGCTCCATCAGAGCTCAAAAAATGTTATATGGGTCTTTTTGCATAAAAAGAAAAGAAACGTTGGTGTAAACTTTTGTATCACGGGAATTTAACCCAAAGTGTTGCTAACCTCTTTCCCAAGGAAATATTCAATATTGCATACTACAACAGAGGCAACCTAAGGACATTATTAAATAAAACCAAAGACAAAATAGACATTAAAGAAAAAAGTGGAATTTACAGACTGAGGTGCAGTGAATGCAAGGCAGTGTATGTGGGGCAGACAGGGAGATCATTCAGAGTGAGAACGGAGGAACATAAGAGACATTGGCGGAATGGACAGATCGAAGGATCACATTTCGCAAAACACCTGTGGGAATGTGACCACAAAAGTGACTTCGCGCCCGAGATTCTTCATCTGGAAAGAAAAGGACGAAGGATGGACTCACTGGAGCAGATGGAGATAAGAAAACTCCTGAAAGAAGAGCACCTCCTAAACGAGAATATTTTTGAAAATTATTCACCCCTCTTAGATGTCACACTTTCCTTACCTAGACCCTTGAAGCAACCCCTCCCATCTTAGTCATACCTTCAAAACACTTCCTTAATCTACTACCTCTTCCTACTACTTCCACTACCTCTCCATATTCCCAACCCTTCCCACCTCTTTCCCCCTCCCCCCCACCTGCAGTGAGGCACACTGCTTACCCAAAGTCCATCCATGCAGCTCCTTCTTCCCCCCCTAACCCTTCCCTTAACCGCCCCCCCTCCAACCTCCAAAACATACTCCACCTTTCCTCCTACCAAAACCCTCTCCCACTGTCTTTCCTTTCCCTCCCCCCCCTCCTGTCACTGCCTTCCTTCCCTTCCCCCCCCCCCCCATACCTCCCCAGTTCATGTATATATACTCTGTGCTTGATGTGTAATTTACCTGAAGATGTCGCCTATGCCTCGAAACCGGTCGTAGTGAATAAAATCAATTGTAAAATTTAGTTTGTTTTTGATTCTATCAAAATGGAATTTTACAAAGTAACGCCTGAGAGTATCAAGTTCAATAAAATGGTATTTACATTATTATTCACTAACAATGATTAAATTAACATTCTCTTTATGGGAAGATAATTCAACGATATTTTCTTCAGCCCCATACGCAAAATTCTAAATGCTAGTTCATGTAAACGAACGAAAACGAATTCAGGTAAACATGTTTTTGGGGGGGTTTAAACCCTAAACCCACCACCCCCATGTGTACGCCACTGATTTTGTGCACATTACAATGAATGTTTGTCGGGAATAGTACACTGTCATTGGATAAGACAGGATAGTTACTCTGCCTTCATTCTCAACCTTAGAATCATTATCAACAGTTTAGTATTTCTTGGGTATTTGTGGGATTTCATATGGTGTTCTACAATTAATATGGTTGCCAAATCCAATTGTTTTAGTTTAACCTTCCTTTAATTTCTGTATACTTTTTCCAACCCCTGCGAGCTTGGTTTAAATAGGTCCTGAAGGAAAGGTTGAATTTTTTGCCGAATAAGGAATTTCTTTTCGGGCAAATAATTCAGGGTAAACACTGCTGCTTTTCCTGACCTTGTAATTTGTTATATGAGGCCACTTTCATTGCACTCCTGCACTGTGTCCTCTTTGACCTTCTTGCTAAGAAATTTTATGCATTCTTTCGTAGCATATATAAAGGATGTCAGAATTATTTTGCTTGAAGCAATGTACATTAATGTATATTGCTTGCATTAATGTACAGCAATTGCTTCAAGCAAAATAATTCTGTCCTGCTTTACGTTATCAACCCGTTTTATCCAACTCTCCCAAGATTTAGTCTCAAAAAGTACCTATATTAAAAGCCGGTCATGTTACTGTGATGTTAAAAGCATTGTGACTTTATTTTTTGTTATTCGAAACACATGTAAATTGTAAATTTAAGAATCAATTAATACAAACTAAAAGCTTGTTTGAGAATCATATTTTGTTTTATTTCTCCTTACGTGTCCTCTCTTTTAATGGTCGCTGCATGGACCTTTGATTTAAATGTAGTAATTATTACTATGTATTCTTAATACATAACAATCAAGACTTTTTATTGATTTTTAAACATAACTTAATGCTCATCTGGCACTATGTGCTTCAAGGAACCATGCAAAATACATAACATTCTAGCTGGGACCTGAAATGGGGATCCAATATTGGTCATGTGGTCAATATAAGTAGAACATGTGGACATCCATGGGAAGTCCATTGGTTGCCAAGTGGATGTTAGTGGATTTTCCGGACATCCAATGGATATCTATGGATTTACCCTAACATCCAGGTCATCCAATGGATGTCCCTGCAAATTATCAACATCCATGCCTGAGCCTAAAATGGACATCCTATGGAGGTCCACAAGTGGGACATTTGGACATCCACAGGATGTCAAATGGATGTCAGTGACATCCATGAATGGACATCCATTGGATGTCCAATGGATGTCATTGCAGTGGCTGGGCTTTTATCATGTTTGGGCGTCTATCTCTTATGAGCAATATTTTTTTGGTTTACAAAACGGAATCACCAATTTTAGTGCGGAGCTTTCGGTTAGAAGTAGAGAACCATTAGGTATATTTACAAGTAGGGAACGGTCAATTGCAAAGTAACTACATTATTGGATACTCGTCATGAAATGATAAAAACCTCGTCAAATAAGAAAGGAATCATGTCATTATTATTCTCTCCAAGCGGAATACTCACCATTCGCTTAAACAAAGCTCGCTTTCTAGTTTTAATCAGTCAAACCACATATCTCGAAAGAAAAACAAAAGACGGTGCCAATTCGTGAGCAATAAATGCAATCGGAGGGGTCGGTATTAGGGATAACACAAGCCGAAGGCTGGCGTTATTATTGGTGCTATCCAACGTCCCCAAATAACGCTAGGGGCCGCTATTTGAAGTTACAGAATCAGGGGGGGTGGTACATAACGCCAAAATAGTGCTCTACGTCATAATAGCGCAGGTGTTATCAGTTACAGAATCACTCCCTATGTCTGGATATGCGTAATTGAGCTTATATAGCATGTCAAATAGTCGGCATATTGTTTAAAAGGTACTTTGTTTGTATGTTAAAGTCGTTCAATCAATAATGCATCAATATTATTAACTTTTGGTATTCACGAAGCTAGTCTGCTCTTTCCCAGAAGTACAAGCCGGAAAAACATCACAAAAATGAAACAGGTTGTAATTCGCGGATCATTCGCAAGCCTTTTTGGCTTATTTTTAGCTTGACTTTTCTCCACCCAGATTCACCGCTTGAGTTAGCTCCACTGATTTTCAGAATAGGATCGGGAGAAAACTCAGGGAGAGAACCAAAGCGCTTAGCTCCGGAGAAACAATTTTCAGAATAGGCCCCCTGGAAGTTTGTTCCACAAGTCAACACTTACTACAGGTTTGCATTGCATATCTGCAAGTGGAATATCCTACTGCACCATTGCTCTACATTTCTATCTAAGACAGTTTTGTGTTGGAGAGTCGAAACTTGCCTTGAAAACTATCTGCAAACCTGCAGCCAGGGTCACATTAAGGTCGTTGTATTAAGGCTAGAGAAGAAGGCTAATGAATACCTGGGTGACGAGCAGTTCGGGTTTAGGATAGGGACAGGAACACAAGACGCTATAGCGGTGATGAGGACGCTAGTTGAAAGAAACATAGAGTATGGGCTGGATGTTTTTGCATGCTTCGTAGATTTCGAGAAGGCGTTTGATAGGGTGGACTGGATGAAATTAATGGGAGTGTTGAATAAATTAGGGGTCGATTGGAGGGACAGGCGTCTCATTAGGAATTTGTATATGTACCAGACGGCACAGGTTAGGGTAGCCAATGGAGAATTGGGATGGGCCATGTAGGACGGGGCAGGGGTGCCCACTATCACCATTGTTTTTTAATGTGTATTCAGAAGAAATGTTAAGGGAAGCATGGGGAGATAAGGAGGTAGGAATAAAGATAGGAGGGGATCTGATAAAATCAGTAAGATTTGCAGATGATCAAGCATTGGTTAGTGTGAAACCCGAGAAACTTTCACTTATTGATTAGTCAGTCTGCCAAGGGGTTACAGTCAATGGTGAAATCGTTAGAGGTGCAGTGCGAAAGGTATGGGATGAAGATAAACAACAATAAAACGAAAGTGATGAGGTTTTCTAGAAGTAGGAAGGCGGGGCTGAATATAAGTGGGAGGGCAGAAGATAGAGCATAGATAGACATCCTTATTAGCAGGGAAAGTGAGACAGTCTTTGAAATTGGGATGCAGAATTGGGACTGTCCAAGAACCTACCAATCAAGTGGAAGAATACTTAAATGAAAATTGTGGAGCACATCGCTACTTTTTCATGTTAATCTGCCCCTGCTTGAAGCAGACCTGAAAACAAGGCAAGTGCATCAAGTGAAAATCAATTGCAAACTTGCATGTTCCCTGTTGGATATGCCTATCCTGCAGGGCCCAGCTACATGGACTACACCTTTAAACATGGTATTTCATCCTGGGTACAATCAATTTCATCTCCGAAAATTGCAGTCACTCTTGTCAGATGTACTCCTCATACAGTTGACTAAATATAAACTATAATTCTGGATGCTATTGGTCAGGAAAAATGTGCTCAAGTGTAAAGCATGTTTTTTTCTAATGTAGCACAAACGGTTGGCCCACTAATAACAAACTATTCCCCAACATTGGCCCATGATGAGTACTACATGGATTACGCATATGCGAATGACAGTTTAATGATATACTACTGCTTTACATAAAAAAGTTCATACATCTCATCTAGTACCCAAGCATAGAGATGAGAAAATTACTGTAATTTTCATCTGAGGTAAATTACCACGTGGTAAATTACGGTAATTTTCGAAAATAACCGTAATTTTCCAGTATTTTTTAGTTGTAAGCATTTTACAGCAAACGTATGATTAAATAAAAAAGCCAATAGCAATAGGAAGGGAATAACGATGTTTAACCCATACCTTATACTACATTAATGTATTAGAAATTTTTAAAATTGTAAAAAGAACTATGGCAGCAACATGCAATCTGGCTTTCTTTTGTCAAAGTATGAGAAATTTTCAAGAATAATATTCTGATACGTTATTCTATAATGTTATAATTTAAATAAAATATTACAAAAATTCGTTGTACATGCCTCAATTAATAATTAAACACACAGGAAATGTGAACTTGGCTTAAAAGAACTTATTGGGCATTTATCTGTATGAAAAATTTTCTCATATATAGGTGAATTATCTGGAAAATTACGGTAATTTTCAAGGGGAGTGGTAAATTACAAAAAATACCACGGTACTTTACGAAAATTACCGAGGTAATTTTCAGAGTGGCCCATCTCTACCCAAGCAGCTATCTTTGCTTAAAAAATATTGAAATAAGATATATGAATTTCATGATTCATATAGAAACCACTGTGTTATTGTTATGCACTCATGCAAAATAAATACATAGTACAGAGGTAAAAATAGCACATAACTACTTAGGTTCTACAGGTATAGCTTTTAGATGTTATCCGACAGTTGAAGATCAAATAAAACCAGCTGCAGGAGTAAAAATGTAATGAGTTACATGCTTATCACCATATTCTTGTAGTTAATATGGCACTGTCACCACAAGGTACCTGCGGTTACTTCATATTGTACATAAAAAAGTTGCATCTAACAAGAAACAAAAAGGAAAATTTAAACAGTCAGTCAAAAAGCAAGCCATTAAAGCATTGTCATTGTAATGCTTCTTTCACATTAACCTTTAACGTTAGCATTACATATGCACTTAAATGAACATTCCAACTTCAATGCCCATTTCTTAGTACTATTAATATCCACCCTAACTATCACAGAAGCTAGATTTTTTACATGCCAACCAAACTAGGCTTTATGCTTAGGGGTTGGTCAATACTTTTCCAACAATTCTTTCCCAAAAATTAGCAGAAAAGTACACTCATTTTCTGTTTGAAATGATCTCACAGAGGAATGAGCTAAGCTAGCCATTTTTTATGAGTCCCCCCTCATTTTGCAAGTGTATTTAACAAAACCTCAATGTGCATATCAAAATGGAGAGCTAATTTTACCTCAAAACCTCATCCCACTCTCCATTGTCCATCTTGCACTGAGAATGTTCAATTTGATGGTTGGTATGCCCTTGAAATAGTGGTTTGCATTTTGAAACCTTGGCACACAAATACCTACATATACATCATTTCTGATTCACCAATGGTCCATAATATGTATTGAATTGATTCAATCTGCATCCTCTTATTTTACCTGTTCCTGAAAAGTTGATTGGTCAAGAGGGGATTTTATCTCCTTCACTCTCCTCCTCCTTTATTCTCTACAGGTATACCATACCAAAAGATAAAATTTATGGATTGGAGGGAGACGAGGGCATTGGTTGCATTGCAGCCAACTTTTGTAACCTAACAACAGATAAGAGCTTAGGCGTTGGTTCTTCCTGTTTCCAGGATTTCCGCCGTGTGGTTCCATTTTCAGGGACAACATTTCACCGGGTATCCTACAGTCTTCCTCACATCCAAGTGCACATCTGGGTGGCACCGGTTATATGTGGTAGTTTTCGCACCTTTATTCAGCTCCTATTCTCTGACTGGTCAGCTGGGGGTCTTCTTGAAAAAGCTACTTCCAAGCAGCAGACAGTGGGTAGCCGTCATCTCAGTTGAAGTTTTTTGCAACCTCCACCACTTCCCTGATGAGTTGAGGGAAGTATCTCTTCTCTTTGTGGAGAATGGATGCTTCCGAAAACAGGATGTCGTGCTGTGGTCCCTCCCATGCATGCTTGGCAATAGTCGATAGTTGAAACTGCCTCTGTCGTGCTGCTCATTCATTCTCCTGCATACAGCACTAGAGCACTCTGCTGGTCTGTCCGATATACAGAGAGCCACAGCTTCAGGGAACGGAATAGACACCTTCACAGAAGTCTTCGGAGACGCAGTCTTTGGCCTTGCACAGGAGGTTGGCCGTTTTCTGTAAGGGTTTGAACCTCATTTTCACCTTGCATTCCCTGAGAGCTCGGGAAATACTCTCGGAGACCCCTACAACGAAAGGGATTAAGGAGTAAACCACCGTTTTCTCATCAATATCCTCCTCTGTGTAGGTTCTTCTAAGGGCCATGGCCGACTCAACTTTCTTGGCGATCTTCAGGATGGAAGATCACTTGTACCCATTCCCCTGGAAGGTGGCGAGAAGATGCTCTTTCTCGGAGTGGAATGATTGTTCATCCGAGAGGGCAAGTGCTCGATGGTACATTGTCCTAATCACGGATGCTTTTTGGATGGGGTGGTGGTGGGATGCCACATTCAGGTACCTACCAGATATGCACTTGGACCTGAGGAATCTTGCAGGATAGCCAGTGAAATATTGTCACCGAAAATGGAACCACACAGCGGAAATCCCGGAAACCGGAATAACCAATGTCCATCCAAGCCCTGCAGAAACCTACGTCAGAAGATAAGACCTTGGTTTATCATCATATGCTTTCTTTTTTGATTAATATCTATGGTGCCTATCCAATATTACAGATTGTAATCTATCACTATATCTCCACAGACTTATCATATCAATTTTATCCATCACAGTAAATAATGCTAATAATTATTGTGTAATAAAATCATAACAATGGAGTAGGATTAACTGTGAAAAATTTTAATTCATATATAATATTTTACAAGGAAAACAACAATATTAAATTAAGCAACAGTCATAGTGTTAACAATGTAAAAGACAGGATCAGGTGACCACAAGATTAAATATGTAATAAAAAGGAAAAATGCATTTTAAATTTGTACAAATGTTTTTAGTCAGATAATCTCACTTTATTACCCTCAATGTAGCTGCTCTGCGCTCTGAGTTTTTGAAAAGTGCAAGAATTAACTTCCTCACCTCATCAACTTGAAATATATCCGCTAAAGGGCCCTTACCATCAGCCCATCTTCCATCAATGTCCTTTAAACTGGACCCAAGAACAAGTATCAGCTCTTTGAATTTAGGCCAACTTTTTACATGCATAAATATCTCCCCTGGTTCCTGAAAGCATTGTGAACAAACAATGATCAACAATGGCATAGCTGAGAACTAATACATATACAATTTTATTTATATACAATGCAATTAATCATAAAACACAGCTTTTTATGATGACCTCCTTTACCTGAAATAATTGGGGGGCCCTTCCATGTACAACACCAAAAACAGTAACCAACTGGACTGCTGTACTTGAAGGTATATCTTCTGCAGCGAGCACTCGGAATATTAAATCTTCAACAAATGAATTTAAATGGCTCCCTACAAGTAAATCAAAAATACAGTTTAACATCACATCTATTGCAATTTGCAATAAAATTCTCTTTCAATCAAATGCAATACAACAATCTTGTTTTCTAACTATACATAATTGCTTTAAACAATTACGATAACTAAACATCCTTTTCTACAGTCAATTTCAGAGGGCTTTTGAAGAACAGCTTGTAACCAGGAACAGTGCATGCATATACCATCTTTAACCATGTACAGTCTGTATGCACATCCATGAGTAACACCTGTATGCACGGTACCTCATTACAATATCTTGTCCCTTAAAAGCTCATCTGATATTAGTCGTAGAAATGGACGCCAAGCTGTTTCAATTGTTGAAAGCACACTGGGCAAAATCAAGGGAACTGGGTTTGAATCCCAGTCCCTGTGAATTATTTTTACCCTATTAACAAGGCATATTCATATGACTCACACATGTTCAGGCTATTAGAAGGAACTCAACTTTTTATCATTTTTATTCGACTGCCTATTGAAATCACCTTTTAGTGATTTCACCAGTCTTAATGACTAAAGGGTATTCCTACCCAACAAATGATAGGAAGCGTGTTTCATGACATCCACCTCGAGCTTTTCTAGGCCTGTTAACACTACAGTTATATTCAAATTAAGGGTCAAATATCAAATTAATTCACTTGAGTGCGGAAGATCCAGAAATACTGTGTTCAAGACAGCTATAAAAGGCTAGATTTTACCAAAAGTCCACTTTCCTGTCAGTTTTCCCAAGCAGTCTACCAACATGCAAAACTTCTGATTCATGAAGTCATTACAATGAGCCTTCATGAGCCAAGAAAGAGGGATGGATACATCAGAAAATGAGAATGTGCAATGAACTAAGTTATAATTATTATTGAGATCATAATGATACTGCAAATTATTATGTTCACAATGTAATCATAAAATAATGGCATAGCTTACCAATGGATTTGCAGTACACATTATATGGAAGGACGTTCAACCAAACAGTTTTCAAGAGTTCCAGTTGCCTTAGGCACTGTCTCATTCCTTTCTCGGTAGAATTAGGTAGTTCAGGGGCTGCTCCTATACTATGAAGGCCTATAAATATTTAAGATTTCATGAAATGATAACATATAGACTGAAAATTTTCACCAATTATTACTTTATAACATTTGGTCAGCCATTGAGGCCATATCACATTAATAGATTCAGAGCACATTTACAGGTACATGCAAGAGTAACAAAGTTCTAGAACCTATAACACACAATACAGGCTTCAGAAACATTATGTACTATTAATCTAGGCTAAGGGGAAATTTTAGATTAAAAAAACTGCAGTTTAACAAATTATGATTATCAAATAGGAAGTACATGGTACATAAAATGATTAGAGAGTTGCATTTTATGAAATAGTGGAACCAATAGAAAAACAGATCTGTAAAGAATAGACACTTGGAGTTGGATGTTGAAAATCAAATGGATGGATACAATCAAAATTAAGGAAGTAAGTACAGTGATTCAGTTCATGAATTCCATTTGTTCTTGAAGGCCGTTCGTCACCCGAAATTTTCTTAAGGCAAATCTGTTTTTGTCATAAGAATCAATATAAAATAGAGTAATCTGTTCCTGAAACTCATAAAGTTGTTTCTTAAAACAATACTTTGTGCACACTTTCTCAAACAAAACCACTGAAAATCATTAAATCTAACAAAAAATGACAGATAAAATGCACTCGACTGTATTTGGCAAGACATGGTGGAACAGCATCTTATAAATTAAGACCACAAGTTGTACCGCCCACTGAATCAATTTCTTTACAATATGTTTACGCCCAGTGTCATCTTCAGGTACAAACTGACAAAATTATAAGAACAGCAACAAAATTTAAACAACAGGTCAACTAAAAATGTACTCCTCCTCCCCTCATTCTTCCGCTCACTCAGTACCACTGGTTTACCCCCTTCTCCCTCAACTGACAACCTCACAGTCGAGTGACTAATTCTAGTCCCAAATCCACCCTTCCCTCAACCACATTCCTCCACTTGAACCACCTTTTCCTCTCTGGGTTAGGTATATAAAGGATTGGTATTTTAATTTTGTCCTTTTGTACATGAAGATGATGTTGAGGTGTTAAAACGAGTTGTAAATATGTAAATTGATTTAGTGGGCAAGTACATGCAACTTGAGGTCATTATTTATAAGATAAAATGTGGACGAAAACTTAATTTTACTATACCATGCCTGAACAGAGAAAGCCTAGGCCTTTATGTAGTCACCTAAAAATTGCACAAATTCCTCCACAGCTCTTTGATTCGCACTCCTTAGTTCACCATGCCTAACCACACTATGTATGCCACTTCTTTTCTTAAATTTCTCGAACCGTCCTCTGCTGGCTGTGAAAACATCAGTATCAGGACTCATACCAGAATATTTTTTCTACTATGTCGTCATGCAATTGCCTTGTTTTTTCTCCGAAGATAGGCTCAGAGAAACTATCACCAAATAACATTTATTTGTTTATCCAAATCAATAGTAATTTATCTACTTCTTCAATTGTGTATGATCTTTGTTTAGTAAGAACTGTCACTTCCTTTGCAACATTGGCCCTCTTGATTGTCTCTTTATTTTTTACAATAGTACAGATGGTTGATTTTGCCATATCAAACTGAGCAGCAAGATGAAGGAAACGAACACCATTGTCAAGCTTGTCTATGATTTCATTCTTCACCTGTGGTGCCTTTCTTGACTGATTGCTTACAAACACAACAATAAAACACAATGACATATAAGACCTTCTCTTGTTAGACCCCACTTGGAATATGCTGCCAGTATTTGGGATCCTTATGAAGTAGGTTAAAAAACCAAGTCAGAACATATGCAGCAAAATTCAGCACGATACATAAAAGGCCATTACAATAATCTCGTGAGTGTAACAAGCCTTCTGCAACAACTGGGATAGGAATAGTTTTCAGAACATCAATTAAATTTAGATAATCTTATATTTAAATTCCAAACCAATTTTTCTGATGATGTTAAAAACAATAAACGAAACCTGACATACTACAGTTCATCAGATTATGAGAACAAAATTAGGGAACAAGAATGCAGAACGGACCTGTTTAAACGTAATTTTTCCTACAAATGATATGAGACCAGAACAGCAGCCAATGAGAATTTTATCTAGGTTTGTTGATAGGTAGTGTAGCTAATTAGTTGATTTCCTCCTTAATGCTTGTATCCTTATCTGCTACCTAGTACTAACAGCACGTTGTGGTTGTTTCCGGTATAACTCTAGCATCTATTTGCATTTATGTAGTTGCAAAATACATCAATACAAATACTTTCACTAACATTGGTAACATACCTATAGTGTAGTGTATGTTGTTGAAATATTATAGGCATGTAACATAACATGGCAGGTTTTTACTAATGCACCAATAGCCGTACCTTCATTTACTTTATTCGGGAACAGTATAGTGCATGTTAGTGATAACTCAACCCCTGCCACACACCCTTGAGGGGGCTATCAGGGTATTATGCAAATTTATATAGGTATATAAGATAATGCAAGGGCAATTTGAGCAAGCAAGTGTATGGAACGCAAGTTACCACTTCCTTCCCCCCCTTAATTGCCGCCCATGAGCATTGGAAGCAGTAGAAACTGGACAAACAGTAGGTTAGCATATGATGGTTTCCAGCATAACTAGGTGGAAGCTAAACACAGTTGAAATGAAAATACTTTGTACTTTCACATACCAACACATTGATACCTCACTTTCTGGCCAATAACCCACATAATCTGCAAATGGTACATGAAGCCTAGATAGATAGATTGTTAGTAGGGGGGCCTTCGACAGGAGCTCGGGCACTTAGACCTTCTTGGTCCATTGTGCCAACCCCATGCCTGTCTGCCACATGCAGACGGGACAAGAGCGCCACGGTGAAAGTATGTATGATCACCCATACATGAAGCCTACTGTCCATGCAAAAAGTCGAGATACCCGAGTTTGAGATGTTATAACCTATTAACCAATAAACCTATTGAAACACAGTAAACTGCATATCAAAGATAATTCATGTGTCGGTCTGACTGGTTTACTTTGAGATTTTTTAGTATTTTTAAAATATTTTTAATGTGAGCTTGTATGAAAAAAGGCACGCTTTTTGTCAGTTCAAAAATGGTAGCACCACTTCATTCGTTAATAACGTAGAATCTTACCACTGTATCCACAAGAAATTTAATATAGGTAAAAACAAGACTATTTTTAATAAGCATATCGAAAAAGAATGTTACAAGAATACAAATTATATCGGATAAAGTTTACTACTTTCGGATATGCTATTTTCATTATTTGAAGGCTTACGAGGTATTTTAAAGTATTAGGGATGTGCGGGTACCCAAAATTTTGGGTCGGGTCGGGTATTTAGTGTCCGATCCGAACACTCGATCGTCTCCTGAAAAATTCAGGTCGGGTCGGGTATTTAGTGTCCAAACCTAACACTCGATCGTCTTCCAAAAAATTCGGGTCGGGTATTTGGAGCTCGAATTTGAATTTAATTGACTGATCCATCATGAAATTCCGGTTTGAAATCGGCTATGCACCAGTACAGACAACTAATGTACGCATCACCGAAACAACCTTACGCGCATTTACGCTACTAACATAGCGACCGTTGTTCGTACTGCTGTTGGCGCTAACCACTGTGTGAACGCACGTTGGTTACCGATAGAGTAGTAGTTCTTAACGTTGCTACTATACAGTAGTCAGGCGCTGGTGTCGCGAGCGGAAACCGGAAATAATTAAGGACAATAACAAAAAAAATCAAACAAAATAGTGAAACATACGGTGCTACTTTGATGTATATAACATTTTAACACTTTTTATAGGAATTTAAAATCACTAATTTTTGCTTATTTACGAAAATAATACTTGGCACTTCTCTATTTTGATTGCCTTATTTTATAATCATACTTCATCTATTCCGAATTCCGCCATCTACACGAGCGCTGACAACTGTTAAGTGGTAGCGTCCGGAACTACTTGTCCATCGTTAACCAATGCACATTCACACTGTTTTTAGTGCCTACAAAGGTAAGGACAAAGGTCGTTAGGTTAGTTGGTTTGTTGAGTGAAGGGGCACTACTAGATCGCGGCACTTGCAACGAAGCCGAAGTTTCTAAGCAATGAAAATACTATCAGTGCTTTTCATTTGAGTACGGCGATAGCCGATTATCGGACGCAGGTGCTGTCGATCGCTGGCTCACCTCGGAACAAGAGAGTCACCAACAGCCGGCGATTCAGCTAAATCGAAAGCACCACGGCGTGGCAATCGCCGTCTATCGCCGCAAATCGAAAACACCCAAAATGAAACATCGATCGATTTATCGATTAGAAAAAATAGATATCGACTGTCGATCTTCCGGTAGGCCTGTCAGTCAGTGAATCCACTTGCTCTCTTTAAGTGATATTTACCGATTTTATTTTTTGACAATTTCGTCTCTATTTTCGTGACGTGTGAAAATGATACAAGCTGGCCTAGGTGTAGGTAGAGATGGGCCACTTTGACGTAAAGAGACGTAAATTACCATGGTATTTTTCGTAATTTACCGCGCCCCTTGAAAATTACCGTAATTTTGCGTAATTTTCTAGATAATTCACCCATGTTTGAGATAGTTTTGCAAACAGATAAATTCCCAACATGTTCTTTTAAGCCCACATTTCTGATGTGTCTTGTAACGTCAGACGTTTATTTTCGTTTCAAAACTCTTTATTCTTTCCAATACAATGTTTCTTGATGCAATGTTTCATCCTCTCCAAATCCAAATCCCCCCAACAATCCCCCTTCCTTTCTATCAACAACTCCCCAGCAACCCAGCATCCACAACACAATTCATATCATACGCTACAGTCTAATTATAAATTGAGGAACATCCAACTCGTATTTGGCATATTTTACTTAAATTATAACAGTATGTAGTAACGTGTTAAAATATTCTTCTAGAAAATTTCTCATACTTTGACAAAAGAATGCCAAATTGCGTGTTGCTGCCGTATTTCTTTTTACAATTTTAAAAATTTCTAATACATTAATGTAGTATAAGGTATGGTTTAAACATCCTTATCCCCTTCCTTTTGCGATTTGCATTCATATTTAACCATACGTTTTCAGTTTAATGCTTAAAACAGAAAAATACTGGAAAATTACGGTAATTTTCGAAAATTACCGTAATTTACCTCCGATGAAAATGACGGTAATGTTCCCATGTCTCTTGGTGTAGGACGTGGGGATAGCGATGTTGACGGCAATTTGACCGACGACAATGACGAATCGCATGACGAATTTCATTCATGAAAATTGACAATATTAAATTCCAAGTGATCATTGATTTCAATGGCAAGCTTAAAATAAAACATTTGACTAACTTACTGATCTAGAGTGGTGGAACAAAAAAATATTAAAGTAAGGATTTGCTTTATAAATCCACAAGAGCTAAAGATCAAATTATCTTGTTCACAGGTGTGTTCCAGCTAACCTGCCGATCCTAGTTATATTTTATTGTGTAAAAGCACAAGCTACTAGGTGTAATTTTGCTTTGGAACCTTTTGGGTTGCACTACTTTGTGCTAAAACAATGATGTTCCCACTCTCAGGTCTTTACTAGGCAAACATTTACTGTAACTCTTGTCTTGCCATCGAAACATCCATTTTCCTTAATAATCCAGCACCCACGAATGTGAATACCTCTACTACCCGAACCAGAAAAATACCTGATGCCCGCAGATGTTTCACTACCCGAATCCGAACCCGACCCGAAATGAAAAAGTGCTACCCGCACACCCCTATAAAGTATCGTTGGCAGCGGATGAAAGCCCATATGGCGAATGTATGAACAAAACCATTCGTGTTTTATCCTTCTATTTTATTTCAATTTTTATTTATCTTTCATTTTGCTCCGTGTTGCTTGCCGAGCCAGGGGAGCGGCAACAGGATAAGGATGGAGCATGTTGCCACTTCCTCACGGGCCGCTACCGTGGTCATTTAAATAGAAATTTCTCAAGGAATACGGAAGCTTATTATTGTATTGTACGTCGCACTGTCCTGATTTTAGTGGAAGCAGTGACAAAATCTTCCGAAACCACTCTTCAAAGTTCATTCATTTCAGAGTCATAGTCTCCACTTCCCTTGCAGCAAACAAAGCACAGTTGTCCACCATTCAAAAACCCATCCTCACTGCCAATGTGCAAAATTATTACACCTTTCCCTGCTCCTGATGGGGTCTTGAATCCTCCGCGCCATCCATGTACCTCCTGAATATGTCCACGGTAAATGGAATAACTATTCTGCGCCTGGTTTACTATGTTTTCCACTCAAACATACTTCAATGAATGGTGCTGCGAGCACCAAGTTTCGTCGGTATAAAATATTTTGTAGCCAATGCACCGTAAATATCGAACTCTTCGTAGAAAAGCATGCCGAGTTGCTGCAATCTTAACTGACTCCATCATTACCGGCTTCCAGTCCAACTTTTTGTAACGAAAACCGAGATCAATGAGGATAGATCTCAATTTATTGATGGATATTTGTGGGAAATCTGGCATGGAGCTAACCAACTTATCTTTTAAAGTCTCCAAGGTCGGACACATACTCTTTAAATAAAACTCGTGGACTGTTCTCCTTACTACCCCCAAAGTGAAGTCGTCCATGTATATTTTCAGTCGTCCTAACTTCACTTTCTTCTCTGGTGTGGGGTTATTCACAACACTGTTTTCTTTATCACTCCTTTTATCCCTGGATGCAATCCTTTTCACGGATACCAAACTAATTCCCAAGCAATCCGTAACTGTTTGGTAGACGGGAAACAGACTGTCTCCCTTCTTCTTGCCTTCGCAGCGGAAGAAGCAAATTGTACTTAAAACCATACGGACCTCGGCCTCAGAAAAACGGGTTCTTGGACACATTGTGCACCTCTTGAGGGTCTTTTTGCTAATACATACTATTCATTGATTTCTTGCCTCTCCAGGAAATGAGTAAGTGGGGAAGGACCCCGCGGGAATTCATGACTCATATGAGGTACCGTGGCAACACTTTGTAACTTTCTCATTCTTCCCCTGGTAGGCATCAGCGCTGGGCGAAGCTATCTCAGAGTGTTAAAATGAAAGATTAAAAAAAATCGAAATAAAATAGAAGGATAAAACGCGAATGGTTTTGTTCATGTATTCGCCATATGGGCTTTCATCTGCTGCCAACGATACTTTATAATACCTCCTAAGCCTTCAAATAATGAAAATAGCATATCTGAAAGTAGTAAACTTTATCCGATATAATTTATATTTTTATAACATTCTTATTTGATATTCTTATTATTTATAGTCTTGTTTTTACCTATATTAAATTTCTTGGGGATACAGTGGTAAGATTCTACGTTATTAACGAATGAAGTGGTGCTACCGTTTTTGAACCGACAAAAAGCGTGCCTTTTTTCATACAAGCTCACATTAAAAATATTTTAAAAATACTAAAAAATCTCAAAGTAAACCAGTCAGACGGACACATAAATTATCTTTGATATGCAATTTACTGTGTTGCAATAGGTTTATTGGTTAATGAGTTATAACATCTCAAACTCGTGTATCTTGACTTTTTGCATGGACAGTAACTACATACTTCCTCAATCTGCACCTGATGAGACTGCACGTCGTACAAGGTGTAATAAATCTCTCTGTGGAATAACAAAGTATTTTAATTTCTACCAATTAGTTTAGCAACTGGTGATCTACCCATGACAATCAAACTTTGCCATCAACCAATGTTACCAACTAGCAGGCTAGCTACTCAAGACATTATAGATCACAAGACATTTTTTTTTGGGAAAATTTGTTCATCAACTGATATGTTCATGATGAGAGGCATTCATCAACCGAGGTTCCACTGCATTTTGAAAAATAGAAGAGGAGAAAGTTACATGGCACACTGAGAAGACCCTTACGAAATGGCCACTTCCTTACACACAACTCGTGCAGAACATGGCAGCAGGAAAAATAGATGGGAAATTCTCTCACAAAGTACACATGTACAAGGAATAGTAAGAAAAAGCCAGATAAAACATGACACAAAACACAAGAGCTATCATGGGATAATAGAATCACCAGGGTACACGGAAGATTGGAGAGCTGTGGTCAATAAATCTTACAATGGAATGATGATGTGGACACCAGAATTTTAAATTGCAAGTTATTTTCTTTTTGATAATGTTTTTTCAATTAAAATTGGAAGAAAAATCTTGAGCATAATCAATGATTTGGGTTTCATTTTATTTACAATTACTGTTGGCTTATTAATATTCATTTCCCTACAAACCAGAAAAGGATTAAATCTAGATTTTTTAAGGATTTGGAAATACATTGAATCTGTATTTCTAAATCCTTCTTTAATACATGGTAAATCTATATTTTTAAATATAGATTTCCAAATCCTTCTTTAATACATTGTAAATCTAGATTTCCAAATCCCAATGAAAATATTTTAAATCTAGTTTTTCTGATCCCCTCTTTCTTTATTTATCGCATATAAATATATGATGGTGGTATTCATTAAAAATCTCCAATGAAAATCCCAATACCTAGAGACAACAACTCCATTAAAAATTCCTGTAGGGAATGTCAAGACTTAAAATTCCGTATAGGGACGTGAAATTCCGCATAGGAATTTTGTAGCCCAATGGGGGAACTACATATTTCTATGGGTCTTCAATGGAGACTCCAATAGAGAATGTGAACCTATTGAAATGTTCGTATTGGGGATATGACTTCCCAGCCACTGCATGACGTCCAATGGACGTCCATTTTACATCCAGAAATCTCTTATGGATATCCTTTGGATGTCTATTGGATGTCATTCAAATGACATACTATGAAAGTCCCTATAGGGACATCCACACGGAGGCCACAGTATGATATCCAATGGACATGATGTAAAATAAATCGTAAATAATATAAATTCCTATGAGAAATAAAAGAAACGACAGTTACTGGTTGATACCAAATAAATCGAGGTAATATTAGCTGTGGGTCTGCAACGTGCGCCCCCTGAGGGTTGCGCCCCTCAGGGGTGAAGGAGGGGTTGTGTTTGAATCGCTCGTAATTATTCCGAGCACGTAACTAAGGAGTCACGTGGCACAATAACAAATGGTTCGACATTTTGGCGTGTTTAAACCACTCGGATGGATATCTTAAGCGAGTGATATGTTGTTTATCGTGTCTATAATCAGGTTATTATATTCCATCAACAGAATTTCGATGAAAAAATACGATTGGGAAGACTGCGCATGAGATTTACGAAATACAAACCAGAAAAGGATTAAATCTAGATTTTTTAAGGATTTGGAAATACATGGCCCCTAGCTACGGCGCTGAAGCTAACGTGCGGGAATTGGAAAATCTTGTTTATTCGCAGTAATATGGCATTTATATTCATACTATGTGGCAACATAGGATAACAGTTATCTGGCATTAATTAATGCCAAATAACTTGTATCAAGATTTTATGGCATTTCCTTCAAACTATCACGGAATTATTATTTAATGATTATAGTTCTCGAAGTCACATTTATCCACGTAAGTGACTACATATATACGCCTTTCTCTACGCTGAATTTTTAAGAACTGGTGTAAAAATAGGTGCGACGTGTTATAGGATATGTGTAATTGCGATACATATTCCGCGTCGATCGGTAGCAATGAGGTAATATATATAGCATACGTACTGCAACATGCCATAGCGCAATAGCACATTCAAATTGTTAAAATGAAAATAATCTTTTTTTTTATTTTGAAAAGATTTCAAAATCTAGATTAAATCCGTGAACAATCCAAGATTAAATCTCGAAAAAATCTATATAAAATCTAGATTTAATACGTAATGTAGCGGACATAGCAACAAGTTCAATCTGGATTAAATCTAGATTTTTAACAGATACAATGGATGCAAAAATCCATATTTAATCTATATTAAATCTTTTTCTGGTTTGTAGGGTTGCTTTTTTCTTTATGCATATTTCACTTTTATTATCTACCACTTTAATATCTATATGCAAGAGTCAGATAAGACTGATGACTGCAATTAGTTTGTTGTTTCAACTATTATACAAAATTTGGAATCAATGTGAATTGAAATTAAATTACTGACTACATGGATGCACCTGAATTTTAAGTTTGGCAGTTTTTTAAGTTAGCTTACGCCGTGGAGGTTATAAAAGTTTCTGTGCTTCTGAAATGGCATAATATTATGTTGTGTTTATGGATGTGAGTTACACGAAGAAAGTGTATGTTAAAGTTATAGTTTATGTCATAAATTTACCAAGAGTTAGTGCGCTTCCAAAATGGCCTTTATAGTGAAGTGAATGGTGAGTTTTTGTCAATGTTTATTTACGTCATAGATTTTCTTAAAGTTACAGTGCCCCCTGAAATAATCTCATAGTTTGCTGCTGTGTGTTTGTCTAAGAGTGAATTGCATGTAAAAAGAGAATGTTCAACTTTGGTAAAAGTTTGTTTATATCGTACTATATATCTCAAATTAAGTTTCAGTGCTTCTGAAATACTGTCTCATTATTGTCAAGTGCTTACAATATTAATAAATGCCAAAATCGAAGATTTGTTCATAGGTTAACATAATATTTGTCGTTTATTGTTTACATCGTAAAGGTAAAGCATAACTTCCGAGTATAAGTGCAAATACAGGAGCCCAAGACATTCTGTGTACATACCTACATTGGTTTGGGTTCATGTCTCACGTATTGAATATTGTATAGAAGTATATAATCATGGAGTATAGAAAATGTATCTTCTAATATCTGTGATTTTAACAATAACAATCAGTCCTATGATGATTGCTTTTTTGTGAAGTTGCTTCTGTCGTGGTGTTGTTTTCTTCTCGTGAAGCACTTCTTGTGCCAAAGTGAACTGCATAGGACTTTTCAAGTTTACCATTCTCAATATTTGTTTAATTTAATTTGATTAACCCAGCAATCGTCTGAGCTAGAATGAAAACCAGGTAAATCAAAGATAATTATGTCAAGATAAAGGAAATTCCCATAGTTTGCAAGAGTATAGCAATTTCAAGTTGTTCTGGTGTTTTAGAATTTCAAGGAGGGATGGTCACCCTGAATAAATTATTAAGTACCTTTATAAAAGAAAAATCTACCCTTTATATCACCAACCTGAATCTCTAACGATTTCCAGAAGTTGATCACGCTGCTTCTGCATTTGTTTTAAGAAAATATTTGTGCCAATACTGCGGAGTACAAGAACCTGATCAACAAAAGTAGTCATTTGTTCTTGCAAAACAGATGGAAGTCTGTCTTGATATTCATGGCCAAGGGTAAGAAGATGATGAGCCAGGTACATACAGTTGTTGTGAAAAATCGCTAGAAGAAAATAAAACAATGTGGTCACCTACAAATTCATGAAGTTCACAATTAGCCATAATCCACTGTTAACTATTATGGAGCAAATTAATTGCAAATATTTCAAAATTATGTGCTCCAGTAACTTTTACAGTTCATGAAATGCAGATTACCCTTTAAATGAAAAGAAAAATCTAAGGAACATCAGAACAGGGAACATTGGTTCTGATCGTAATTCAAAACATTAAATTTAATTTTGACTTAAACATCTTTTTCCGAGTCATTATAATTAGGGACCATTAAGATATTATCCACTCTGGGAAAGAGTTACATATGAATTCATCATACAAAGTAATGCCTATAAAATATATTACTTAGGATAAATATTCATCAGAATAGACATTAAAAATAACTTTGAATTGCATCAATAAAATTCTCAATCTATAAATTCACAATTATAAGAATGAGTGGAAATAAATTTATCAGCAGTAAATAAAATAACATAATACCTCAACTTACGCTGGTCCCACAGATAAGTCAGTCTTTTCTGGCTAATTAATGGATAAAATACGTAAAAAAAGTCAACACTAGGAAGTTCAGACGAAAATACTTAAGTCGAAAAAACACTTAAAATAATAAAAACATTGGAAATCATATGGAAATTAAATAAAAAATCATTTTACAACAAATAATTCAAAGTAAATTACATCAAAATATATCAAAGAAATCAAGACAAGGGAGTAAGCGCAGATTAGAAAACATCATTGAACATGAATGGTGAACAGGGACGTGAACAGGGACATGAATGGTGAACAGGTCCGCAGGGAAAACATTTAGTAACCTGCCAGTAGGTAGAAAGAAGTATTCAAAATAGTCACGGTCAAATGTTTTGTGAAGAGTTCTTGAATATTCAACATGCGTAAGTTTAAAATGTATGGTTTTTACCACATAGTACATATGTAATTAAAATCTTTACATAACCCATGCATAACACCTTTATGGACAAACAACAAAAAAACCATCACGGTTGCAATTCTCAAAGTTCTGTTATTGTCCAAGGCTCATCAATGCCCTGTTTCAACAACAGCCATACGGTCCGAAGTAGTTATGCCAGCAGGCCCAAATCGCCAAGGAAATGCACGTCCGTATAGCTTGAGCACATAGTTACACACAAACACTACCAACCCTACATCGGTTTGTGCTGATGTTGCAGGGGAGAAACCAGAATTATGAATCTAGATCCTCAAAAAAGGAAAACAAAATGGATTATGGCAAGATATTAGTGTTAGATACACAAAGAAGAGTTTTGTTTTCTTTTTAAACCACTCTGAATATTGTAAAAGGTAACATAGATGTCGGAATTCTAATTAGTTTGAAATTAACTGCTTGCATTTCACTTGTTTGCTGCAATTCCTTGAGAGGGAAGCACAGAGTTATAGCTGTAACGCCAATGTAGTGGGCATGGAGTCTACATAGTAGTATTACGTAGTAGAGTCTACGTATGTAGTATTCATGGTAGTGGGATTACGTTTAGGGTTTTTACGTTAGTCCATACCATCCGTACAGCTTTTGTGGAAACGGGGCACAAGTCTACTAAAGCTACTAAGTACCGATCTGTTTTGAAGCTCCCTGTCTAGAAGTGCCAGCAGATTACATACATGTGTGCTCCCTAGTACCATCAGAGGTAGAAGCGGTAAAATTCGGAGCTTTCCATTCTAGGTATTGAAGTTAGCACAGATTGGAGCAATTGGAGCATGTCAGTGATAGCAGTGCACACGAACGGCGATTGATGGAGCGATGTGGGCAGAAAAAATATTCTGTAAACTGGCAGTTGAATTCTTTGTTCAAAATAGTAACAGTATTTTTTTGCAAGTATGTAGTTTTCAAATTCGTTCACAATGTAAGCGTGCGCGCAGCGGTCAGCACTAGCGTCGCCCCGGTGTTGGTCTCAGCTGAAATGGTAGCCACCGGATGTGGAATCACATTTAGGTGTGGCTCCTCTAACACCTGGCGGCGCCTTGCCGTGGGATCTTGCTTCGTGGGAAGATGCACGGGTAAGGTAAAAAGCTACTGCAATTGCCGGCCAATAGGGAGCCCTCGAGGGGGTCACGCGGTGACGCGGTGCTGGGCGCTGCGTGGTGGCAGGAGAGACTCGAGCAGTCTCACGCGGGTGACCGATAAACATGTATTGTGTGTGCGTGAATAAATTGTAAAAGCAGAATTTCCGACTTGTTCCCTTACCGCGTCTTCTCTGGACCAAATCCTTTTATTTAAGCTAAGCGCTTACAATTGGTGTCAGAAGGGGGATTGCCTCAAGGCGTTGGGAAGTGCGGTAATACCAAGTCGTGAAAAGGTGAGTGACAATGGCGAGTCACGTTAGTTTATCGAGTCGTGAAATGGAGCTTCAACAGGCGGTGGATGAACTTTGCACGCAGCTACGGGCCCTTAAAGAAGAAAACGCGATTTTTAGGGCCCGTACAGTAGACGTGGCCGGAGCAGGGGAGAACTCGAGGAAGTCATATTCAATGATATCGGCGATTGAAAGCTTTTCGGGATCCACAGGGGAAAACGTTGAAGCATTCTTTTCGCAATTAGAACAAGTGGGAAGGTTGGGTGGCTGGGATGATGAGGACAGGCTAAGCGCGATCACACTTCGCACACGCGGAGGAGCCGCGGATCTCCTGAGGGCGAAGACGAGGGCGGGGGGGGCCTTGAACTACCCCGAAGCAAAGAAGGTGCTGTTGGAGAGATATCAGGGGGTGAAGAATAGGAGATTTTACAGGGAGATGCTGGCAAACGTGCAAATGGGCCCAGGGGAGCTAATAGAGGAGTTTGCAGATCGCATCCGCGATATAAATAGCCATACATGGAAGGAGGAGGGTGATGCTGCCGTGGCTGCTGCTCGCCGGTCGGAGGCGGACGAGAGGGCTTTGGACGCCTTCCTTAATGGCCTTCCCGGCAGGGTGGGTGAGCACACGTGCCTCGCAATGCCGGAGACGTTTGACGCCGCTGTCACCGCAGCCGTGCGCGTGCGGGAGGCCGAGCGAAGGATTCGACCAGAGAGAGAGGGGCGAGAGGAAAGAAAAATTTTCGCAGCTCGTGATGGAGCCTGTGGCCATTTTGGGCATCTCGCAAGGGACTGCAAACAGAAGGGCAGAATGCAGTGTTTTAATTGCGGGAAGGTAGGACACTGGGCTCGAAACTGCCGGGCACGAGAACAGGGTAGTTTTAGCCAGCGGGCTGAGATGCCGTTAAACGGTTCCGGGGCCGAGCAAGTCGCCCGCAACGGCCCCAATTAAGGATTGTCCTCCCGTGTGTGCACCGCGAGGGGGGAGTGAAAGACTTGGCGGTGACTGTGACGTGTGGAGGCATGCGGCGGCGCATGTTAGTGGAAAGGGAGCGCAGGTGAGCCTTTTAACTAAGAAGTGCTGTGGGGGCCGAGTACCGAAGAGGTCTACGTTCCGGATAAAGGGATTAAATGGAGGGTATATTTGGAACTTCGGAGAGGTGGTGGTTCCGTTAGGTTTCGGCGATAGTGTGTATAACCTAAAGGCTCAGGTTGTAGACAGTTTGGGGGGCCACGAGGGAATTTTAGGAATCGACTTCCTCCGCGAAAATGGGGCAATAATTGACGTGAGCAAGGGCGAACTCACAATTGGCGGGCGCATAATTTGCCTGACTGAGAGTAGAAGGACGGAGCCTGTGGAGATTCCGTCGCGGCCAACGGAGATTGGCGGGCCAACCATCCACGATAAGGCGGAAGGCGGGCCGCGGAGGGCGGGACCGCCAACGATGGAGATAAGGACGGAAGGCGTGGCTGCAGCGGCGTGGGGAGGCGGAGCAGCGAACGTCGCGGAGGAGAGACCGAGAGACGCAACGACGAAGGACCCGGCGAAGGAGACGGGAGACGCGGGGAAGGAATGGCGCCGCCCCCGGGTGAATATGCCGGTGCGGCTTGTTTCAGCGGAGGTCATCCCAGCACGGAGCGTTCGTCTCATGACCCTCCCCCTTGGTGGCGGCTGGAGAGAGGGCCATGAGTGCATGATTGAGTCGGCGCTGGAAGTGGACGACTGCTGGGTGGCCCGATGTGTTTGTAAGGTGAATGGGGAAGGAGGTGCTAAGATCCAAGTAAGTAACTTTGGAACGATAGATGTAACTCTGAGTAAGGGTACAGTGATCGCGATAGTGAGCGATGTGGTGGAGACAGTGAATAATGGGTGGGACGAAGGTGCAGTGCAAGGGAACGGGAGTGACAGGGACGCATGCATTTCCGTGTGTAAGGCTGGTGACGATGATTTTAAGGACGAGATTGCAAGGAAGTTGTCCCATCTGGATATTGAGGAACAATCGGTATTGCAGCCTTTAATCGGAAGGTATAGTCATTTGTTCTCGCCATCGGGAACACCCCCGGCCACGCACTTGGTAGAACACCACATTCCTACTGGTGATGCCCGGCCAATTTACAGAAGACCCTATCGGACCCCACATCACTTGAAGCCATTGATAGACGATTTCGTGAAGGAACAATTAGAGGGGGGTATAATTGTGCCAAGTCACAGCCCCTGGGCTTCGCCCATCGTGATTGTACCGAAAAAGTCTGAGGACGGAAGGCCGAAGTATCGGTTTTGCATCGATTTTCGTGCTTTGAATTCAATAACTAAGCCTGATGTTTATCCTTTGCCTAACATTACCGAAACACTTGACTATTTGGGGGGATGTAGGTATTTCACCACACTTGATTTAACTGCGGGTTACCACCAAATTCCGATGGCTCCAGATTCACGTGAGAAAACCGCTTTTATTGTGCATAATGGATTGTATGAATACCTCCGAATGCCCTTCGGTCTTAGAAACGCCCCAAGTGTCTTCCAACGCTTCATGGATGGTATTTTTAGAGAAATGTCTCCCACGGAATGCCTAGTGTATCTCGATGATGTCATCGTCTTTAGCGGCTCAATAAAGGAACACGCTTTGCGTTTGGGCAGAGTTTTTGAAAGACTAGAAACGGCAGGATTGTCATTGAAATTGTCTAAATGCCACTTTGCCTTTCCGCAAGTGAACTATTTTGGACACATTATTAGTGCAAAAGGTATTTTTCCGGACCCTAGTAAGATTTCAGCGGTAAAGGAATTCCCTACTCCGAAAACAGTGAAGGAAACACAATCCTTTTTGGGCCTAACGAATTATTACCGTCGGTTCATCGAAAACTATGCGGTTATCGCCCGGCCGCTTACATCGCTCTTAAGAAAGGGTACCGCATTTGTTTGGACACCCGAGTGCGACGAAGCAGTGGAAAATTTAAAAACAGCGCTTACGAGCAGTCCCGTATTGGTGTACCCAGATTTCTCTTTGCCTTTTACCATCTCGACAGATGCGAGTAATTTCGCAATAGGTGCCGTTCTGTCTCAAGTGATCAACGGTGAGGAACATCCGGTAGCATTTGCCTCACGGCAACTGAAGAAATCTGAGCTGAATTATACCACAACAGAGAAGGAATTGGTTGGAGTAACTTGGGCCGTCAATCAGTTTAGAAATTATGATCTCGGACGAAAATTTACCATTGTGACGGACCACGCAGCCCTCACGTGGCTATTTAATTTAAAGGACCCCAACGGCCGATTAATGAGGTGGACATTAAAACTGGGTGAATACGATTACTGGGTGGTCCACAGGCCAGGAAAAATCCATGCAAATGCTGACGCCTTGAGCAGGAAGGTTTGCCATGTATCTGCCGAAGAAATAATTAATTTTGGAGATGAGCAGAAACGAGACCCTGAGTGTGTAAAGTGGGGAAGGGAAAATAATTTCGTTGTCGTTGGGGACGTTATTTGTAAAAGACACAAGGGAGGAGATAAAATAGTGGTACCACGAAATTGCAGAGAGAGAGTCTTGCGCCAGTGCCATGATCATATACTTTCGGGACATCTAGGAGTACACACCACCGCGAGTAGGGTCAGGAGGGACTACTGGTGGCCAACGATTTTGGGAGATGTCAAGGAGTATGTGAAGCGTTGTATAGCCTGTAGCCAGCGAAGCCCTTACGGTAAGTGCAGGGCCCCTCTACAGGCACTACCAGCGGCGGAAAGACCCTTCGAGTTCATTGCTATTGACGTAGTGGGCCCTCTTCCAAAGACCGATGGTGGGAATCGATATATTTTGTCTATCCTAGACCATTTTACAAGATACTTGGTAATGGTGCCTTTGCCCGACCAAACGGCCGAAACCATATCCGTCGCACTAGTAAAACAATGGATATTGAAATTCGGGGTGCCGGAGTTATTGCTTACGGATCAGGGGACTAACTTTATGTCCGATCTTTTCCGACAGATTTGTGGACTATTGAAGGTAAAACAGCTAAGGACCTCCCCGTTCCACCCACAATGCAATGGCCGAGTTGAGAGAGTTCATCGGACAATCGCAAATATTCTTAGCCATTACGTGAACGTACGAAACGACGACTGGGAAAAGCACCTCGCATTTGCCGTGACTGCGTATAACAGGAGTAAACACAGGAGCACTGGGTTCACCCCGCACGAGTTGGTTTTTGGACGACAGATGGCATCACCTTTCAATTGTCTCGGAATGAGTAGCTCAGGAAAGGAACACCCTGGTGTGACAGGACTACGAGAGAGGTTGAAGGGAATGTGGAAACAATGTGCCCGTAATGATCGTTTAGCAGTGAGGAAAAGGAGGGAAACGGTGAGAGGAAAGGGTAAGGTGAGGGAATATAGAGAAGGCGACTACGTATTTTTAGGTGACCCTTGTTTAAAAATAGGGCAAGTGAAAAAGTTTCATAGACCGTGGAAGGGCCCGTATCGCGTTTTGAAGGTAACTTCAAAGTGCAATCTAATGTTGGAGCTTCCATTTCGAACCCTTATTGTGCACATAAGTCGTGTTAAGCCTTATCACGGTCCTGTTCCCCCCCCTGATGCAGTGAATATTGGTGATCGCCCCCGTGGACGGCCAAAAAGAAACCGAATCACCGCGCGAGTTCCGGAGCCAGCTGATCCGACCCCCCCTGAGTGGGAGGACGAGTGGGTGGAAGGTCGAGGGGAATCCTTGGTGACTCGAAGCACAGGAGGAGGAGACGTCAGTGCGGAAAGGGAGAACACCGTTGCCGTAAAGGAGGAGAAGTCCCTCCCCGCTTCCCCCTGTGTTGGCCATTCCCCTCCACCCCCTGTCCCTCATCAAGAAGACACTGCCTCTCCGCTCGAGGTGGAAGGAGTCGTCACCCCTCATCCCCCTCCCGCCCCTCCGCTCGAGGTAGAAGGAGTCGCCGCCCCTTATCCCCCACCCCTCCCCCGACGTTGTCCATATCGTTTGCGGCCGAGAAGTGGACGTGGTGAGTCATCCCCACCTTACGTGATTCCCCCGCCTGCATCCTCTCATCGCTATTATCTACGCCCGCAGGAGGCGCTGACACGATGGGAGGAGGAAGAAGAAGATCTGGAGGACCTTTAAAGTGTTGGGTTGGTTGTTGTGGGTGGTGGGGTGTGGTTTGGACCCTACTAGGGGTCAAGAAGTGACACCATTAAAAAGCGAATTTTATTTGAAATATTATTTGAAAGATTGCGAGCAGCTAGCACCTCTACTCGTAATGGAAATTGGGAAATCATTGTGGGGTTAGGGAGCGCCATTGGGTTAACAATTCTGATGTTATATTTGTACTGGAAGCGGTCGGCGCTGAGTAGTAATTGCGGCGGGAGAGCGGTAGAAAGGAAGAGGAGGAAAGGAGTAATCGACTCGAAGAATGTGCGCGTCACGCTATCGAGCTTGGAAGCCCCTGCTGAAGAAGTAGGAGCAGAGCCCGATGAAATAATTAGGAATTAGGTTGGGGTAGATTCAATGTCTTACAGGGGTTATTTTATTTTCATGAACGGAACATATCATTCCGCTAATTTCAAGAAAAAACACATTATTGGGATGAATAAGTTTGGTGTATATGTTTTGATAGTGATGTTGATAAGGGATTTCACTTAAACTTGAACATTTTATAATTAAATGAATATTGGTAAATGTCAAAATAACAGGTTTAAATGGACTATATGATAAAAGTGTTATAAACAGTCAATGTGCAATAGAAGAAGAATTTCTAGAACAAACTTCACAAGATATAACAACCAGTGCATGAATAGTAGTGAATTGTAGAGGGTGTTAGTTTGCATAGACTATGAATTGGGACTGTATGTGTGTAGTCATGTGTATGTATTTGTTTCCCTTTGTCATTCCCATTCCATTTATTTTGTTTACCTATGTAGGTCATGGGCAAAATGATTGTGATGAGTCATTATATTGTTGGGTGAAAACTATTTTTCAGGGGCAGTGTTATTTTCTGGGTTGCATTTAAATAATTAATGTATAATCTGATTTTTATTTTTAGAACATTGGTTGACTGATTGGTTGTTGAATGAATCGCTGAATACAACATGTTATTCTTTATTATTCCACGATTCACTTTTGGGGGGAAGTGGTGTAAGCGTGCGCGCAGCGGTCAGCACTAGCGTCGCCCCGGTGTTGGTCTCAGCTGAAATGGTAGCCGCCGGATGTGGAATCACATTTAGGTGTGGCTCCTCTAACACCTGGCGGCGCCTTGCCGTGGGATCTTGCTTCGTGGGAAGATGCACGGGTAAGGTAAAAAGCTACTGCAATTGCCGGCCAATAGGGAGCCCTCGAGGGGGTCACGCGGTGACGCGGTGCTGGGCGCTGCGTGGTGGCAGGAGAGACTCGAGCAGTCTCGCGCGGGTGACCGATAAACATGTATTGTGTGTGCGTGAATAAATTGTAAAAGCAGAATTTCCGACTTGTTCCCTTACCGCGTCTTCTCCTTAGGAAACCTGGCCACCCCAGACTCCTCCAGGGTGCCCATGTTGATACCGGGCTTAGTGCGGACGCCCAGTCAACGTGGGATAACCCACTGTCAGAACCCCCAGTCTCAAATCATCCTCTGCACCAAGCCTCCAGGTAGCTGGATTACAGGAGCACGCCACGACTCCCGGCTTACAACAATACTAATTTCACCACAGAGTCATTAAAAACTCTACGTTATTCATGTTTGATGCTTTCACTGAAAATAATTGTGATATAACTGCGGATGCGATTATTTTAATGCAAAGTTATTTTATAATTGTCTAGCGTTCTTCAAGTCTATCCCAAAGTTTTCAAGGGAGCTGCAAGAACACATAGTATGAAACCAATAAAATGAAGGAAGTGTGCTGTATTGTTGTGAAGTGAGCAGTGCAATAGAGCAAATAAAAATGCATTTGCAATGTCATATTAAATAGGATTGCAATTACACTTTTTCATATTTGTAGTTACTATTATTTTACTTTTGTGTAGATATTCATTATTTTTTACTTAAGCACTTTGAAATAAAGTTTTTTTAAACTAAACCTTTGATATACAGAGTGTCTCATTGATCGTGTGTCATTTCTAACCCATAATTTCAGACACTTTCTTTCGTGCCACATGAATGAAATTTGATACCTAGATAGAAAAAGGTCATAAGTTTTGTTGAGTGTAAGCGAAATTTTATAAATATAAACTTTTGACCGCATAAATAGGGTCCAACCAAAAATCCAAATTTTGTCTAATGGGCTTTCAATAAGGGCACAGTCAAGGTCATAGGGGAGACGAAAGGCGATTCGCTGCTACAAACCGGTCGAATCATAGGTTTAAAAATGTGCCAAATTCGATGGTAAGGTCTTCAGATCCCTCTTGTCATCCCTTGACCTTCAAGGGTCACTCAGAGGTCACCAGGGGGAAAATGAATCAGGGCTACAAATGTATTGAATCATAGGATTAAAAAGGTTCCAAGGTCAATGGTCAGGTCTTCAGATCCGTCTCGTCATCCCCTGACCTTCAAGGGTCACTCAGGGGTCACAAGGGTGACAAAAGATGAATTGGGGCTACAAACATATCGCA
This sequence comes from Pyrrhosoma nymphula, assembly GCA_963573305.1. Lineage (NCBI taxonomy): Eukaryota > Metazoa > Arthropoda > Insecta > Odonata > Coenagrionidae > Pyrrhosoma > Pyrrhosoma nymphula. The sequence continues at coordinate 152,571,269 of OY754331.1, forward strand.
TCATAGGTAAAACTCACATGGTCGATGGTAAGGTCTTAACACATTGGACCCTGAGGAAAATATTTTGGTATGCCACCGCAGACTGGCTATTTTGCATGATGTTCTCATTTTTAAAATTAATATTAAAAAATTATAAAGTATTATGTACAATACATCAAACAAAAGAGCACTTTATAGTTTTTAGAATAATGTCAAAAATTCATCAGTCTGAGCAAATGATGCATATACACTTTACGTGGACCGCGAGATACAAACACGGAAAGTTGTGCCCATATGCCTTACGGGCGTAGCCCGCTGAGTCATTCAATGGCGCCCATATATGTTATAGGCACCGGGTCCAATGTGTTAAAATATATCTTGTCATCCCTTGACCTTCAAGGGTTACTTTGGGGCCAAAGGTCACATGGGTGACAAAAAGTGAATCGGAGATACAAACGTATTGAACATAAATTAAAAAAGGTACCAAGACTGATGGTTTGGTTTACAGATCCCTCTTGTCTTCCTTTGACCTTCTAAAGTTACTCAGGGGTCAAAGGTCACAGGGGTGATGAATAGTGAATCAGAGCTACAAAAGTGTCGAATCATTTGAGTCAAAGACTGCCCAATATGTTAGTAAAGTCTCTCCAGGAATTCTCTGACATCCAACTGTTGGGCAGGGGTCAAAGACCACTAGGTGTAGCCAAGGAAATCGGGGCAATAGACACATCAATTTGTAGCTTTGAAATGTTGAAGAATTAGATGATGAAGTTCTCTGATACTGCTTGTCTTCTCCTGATCTCCAAGGGATACGCTGAGATCAATTGTCAAAGATGTTAGAAATGGCAAAACTGGGAAACAAACATGATGAATCTGAGACTTTTAACCCCTTCCCTGACGTGGGCGAGATATCTCGTCCCGAATGGTCGAGCAAATTCTGACGTGAATGAGATATCTCGTCCTACCCTACTTTTTCTTTTCTTTAGTTGTTTTCAATGAGATATTTCGCACCCTTCGTAGTAATTCGATGCTTGGCTGCTAGATGTCATGAACGGATGCATATCTCTGAATTCTTGCTTTTTTGAAGGCTTTTCACTTGTATTATGGTATCAAAAAAAACTTCACGCACCAAAATTACCCTCCCTATACCAAAATTTACGCGCTATTTTTTCATCCAATATAAATGTTAGGAAACGTTTTATGGTCATGAACATTCAATTTTATCAAGTACTCTGCCTACTACTACGCTTATTGTAAGTTTAGCTACTTGATATCCCGAAGTACAACAGTTGGAATCTTGCTTATGCAATTGGTAACGAAATTTATATAATGATTGAAGGATTGTTTTTAGATTTGCATTATTTTTATGCACGATTACTTATTATTCCCTATCTACTTATGAGAGTTATATTCTATCAGTTCTCACAAAACTCATCAATTTTATTTATCTATCCTACCGGAATACTAGTGGAATTACGCTCCCTGGAAGCGAAATCTTCCTATGGGGTCATAAGTTCTTTTCTGCATTATCACTAAATTGCATTCAATCTAAAAGACTCAAGTAACAATTGTTACACAGTAAATATTTATCTGTTATAATATGACCAACAATGCGTTCCCAATTTTTTTATTATGATTACTTTGTAATACATATTTACCTATTAGATGTGTATTACTTACTTATTTCCGCTGTATTTTTGGTATCCGTGTATGCTTCAATACATTGAACTGTCAGTATTTTTGGAAGTTTTGGAATTTTGCCTTGATCTGAGAGAGGGTCATAGGCAAGACCAGTGACTTTTGCTCGCAGGAAAGGAAAGTCGATTTCACCCATCACCTGATGCTTCATCCTCATCCCCTCCTCCTTTCCTCAACCCTCAGCCCATACATCCTTCACTCTGTTTCCTATTGTCGTCCTTTCATGACATTAGACCTGCAGGCAGGCGCAAAATCCTAAAGTCCCTTGCCCGGCTGCGTGCAAAGGAAAGAGAGAGAAAAAGACTCTTCCCTCCCTCCCTTCTCAGCGGGAGAGGGGGTGAGAATGTTAAGGGTGGTAAGCTCTAGCGCCAATCGCTCGGAGGGAGGGAGGAGCGACCCCTGCCAAACGTTCACCGCTTAGGCTTCATTCACGTACACTTTCCGATGCTCTTTGTCTTTGGTTCTCCGAGGGGTCTCTACCACCCTTCCTTTTGGTATTTCCCAAAATTCCTCTCCCCTACCCTGACGTCTGGTGTGTGTCACCGTACTGAGTGGTCACCCAGCAAGACACAGTCGGGCATGGAAGGGCATTGATGTCACTTGGGCAAGAAAGATCACGCGCAAGGGCAATAAACAGGCGGTTGGAAGTCTTTCGGATTTTACGACCATCTGCAGGTCTCTCATTGAACATCCTCTACAATTTTCTGCTAATCTTCTGTTACTCAGTCTATTTTTCCTCTTTCCCTGGGTTATTCACCTCTCAGACCCCTCATACTCTTTTCCCCCATCCTATTCTCTTCACTTGTGAAAATGGATTTTTATGACGCTACCTCTAGGAAAATGGATTACAGTAGGGATAAGGGATGAAGGTTTTACTTTCATTTACTGATACTTCGCTTTTGGCGAATATGTTTTTGGTTCTCCTGCCATCGGCCTCTTTCTAGATGTCGCAAAATTTTAGGACACGTTAGTTATTCATCGTACGTTGTAGTGTGCACATCTCGAAGTTTCCCTTGAACTGGTGATATCATTTCGTTGCTTCAGAAGTTTGTTTTTCTTTGGTGTACGAATCTTACCGTTATAGAGAATGGATCCGAAAGTGATTTGACCATTTATGTTTCTGATAAGGAATTGGAGGATGATGATCACTCTGGCTCTGAGTCAAGCCTCTCTGAGCATACAGACATTGATTCGGATGTTAGTGAGGATGAAAATGTGATGCAATGCGACGACAGGGAAATGTTTAGATATGTTGCAAATGTTATTTCATCAGCCCTTCGAATTTCCATTCCATCGGCCACTTCAAATACTGGTGGAAGTAGTGAAGCATATTTACGAAAACAGCTATACGATGAAGACATCTAAAAGTCATACGTTCTCAATAGAAACCAACACAAGTGCCCTGTATATTTTCTACCCTAGCCCACATGAGTACTAGAAAAAAGGAGAGATAGAGATAAATCCCAAACGTGTAATGCCTTCTATTGTCATGTTTGACGCTTTCCTGAGGTCAGAAAACACCCACTCGAGGACCGATGTCCCACTAAGCAACCTGGTGCCCGGTTTCAGAGCACACGCACTTTTTCGCTGAAATTCCACCGATTGCATTTTTAGTTAGAACATTTTCGTTCTAATACGAGCGGTGTAGTAGGAGTAAATTCCACGGCAAATTCTTTGTTTTTGCTCGGTAACATTTGGCAATCAGCAATGAATTCCGGAGAGGAATCAGAGTTAGACCAGCAGTGATTCCGAGGTAATGGACATTGAATTTTCCGGCTCCTAATCGACTCTCTCTGGAGAAACAAGCTCCGAATCAGAAGGTGCAGCAGCATGTTCCATTCACGGGAAGCAGAGTGGGAGGAAATGCTTTCAACGAATCCTCCTCCGGCACCACCTAGGTTTCTTTTTGAAGGTAATTCTTTGATGAACTTTGACCTGGTTCCCAAATGAGGTTCCCTAAAATATTTTTTTCAACGATGAAATTGTTGACTTTATAACTTGGGAAACTAACTGCACCTGTAACACTGCGTGAAAAAGCGGAGCCAAGCAGTGCTAGCGTAAATAAGTGGCAAGTTGTGACAAGCTCAGAAATTTGTGTTTTTTGCCCTTGTAATGCTACAGAGCATTGTGAGGAAGCCAGATACTGAGTTTTATTGGTCGACGAGACGTAAACTCTCCTCTCCTCTTTTTGGACACACAATGTTTTACTGATGATTTGCAAGGCAATATTTACATTTTGCCAATATTAACGATTTTGATCCCCAAACACGCCCCAACGCCGAACTAAATAAAATATGGCCGATTTGCCAGAAGCTGGAGGAAAAGTTCAAGGAACTCCATACACCAGAGACAGATGTTACCATCGACGAGAGCCTACTCATGTACAAGGGAAGATTGGGGTGGCGGCAGTTTTTGCCTATGAAAAGAGCTTCATTTGGCAAATATTTGTCCTTTGTGAATCGAGAACTGGATACATGTGGTCAACGACAATTTACACGGGAAAGAGGACTGTGTAGGATAAAGACCCATTTACCTATGTCCTCAAAAGTGATGATGACTCTAATGAAGCCATTATTTGGCCCATGATATTGCCTGACGACGGATAATTTTTATACATCTCCAGATCTAGCCGACTTGCCTTACTTTTCTTTCTCCACAAAACTAGTGTTTGTGGATTTCCGAAGACGAAAGTGGTTTCATCGTATTCCCCATGCCCAAAAACCCTTGTAATAAAAGTTTTGCAAAAAAATCTAACTTCTTTGTCTCAAATATTTCAATATTGAAAGCTCATACGTCAAAATTTGGATTTTGGATTGGACCCCCATTCTGGGGTCAAAAGGTCAATTTCCTAAAACTTCGCTTATAGTCTGCAAAACACAAACTTTTTTCTACCCCGGCACCAAATTTCATCAATGTGGCACTAACGGAAGTTTCTAAAGTTACAGGTCAAAAATGACACACGATGAATGGGACACTCTGGCACATCATTTGCTCAACAATCAGTATTCATTAATTGCTCTGTGGCATTGCCCCTCATAGATAAAAAATATATCAATTTTTTCTTCTCGATTTAAAATTTTTATTTCAAGAAAGTTGAAAAACAATCGCATTACTTTAACTAGAAAAGAAAATCATAGCTGATATTATGTGTCGATGTCTGTTTTTTTTCAATTGTTTTGAGCATTCTCCTCCCCTTCAAACTAAGTTAATTAAGTTAATTTTAGTAGTTAATACTAAGTCATAAATTTCCACTAATGGCAGGTAGTGCTACATAACTGAAACAATGTCAGTTTTCACTTCAGGAAAGCAATCGAAACTTGTCTCGGGAATAAAAACACCATCCTCTCTCTCCTCGCCCATGAGCTTCCACTCCTCAGCATCTATGAGTCTTGGTTTCGCCCTCAACTGTCCACTGGGTTTCCCGACTGCCACGAACCATAGTCCGATGAGACCACAATCGGCAGTGGATGGTCCATGAGTGTTCCTCGAAAAGTGGTTCAGTCATATAATCTCTTAGTAATTTGGAAAACTGAGGTTCCTTAAGTCTGTGCCTACACCTAGAGGGGTGGCGAGCGAGATGGAGAGACACGACAATGGTGGTCCGCATTAAGAAGGGCAGTGCCATCCCTAGGGTAGAGTGACAGGTACTGCTGCACTGGGCCCAGCGCCCCAGGCCCCACAGGGGCTTGAATCTTTCAGACGGCACGGGGAAACCCACCTATTACCCGAAATTACCTACTACCTAGCGCACTTATAAATTTCTTGAAACTATTTGCCAGTTTGTCAGTTAATTTCCTTCGTTCCATGAAATATGCTTAAAAGATGATACTATATCAATAAGGGAATACAAATTTATGGGGGCCCTCGACTTTCGTTTGCACAGGACCCCTCAATCTCCAGGGACGGCCCTGACGAAGGGCATTCGTAAGTTATTTCGGCAAAAGAAAACCCTTTACCCCGCCACGCCAGTGAGCTTCGAGCCCCCTTTAACATGGGGCCTTGGCTTCTCCAGCTCGTTTCATTCAGGTGCTCCTGCTTCGGAGACTGTCTGCCCGACCTGATAGCGTTAGGCAGTCAAGTGGGGCGACAGTGTTGTCACATCAAGGATTTAAATAGCCTGTTGTGTGGGTTGCGTCGGGAAGTGGTACGATTTTTTTTGTAAGTAGCTGTACATACATACAAAACTACAATGGCTCTTTCTCCAGAAAAGATTCCATAATAATATTTTCTTACCAGATTGCTGAGGTATAGTGTCCAAAAATTCTTTATGGTGAAGAGGCATTATGGAGCAGTACAATTCAACTACATTTCTTGCAGTGTGGAAAAGTCTAACAGAGCAGAGTTCTTTACTGTTCACTGCTTGCTCCAAAACTTCTTTCAACAACTTCAGCAGTTTGACAGTTGAAAGACTGAAGTAAACAAGAAAAAGTTGAAAAAACAACTGATTATACTTGAATCAAGTTAAATCCCTAATTAAGGAGAAGACTATTAAGATCTTCAACAAACTAAATCTATTTTATCGCTAAGCATTACATATAATTGGTCACTTGCCTTTAAGCACAATATTTGAATGAGGTTAAAATACCTAGGGAAATATGATCATGGACTGAAGACTTTTCATTGTTAGTATGGACAGCAGGGGACAAGAAGGGTTCTGCTACCCCACTAGTAACAAGATTTGAATGTGGTATTCCAGTCTTATTGCTTATACTTAAACATGCCCCCATCGCAGAAAGTAATGATTTTATTTTGTAATTGAAATCAAATAATAAAATAACTATACACCATTACCTTAATCTTAATACAATAACTTCCCGATTTTGTCGTAGTTTTAGTCACTTCAAAACTAGTTATTTTTCCCAGTCTGATTTTCGGAGAGTCCCGGTGGTGTGGACAATCATAGTGTGGTGCTTATTTTATTCAAGGTGAAGAAAGGATATTGACACCCTTGCTATGAAAACATTCACTGATTCTCACATGGCCGAAGTGTAACTTGTCCATCAGGTGAGCAAATTCTATTGTGATTCATGTGAAAGGTCTTTTATCATGAGAGCAAATAAGTTCATTTTTTCATAATGTGGTTGCGCATTGTCCTCTGCATGATTAGTGCGAGAGGGAAGTGGATATAGAAACAAATTGTCATCTGAATTATTCTATACAAGATAAATTCCAATTAACTATGGTTTCACCACACATGAGTACCAAATTTTATATTCATTTACTGATGGCAGCGTTGGAGAATTTCGTGAAAAAGTCCATATGGATGGAGATCAAGAACTAAGCCTAAATTGACTATCGGTGAGCACCAATGCCGAAAATAAGTGTTAGAAAAGTTAGGAAATGCCAAACGGAGACCAAATAGCATACATCTGGAGCTCAAAAATACTAGTCCCTCACTTTTTTTGAAGGGGAAAAATAAACCAGAGCCATGTGACAGAATTAACTCAAAAGAAATGGCCAACGTTGCTTCCGTTAAATATTTAGGCATCACAATTACTCAGGACCTGTCTTGGAGTTAACATACCTAATCAAGAAAAATGTTGTCGGGCAAAAAGATAGCAATTACTTAAAGAATAATAGATAAAAGCTATGATAAAGAGCAATGTTATTCTTCACTATAGTTAAGCCCCACCTAGAATACACAGATGGCATCTGGAATGCCAAACAAAGCAGGATACCGGAATTAGATCGTGTGCAGCAATGAGCAGCTAGGATTGCATGGAGGTGTTATGGAAAGTCTTGCAGTGATTCGAGGATGTCAAAAGAATTGGCATGAGAGCCACCATTTCAGTATAAATCAAAGAATTGGCTTAAATTCCAGAGAAAATTTGAAGCAAGATACTTCTCCAAATATGTAAAGAAAATATTAAACGCAAATATATATTGCAATACTTTCTAATAACTACAATATGTCACAAAAATCATAAACTTTGGTCTTAGACTTATTGCGTGATGACTGTTGAGCATTATTTCAGCATGAAAAACAGATTTTATAATACTCAGAGACCTAGCCTCAGAGAGTATAATACCAAGATAATAATACAAATATGCAGATTATAAAACCTGAACTCCATTCCTGGGACTCGACTCTTCTTCATCCTATTCATCAATGACCTACCCCAAGATTTATCATGCTGTTTTTTACGCAACTTGTTTGATAGTCATGGCTTAATGATCATAAATGATTCACCTACTAGAATAACTAAATCTTCCTCAACATTAATTGATCTTCTTATCTCCAACATACCCTCCTCGAACTTAGTTTGCAACACCCTAGCCACCTTTCTGTCTGACCATCATGCACTTCATTTTTCACTTAAATCTTGCAGCATCCGTTCTCATAAAACCCCTCACACTATCTGTAAAAGAACTTTTGATGCAGACTCCATTCTTAATTTTGTAGACTCAATATCACTTGAAAACTGGGGTGATGTTTATGCTACTAAAAACACAGATGATAAGTTTAAAAAGTTTGTCAACACATTCATAGTGCATTTTAATGCTGCTTTCCCTAAGAAGACTTATCGTTGTCGGCCAAAGGGTACTAGAAGAACGTTCTACTCCCATGACCTTGTTGTTGAAAGCCAACGATTGCATGAACTTCATCAGCAAGCCAAGTATGTAGACAACAGTCTAATGACTTATTATAAACAATCACTCATGGCCTTCAAACAACGTATTAGGAACCATAGGAAAACTATCAATGAAAGTTACATCCTTTCCTCCACTAATCCAATAAAATCTGCATGGGATGTCATAAAGTGCAATACAAGAGCAACTCAAATGCATAACACACATAAATAACTCAATTTTGATGGCACTCCAGTCACAGATCCCTTGAAAGTTGCGGACTGTTTCAATTTAATGTTCTGCAATGCAAATCAAGATCACCTTACCTATCCTAGTTTATCAAACAGTTCCTCGCTATCTAAGACCTTCTATCTCTTCCCAACCGACCCATACGAGGTCAACAAAGCCTTGAATACACTCTCTAACAAATGGTCTTCAGGATTTGATGAAATCCCCATCCCTATCTTGAAGGCAGCCAAAGATTATATATGTGACCCCCTAGCTCACATAATTAATACTACCTTTGACGAAGGTCATTTCCCTAACTACCTGAAATTAGCATATGTTAACCCTATCCACAAAAAAAGTCCTTATTCTGACCCTAATAATTACCAGCCAATATCAGTGCTTCCTAGTCTTTCCAAAATTTTTGAAAAAATTTTTCTCAATCGTCTCATAAACTTTCTTAAGTCATTCCAGCTCTTGGACCAAGCCCAGCATGGCTTCCTAGCCGGGAAATCCACTACCAATGCTGTATTTCAGCTACTCAACCATATCCACAAGGCCCTTGACAGTAGAAATGCTACACTAGGGATCTTCTATGATCTTAGTAAGGCCTTTGATAGTATCAATCATAAGATACTATTCTCCAAACTTTCAAGGCTAGGGATTAAGGGCAATGCCCTGCTTTGGATAAAATCTTTCCTCTCCAATCGACAGCAGCAAGTAAAATATTGCCACCAATCAGACACTGGCTCTAACATTACTCTATCCAAGCCACTTCAAGTATGCCAAGGTGTCCCCCAAGGCTCGATACTCGGACCTCTGCTCTTTATAATTTTTATAAATGACCTTCCATGTTCAATCTCAGTTGGTAAGCTACTTCTCTATGCTGATGATACTTCCTGTCTTCTACAGTCAAATAATCCAGCTGAACTTGGGGTTATTTCCCGAACCTCCATCTCAGATATGAGCAATTGGTGCCAAGCAAACGGACTCACCATAAATTCTCATAAATCTCTTCACCTGCAGTTCCACCACAAAAGGTACCCTCCCACCTCCAGTTTCTTACTTCGTTTAAGGGATAACATCCTCATCAGATCACATTCCATCAAGTTTCTTGGTCTAGTAATCAATGAAAACCTGGACTGGTCTGACCACATACAGTACATCATGAAAAAAATTACCTCTGGAATCTTCTTGATTAGAAAACTAGCTCAAATTGTCGGTCTGGATACCCTAAAACTCCTATTTCACTCAAAAATCCAATCTTAAATTTCATACGGCATCCTATTCTGGGGTAATGACAACCTTTCCCACAAGATATTTTCCCTCCAAAAGCAGGCCATTAAGGCAATGCTTCATCTCCCCCTACGTACTCCCGGCAGACCTTTATTTAAGAACCACACCATCCTCACACTTCCATCCCTATATATACTTAACTGTGCCTTATTTGTCAAACAAAACCCCCAAATATTCTCCTCTCACCATGATGTGCACTCCTACCACACACGAAACAGTACTAACATCCACTTATCCCAAGCCTCCACTTCCCTTTCTCTGCATGGTCCTCATCATGCAGCCTCAATAATTTATAACAAATTACCATCTGATATTAAATCACTTTCCTCTCTGCAGCCGTGTTTACACGATGCATTTACCCGCGCAAGTATGTGGCTGGACAGATGCGTGAACACATTCACCAAATTAGAACAGGGGCTATTTTATGTCCACGCATTCACGCATTTGCGCAATTTTGAGTGTTTACACGGTGAAATTTTGATGGTGATTGTGTTCACGCATCTACCCGCGCGGGTAAATGCATCGTGTAAACACGGCTTGCCAGTGTTCAAGAACCGTGTAAAGAATTTACTTCTTGAAAAAGCTTTTCTTGCATTTCTGAGTTCATGGCATCTAAGTGTGATTGCTGTCATACTTGAACTTATTTTATTTTTTATATTTTTTTCTATTACTGATTGTAAGTCCTGTTGAGTCTTTTTTTTTAACCTTAACGCTATCTTAATGTGCCATTGTTTTGACGATTTCTATGTTACCTTGTAACCAACAGAAATAAAATCATTATTATTATTATTATTATTACCAGTCAATGTGAATGACACCTCTGCCATAATTTTTGCTAAAACTAAGCTAGACTTAAAGAGATGCATACAACAGCAAATGAAATGCATTAAGAATCGTCAAGTACAATTAAGGAGCAAAACAGTCCTTTATTAAAAAATGACTTCAGCTTGCTTTTAAAATACCCATCTTTAGGTTGAAAATAACCAGCTAACCTCATATTAGTTCTTCCTCATAACTGTCCATCCCTAAATTCTACTTCTTTGCCGCCAACAACCCCATAGCCACTGCTAAATTATCCTAAAATATTAAACCATCCACCAAATTCACTTCATTTTATGAACAAAATACGCATGAATACACAAGGAGTATAGTTAATTAGGGGGTCCGACCAGTAACTAAATATGACCCATCTTTAACTATAGGTGCATCCTCTACACCGGCATAGTTAATTATCAGTTTCATTTAAAGGTATAGTTAATTACTGTGTGTAGACAGGGCAATAGATGAATGCCTTATGTATCTCTTTATTTACATAACTGGACTTTTATTTATTTACAGTACTTCTATGACATTTATATAAATTATATAGTGTGTTCAAGATAATAGTGCAGTTGACAGTTATAAAAAATGCAACAAATTTGTAATCACCCCCAATGCCATTTTGGGAAAGGTATCATGTGACCAAAGAATCTATGAATCCTTTGTTTAAATAACGTTTTTCTAAAAAAGCTTTTGACTCTTCATATTTCTAAGTAGCAAACATGCATTTGAGAAATTTTATAAACCATTTTTCACAGCGAATTTCATCGTGTTTGGTGTATGCATTTGTGAAACTCTATAAGAAATAAACTAATAATTAAACAATGTGGTTTTGCCTCACCTTATGGCACAATGGGGAAACTGGAAAGTATTGGCATTCAGGAGTACCGTGGGCTTGAATGACTCCAAAGGACTACTGTCTTTTTGCTGAATTAATAACTCACCTGAGGGCAGCTAAAACAAAGTCACTTCAGAATTATAATGCAATTCACTCAATTCAGCAATACAAGAGCAATAAATTAATATCATGAAAAGAAACTTACTTCAAGTCCAACTTCAACAGTTACATGCAAAAATTCTTGCATTATATTACGACTTTTAGCTAAAATATTTTGGCACAGCTTATTTGCAAACAGAACATCAACGTTTCTAGCATATCCAATTATTGTGTCTTTTTGTTGAGTAAAAAAACCTGTAATGAATAAAAGAATGATTACACAATGCAATTCAATTCAGTTGATACTACACACACACAAAATTTCCCCATGAACCTCAGGAGGATTGGTTTCGGTCACATTCGTCATCATGGCTACTGATTTTTTAGAGCAGAAGTAATTAATTAAATACTAGTCGACCCATGCGAAGCATTCGCACTTTATCCTCCTCAAATCCCACTTAATTGAAGTGCGCACCGTATAGTTAGTACCGTGTAGTTAGTGCATCAGTGTAGGTTGAAGTAAGGAATAGATGTGTGTTTAAATTTTAGATTATATATTTTTTTTAAAAAAGGTTAAGGTATTTACATATTTATAGCATATTTACATGTTTACAGGACCTCTTTGAACACTATGTTTGAAGTGATGATATGGTCATCTGTGATTCTTTGTTGGTGGGTCTGTTTTACACAGACATAGATGTCACTGAAAAAGCACCCTGGAAAACGCCACGTACAACTGACTGTGTGAAAAAACAGGGTCAGGCAAGTACAATCCTGCCTTTGTTAGTGTATGTCCCTGTGCCTTATATATAGTAATGGCAAAGGCAACTTTTATGGGAAATTGCTTCCTAGTCAGTTTGAAAGGCACGGTAGGATCAGAAGGGATAAATTTAATGCGTGGTATGACGACAGTTTGACCTGAGTCAATCAATTTCGCTGTGATAGTGTAGTTGCCCAAGTGAGTTACAACTAATCTGGCACCATTAATTAAACCCTGCTTAGCGTTTAGGTTTCTAATCAACATGATATTAGCGTTCTTTTTTAGTATGAGTTTATGAGGTGGCAAACCTGAAGGGCTTAATGAGTTCAGAAATTCTAATCAAGCAGTTTGGGGAAGTAGATATAAATTCAAGTTTTGATTAATTTAATTCATTTTATAAATAGATCAGCAGATCGAAAACCTTAAATCAATATTTTAAGTCTAAATTAAATGCGGAATGAGATAATAAATGCATGAAATCGAAATCGGTTTCATTTCGATATATCTCGATAGAGGATCGATAGGTCGAGGGCGGGATTTCAAAAAACAGTTTTTTTCAATTGTAATTTTTTGAAAAACAACTGAAATGTGAGTAATTTGTATATTTTTCAGGTGTAGCAGTTAAGAAAATCTATAAAATGATGCCTCATTTATGAAAATTGATGAAGTATTAAGGAAGTTATGGCGTACCGACAAAAAAAAGCCCTTGAGAAATAATATATATGATTAATGAATGAATTGGAAAAATTATCCTGGCAGAGTACCTATCCAGTGAGGCCATTATTTGTGAGAAGACTAAACATCTTAGAATGACATTACGCAGGATACCCATCCAGTACTGAAAAATTCAAGGCTAGTTAAAAATGGTTGGCCAGTTCTAAAAAGAAAATACATACAGTGTGGTTAGGGAAGGCAAGGCTGCCTAGTGAGGATGCTGTCAAAAAATTTGTAACAGAGTTTACAGACTTAGCAGATTTAAAGGGCTGTATTCCTGAACATGTGTTCAACTGTGATGAAACAGGTTTCTTCTGGAGGCAAATGTAAAAGACATTATGAAGGGAGAGAAGCTATACTAAGACAAAAAACAATGAAAGATAGGTTAACTCTGCTTCTGTGTACCAATTGCAGTGGAGACTTGAAGATGAAACCACTGCTATTGCTCCACTAAGAAAATCCCAGGGTTAATAAAACCAATATGAAAAAAATAGGCTAGGTGTAATTTAGGGGTGGAATCCAAACCCTTGGCTGACTAGGAAGTTCTTTACCTTGTGGTTTCATAAAGTTTTTGCTCCTAAAGTAAAAAAATATCTGGAGGAGAATAAAAAAACTACCCCTCCAGGCCATGCTCTTATTGGGAAATGCTCCAGCACACCCTCCAGGGTTGGAAGATATGAGCTGTGAGAAAGGCTTCACCCATGTGAAGTTCTTGCCTCCTGAAACCACTTTCTTATGCAGCCTATGGATCAACAAGTCATTTCTAATTTTAAGAAACTATTTTTAAGACATTTACTTCATTGCAATCGGCTTATCAGTTCTATAGAAGCAATGTTTTCAACTTTGGTATCTCAGCTTTTTGCATAGGCAGTAAAAGAAACTCTGGCCACACTCTTTACCAGCCAGGGACTTGAAGGGCTTAGAACAAGTGGAAGAGCCTGAACAGGATGACTGATTGGTTGAGGATATTATTTCACAGGGGAAGTTCATGGGCTTCAAGGGCATATGTTCAGTATGTTGAGGGCATAGTAAAAGGCCAAAATACTGAGTATTCCAACAAATAGAACTTTATAAGGAGTAGCAACAAGAAGCAGTCAAGAAAAGATCATCAGATAAGGAAATGGGAAAATGGTGAGGACAGCAGACATCAAGAAATTGCAGGTAAATAAGCCTGTTATCAGGTTTTACAGGGACCATACAAACAAAACTTGAAATACATTTACGCCTTGGGTGGTGAAATACCCACCCAGGCGGGACTTGAACCCATAATCCTAAGATTAGCAGGCTTTACCTCGCCACCACCGTGGCCAGCTAGAAATATAATGTGGCTTATTGCCACAAAGAAGCATCTGAAATTTAAAAGCTTGGGCTGAAATACACGATTACTTTTCGGTAACACTGATGGAGAGGAAAGAGGATAAAACTCAAAATAAAATTAGCTTATAAATTGAAGAAACAAAATTCAAAAGGTTTACTTATTTCAAGTTACATTACAATTGACAATAACATATTTCTCTAAATGTTCTCCTGTAAACTGATGCCAAGAGTCAGTCACAATATTTCATGAAAATGAATGCATGAAAATGACCTCTCAACCTCACGTGAGGTGATAGGGCAATGTTTAAATGATGCAAGCTCTTCTGCTGTTATCTTTGGTCATAGAGCAACTGAAGTCCCTGATAAAATGCCTGCATTTTTATGGACACCTTCCCAACCAGGGTTCCTTTACATAACTTTCTTGAATATTCAAATCAAGGCTTCTCCCACATCAGTAGGTATATTATTAAATTCACTTTCCACCTTTCCAATTTTTTCCACAGCTGCCGCTAGGAGTAGTTCTCTTTCCTCCAGCGATTGAATTGTGGAGAGTAATTTACCAAAATAGCATGTTATAAATGTTAGGTCTTTGTCATTCTGTCAGAACTGGTCTTTGTCATTCTGCCAGAACTCTCAGTGGCAACTAGGTGGTGTGCACACCAGAGGGATACAACACCCGACACTGCAACTACTTGATGGAGGTTGCGCGGCACGATATTTGCCCCTACAACTTTCGAGTGCACATTGTAGTGATACGATGCGTGATATGTCAACGTCACATTCTTCTTCATCCAGATATTCTGTTGTCTACAGAAAACCTACTCATGCGCCATGATGGCTTAATTTTCTTATAGACAGAATTGACACATATTATAAAAGATGAGCGAAATCGGTTACAATAGTGTACCTTTAAGTGGGTGAAAAAAACGTTCCAACTTATGTATCGGAGGTGCACATCATTCCTGTCATATACCACACGTATTTCAATAACTTTATCTGCAGGTACATATAATGCAGTATTTAGCCATGTTCCCCATAATATCAATACTGGCCTTCAAGGCAGAGCAACTTCGGGCGTTATCTCTTTTAACTCAGCATTACTGAGTGGTGCCTTCAAAAGCCAGTTTTTGGCAATTAAAACCATCGCATGTACGCATCACGTAAAATTACCATAGATGTTTTTCTACTCTTTGTATAATTACACTCTGGATGGTTTTTCTTTCACTCACTCAGTGATTCAAGCCGAAGGTTGGTTTGGATAGTTGAGGGTAGAGCTCATCCCGGACTAAGGCACAGGCGTGTGAATTTCACACATTCAGGGTAGGGAGGTCACTTCCTTTCCCTGGGCCACCTCGCACTCCGAGGATTTTTGTTTGGGGCGTTCAAAGGCTTCACCCGGATTTGAACCTGAGACACTTCGATCAGTAGCCAAGCGCTCTACCCACTAGGCCACCACACTCCTCTTCTTTTGCATTTTTCTTTATGCATGTTTAATGACATTATTTCAACCTTGATAGATTAAAAAAGAAACTGAAATAACAGACTAGCTCTGCACTAAAGAGAAATTTGGTAACGTTGAGATGAATACTGCTTTTTTAGGCCCTTAAATAGGCAATATCAGCAGAAAAAGGCATAAACAGGTAAAATAGGAATTTTTAGGTAGAAACAAATTGCCTTAATTTCACCACAAATGATCCTAAATGAACTTGTAACTTCATAAAATTGCTTTCCTGAGTAAAAGAAAAAAATAGGCATTTTAGGCAATGTCCTCAGCTTAGTGATGATCCAGCATCATATTGAATATTTCATGTATCCAAGAACAAAGAAAAGTTTTTTAATACGTACAGTAATATTTGATATACATAAATAGTGAAAGATTCGATATACACAGTGGAATGTTTTTTCAGTACTGAAGTTCAGGTTGTAGATGATATAGTGAAATATGTGATTTGAATTTTTCTGTTTTCCAAAATGGTATATATAGTGGTTTGCTAATATGTAATTTGTTCAATGAATGGTAGAGTTATCCTAATATGCTATTCCACATATTCTTGTTAATGACAGAAAAAGCTGTCATATAAAAATGAGACAAGCTAAGTGTTAAATTCATAGCCATGACTGGACCAGAACAGGGAACCGAAACTAAGAACTTGTAACGTACTCGTACTCACACGTAAGCAAACTCGCACATAGAAAAACATTCATGTATATTTTTGAAACTCCAGCAGCCAAATTGTACAAAAGGTGACGCAGGTTATTCTATTATATTAATTTTGCATAATTAGAACGCCAATATTTCAATTTCAGACCTATTTATTCATGCTCAAAGAGTTAATATATTGTGCATTCCGCCATATTGAACACCACATGGCAGGATTTAACGACCACGTGAAAATTACAACAATAAGTAAGAACCGGAACTGCGCTATTTTTTAGACCATTCCAGATAAACGGAAGTATGGCAGTAGCAAAGCTTCTAGAAGGACGACAATGCATCAGCGATCAGGTATATAAGCCGACGCACGTTAACAGTCGAGCCTGTCTCAAAAATCCAGGTGCTGCAGGTCCTAATGCTGGAGAGCGGACTCACATTGATACTGTAAGATTTTCATGACCGAACACGGTCCCAACTAAGCCTATACAGTTAAAGAAGAGGTTTAACTTACGTAATTGGTGCAAAATTTAGACAGAGGGAGTTAATAATCTTGTGAAACGTGAGAAGTGAGATCCGGAAGTTCAAGCCTTTACGTCAACCAGGAGCCATTTGGGAGCAGCCGAGTCAGCCAGAGAAGCCAAGGTTATTACCGCTAGAGAGACATGGGGGTGGAAGAAACCAAGCGTTGGGGTGAGCCAGGAGAAGCCGAGGTTATAACCGCTAGAGAGACGTGGTAAAGGAAGGAACCAAGCATTGGATCTGGTGTCGGGGATAAAGACAAGACCATACAACTTACGACACCTAAGCGAGGTATTTTGAAGGGAGCAATTATCCTGATTTTGTAAAGGATTTGATTTATGTTGTGTTATGCCCGTATTGAGTGTTTTTATGTGTTGGACAAGTGCTTGATTCATGAGTGAAAAGCATACGCAAGGAAGTTAATCTATGTTGGTGAGGAGTGATTTAAATGTGTTATTTGGGTGAAGTGTTTATTAATTTGTTTGTGGTGTACAATACAGTGTATTCACATGTGCAGTCAGGGCAACAAAAAATATAAATAGATCTTTTAATAGCAAGCACGATTGTTATAATTATATTTAGTAGGGCTACCTAAAATTATAAAGTGATAGAAAAGGTTAGTGACATTATTGTGTTAAAGGGTGATGTTACAAACTGAACTGGGACAAAAAAGTGGAACCGACCCATCACTAATTTAAAGATGTAAATATGCTAAAATTCAAATCAGGCCAGAGTTATCAGCCACAAAGAAATCTATAACTGCGATTCTAAGCAGTAAATTTAACCAATGCATTAGCTAATTTTAAATATCAGCTTTGGTTTGGAGGAAATCAAGGAGGAGGCGCATAAGTTTTCATTCCATTCACTAGTTGAAAAAGTCATGCAAACAGCAAAGAATAATAGATATCGACAAAAAGTGACACAAAAATTGAGTTCAGACTAGGTTGTCCATGTCAAGTAATTTTTGAAAAGGTGGGTAACAATGAACCTTGATGGCTCAAACAGCAGTTGGGTTTGGCTCCTAAATGATTAACCTATCACAAGATTTCAAAAGTGTTTATAATATAAACATAATGGATGTTATCTCCTATGAGTAAGCACTTAGGGAAACTGGGGACTAAAAGCAAACTCATTAACCTGGTTTCATCTGGCATGACATCTTTTAGGGCATGTTTATGAAGCAAAGAGTTTCTTTTAAAGTCCTAGTATAATGGAGTTCACCGATAGAAGAAGTAAACTACCAAGCTGCACAAAACCACCCTAAGATAAAAGAAATAGATAAAGAGGAAATTATGTATACTTTTCAAGGTACTCAGACCTTTCTCTCTATAGCTGCAAAGAGGCATTACAGGCAACTCTTAACCCTTTTGCTGCCAGTGAGCTGATCTGTTGACCTTTGCTGCCTGTGCATAAAAAACTTCTTTTATACATTGAAGGATGCATATGTATAGCCCTGGTGAAGGCTTGCACAGGGTTTTCTTTGTTTATGATGTTGGGCTTTTGGTGCTTTCCCATTTTGGTTGACCATAGATGATGACAGTTTCATACCCATTTCAGGGAACATCTTCAGGTCAAAGCGATTCCCAAGAAATTTTGCACCTTGGTCAAGTCACTACCAGTTTATTGCCATTAGTTTGATTGTCTCATGTTTTGCATCATTTTTTTGGACCTTTTTTGAGCTGCTGGAACAATCTTTTCCATGTCCTGGCGATGGGTAGCTGTCTCCCCTGTTGAGAGGGTGTTTTACAATGTTGGCAGCTTCTTGTATAATCCATGGAAAATACCAGTTTCCTCTTGCACTTATTTTTGTCATTGATAGCAATGCTGTGCCCAAGTTTGGGACTAGCGTGCTCCACTAATGCCGAGAGACAAAATTGCTTTTTCATCAGAGCCCTCAGGTGTTTCTTTAACCTGAATTTCAGGGTTCTACTGGCTTGCCCAATGTAGAATATTCCACACACAAATTGGATTTTGTACACCCCATTATACAAGTCATGCTGGATTCGATCCTTGGCCTTGTTAAGGAGATTGTGGGCTTTCTAAATCAAAGTCAATCTTGTAGCAACAATATGTTCGGCATCAATCCTTGATATCTTTTCCATTACGTATGGCATGTAAAAAGCCATCAAATAAGCTGGTGGCCACTCCATTTTTCTTCTTTCCCCTTTCTCCTTTTTCTCCCCACTCATTACGCTCATTTTTGCCAGATTATTTTGAGGATTTCGTTTAGGATATCCATTCTTTGCTGGGTGAGTTGAATTACCTTTTGCTTTGCTTAGGAACTAAACATTCGAGATTTTGTATGCTCACTGAAGTAGTGTCTTCACGAATGAGTTTTCTAGATCAGGTGGTAGTGTGATGATGTGTAGAGGAATTGGTGCACGTGGCCCTTATACCAGTGCACGGAGTGTCCTGGGACTCCTGGTTTCCTCTTGGCTTGGGCATTCAAGAAGGATATCTCTCCATTTGCTTCAGTTAACATCTTAAACTTCATGGCTGAGTGCTGGTATGTTGTTTGAGGCTCTCTTCTTTGAGAAATATGGAACAACATTCTATCAAAATATGTCTTTGATTGTCTTTTTCGTGTATTTCTACTTCTCTATTTTAAAAATTACAACATTAAAACATAATGGCCTTCACAGGCTTAATACACCCTACCTGGAATTTCCTGGCAGTGAATGGGTTAAAATTGATGAGCAATGAAGATGATAATGAGCATTATAGAAATAGACAAAGTAAAATACATACTATGTACATATATTTAAAGCAATGATGAAGGTGAGTTTAACAAAGTACTACTGTCAGCAATTATTAATACATGAATATAAGGAAACTTACCAACATCCATCAAAAATGATTGAAATGCCTCAGTCCGTTGAATGACCTCATCAAATTTTCCCAATTCTTCGCTGTTGCATGGTACAGTGTCAGAGAGGCAATTTTTTATGAAGCAATCACAAAATTCATCAGATGTTACCAGTCCAACTTTTTCAAGAAGCCTTACATCATCCTTCACTTTAAAATTAATATGTTCATTCAGAAAATTGAACACATGCTTCAAGTTTTCCAATGTCAGAAGAAAAGATGGCTTTTCAGAGTCCCTTTGAAATTGTACTTCTAATAAGGCACAGTTGTTTTCATCTTTGGCAAGGACGACACAATCATGTAAGATAATTGGCTCTAATATGTGACTTAATAAATGAGTACCAAATCTATTAACTTTAAAATTTAGTTCATTATAGAATTCCAAAGCCATTGCTAACTGTTTTAATTCCTCAGAGCACCCAGTTTTCACCTTTAAAATGGTAATTTTCATTCCTTCTTCAGGTTCATCGTATTTCACCTGAACACATGATTTCCATATTTCAGACATGTCATAAATAAATTTCTCTCTCTGTAAGGTTGAATTATCTTTCAATGTTGGATATATTTCAAGTTTATGGATGAAATTGGATGGCTCTTGAATCAACACATATGCCCTCTTCAAAAGTTCTGCGGTTTCATAGTAACATTTTTCATTTTGTTTTTCCTTTGCCTTGGTCAATAATATATCTAAATCCACCAACTCATTAACGAAATTAAGCATCAAGCTAACTTCCTGAAGGGCTTCTGTGAGCCTTTTCATTTCTCCAGTTGAACTTGTTAATTTGGTCTTCACCTGAAAAAGCGAAGAGGTTTATATTTTTTATTTGCCAAGTAAACCCAGAGAAACTAATTTATTTGCATAACATTTTAACAATAACAATTGAATAGAGAAATTATTAATCTTATTGTGGCTTTCATTTTTCAGTCAAACATTTTTCAGTCGCTGCATCTCCAGCTTTGACAACTTTCACAACCACTAAAGGCTACAATATCAGCAATTGAATTGAGTCATTAAAATTTTCAGATTATTATTTAAAATTTTCCCTACAGCATACTAAAATAGCATTCTTTGGTTAAGTATACCCTCATTTATATAATGGTGGTATATTCTGGGATCACTCCACTTTAGCCAGACAAGCATTTATTTTACAAGAGAGTTCCCAATGAGTAGAATTACCATATTTTGAAACCCCAAAATGTGAACACCCTCAACGGGATTGATCAACACGGTACCAGCCCATTGTAGACCAGTAGTGCCATCTATCAACAGTTCATTTAAGTTTTTGTACAGAGAAAATAGCATACCATGAAGCACCATAAATGATGCCAGCCCCTATTCAGGATTCAGCTAAATCAAAAGCACCTGAGCGGTGTAGCGATCGCCGTCTATAGCTCTCAATCGAAAGCACCCTAACAGATCGCTAATGGTGTAATTCAAAAATCGATATGAAAATCTATGTAACTAGTTGGCAGTGGCGAGGGGTGTGGTCATCTATGGATGCGCCGATGACTACCCCAGAATGTAAAAATTGAGAACTTTAAAGTTTTAAAGAAGAACAGAAAGCAACTAGAGCAGTTAAATAGTAGTGCTCTGGTAGAAAAATGTCACATATAAAGGTACTTGTACCATAATTTGTCGAAGAACTTTTGTAAAAACACTAACTTCGAGCAATAGATTCTCTCTACTCAGAGAATCTGATTCGGAGGCAGTACTGCTTCCCACGCCCATCCCCTCCACTGGCGACGGCTATCGTGTTAAGCACAGCATGTCATCTCTAGCTCAGTCGCATCCGTTGCTTGTTCGGCTACTATTGGCTCCGCTCTGCAACGATCGCCAGAATCGCGAGAATGGAGTTTTGAAACTTGTAACACGTTTGGTTTTGTTTTGGTGTGATAGGTTGAGTATTTGTGTTGTGCTTTTGTTTTACATTTATAATTGTTTGTGCCGATTCATATTCGATATCAGTAATACAGGGATTAGACGTTTTTTTATTGTAAGCTAGCATATTTTATTCACATCTATGCATTTTATACGGTAAATTTGACAGGTTGACTTCAAAGGGTTATTTAAAAAATGTCCCCTTCAGCCAAATTGATATTTAATTGTGAGTATTATGGGTAATAGTTTCAAAAATTAGCAGATTTGAAACTTGAATTTCTTTATGCTAATAATGATTTCAATTTTAGGCCAGTTTACTGTAGTGTTTTAATGTATAACCTCTGCACATTTACTGCAATTACTACTTTTTCGCCAAATCCACTAAATGTCTGTCACATTGTCCCTGTTGTAACGCAAGTCCCACCTTTTACTAGAATAAAACGTAGTCTTTAGAAACTTTGTGGTATTCCATCACAACAATTTATTACAGCGAGGAAACTTTTACAATCCACATAACAATAAACTCAACCACGACCCGGGTTTCAACGGCTAAGCATCATCATCGCGATGATGACGCTTAGCCGTTGAAACCCGGGTCGTGGTTGAGTTTATTGTTATGTGGTTTGTAAAAGTTTCCTCGTTGTAATAAATTCCACCTTTTACTAGCCGCAGCGCTGTTCTGTGTACGAAAGAAGACTTCTCTTCGACCAAAGTGAAGCAGTGGCACCACGGTAGAGGTATGAAGGAGGGGCCACCCCCAACCTTCCCGGTACAGGTATGGAGAGAGGAAATACGGCTCGACCGAGTGCGATGGAGAGACGAAAGGCCGAAAGAATACAAAGGATTTAGCAGTCTTTGGCACCATCTTGGGAGTTTCCCGGTGGCTACACTCCTTCTCATTCCCCAGCTCTTTCTTCTCCTTCTTTAGAGGAAAGGTTCTTTTTTACAACCCCATATCCCCAAATCCGAGTGGGAGTGTGCATCACGAGCCCGAAATGAGTACATACATCCAGAGGTCTGGGGACGACCAGGGGCCTAAGTCATCAGGGTGACGGCGAACACAAATATGAAGTTATTGGTGGCGGTCGATACTTTGTGGAATTCCACTGTAGGAAAAGGGTAAATTACTTTGCACTATTTCACTGGAGAAATTTGATTTATTGAATCGACATGTTTCACTGCACTGCAGCATCATCAGGACTAAATACAAGCTAGTCAATTCTGAATATATAGTCACAGGGAGGGAGGAAGGAATGGTAAGGAGGGCAGGGGTGGAGGAAGACGGTGTTGTATGAAACTTGGGTGTGCAAGTGGGAAGGAGAGAGTTGGAGGTGGGGTTGAGGGAAGGGGTGGGAGTTTTCGGCTGAGCGTCGGTCTGAGGAGAGGAGGGGGTGTGGGAGAGGACGACTGACCGAAGGCGATGGGAGGGTTTGTTTGGGATTAACTGTGGGAGGTCGAGGAGTGGGGAATGGAAGGGAAAAACTTTGTCATTAGTGATGCGTTCCTTTCTCCTCACGGCCGATATGATGTACAATTGTTCCAAAATATCCATTCTGGTCCCCTTGCTCTCCTTATGTGTCATTTCCAGGATGAAGTCAGCCTGATGTCCTTCAGGCAAGAGGTAAGCCGCGAACTGTGACTTCCCCTCCTTCTTCTCGTAGTACTTCTTGTGCTCGGCTGCTCGGGTCCTCAGGCTCCTCCTAGTCCGCCCGAAGTATGATGCCTTGCAATCGGCGCACTCTAGCCGGTACATGCCACTTTGGTCCATTGTGTTTATGGAGTCTTTCACTTTCGAGAGTAGGTATTTGAGGTTTGTTGTGTTGTGGAAGGCTGGTTTGATGCAAAGGTGTTTCAGATATTTGCCTAATCTTAGCGAAGTATTCCCAATGTAATTTAATATTAATATTCCCAATTAATTTTTAATTATTAATCTAATTAATATTCCCAATGTAATTTTTTTGAACACAAATATGACTGAACTAGAGATATTTCCAGGGTGTACATAAATGAAATGTATACTTCATTTAAACTCTAATAGGTTCTAAACACGATAGAGCAAAATAAATCCAGTAGAAACACCAAAGACAAAGAAATTACCACGTAATCGCTCCCCGCATAAAAATAGCATGGGAAGCTCCTAGCGGTACCGTATGGTACCAGAGAAATGTCAAACCTTGTAACCTCCCAATGAATAACCCTGCAACTAAAAATTTTGATCAAGTCGAAAGTGACATGTATTAAGATGTAATACTACGTGAAACATTTTTGTGAAAAATATTAATACTGGATATACAAAAGAAAATCAGAAGAGCTGCAAGAAAAAAACTTTTTTGGCGATCCGTAAAAATTCTCCCATTTGAAAAATCTGAATCAAGGGCGGATTAAGGTTGTTGTTTTGGGGGAGGCGGTTCACGACTTTTCGTGGCGCCTGGGGGGTATTCAATGCCTCTCAACTAAACGGGGGTCCGGGTGGACTTCCCTCAGAAAATTAAAAGAAATGAAGTGCTTGGATCGTAGTTTAGGTGTGGCTATATTATATAGTAGATTTGATAAATTATTGAGTGAAGCTCTATTATCACATTTGAAAAACGTAAACAAACAACATAAAAAATGCCATTCTTGTGAAGATACAGGTTTACCAAGGTTTAACCAAGGTTGGTCCATGTTTCCTTGGACGACAATTTCGGAGGCGTTTCAGTCAGCTTCTTCAAGTCGGTGAAATGAAGGTGCACCCATTAGTCGTCTTTTATATCTCACCCATTGAAGTCAGGTCTAACGCTCGAGATATATAAGACGACCAATGACTGCACCTTCACTCTACCGACCAGAAGAAGCCGACTACAACGCTGACGAAACTGTCATCCAAAGAAACATAGACCAACGTGGTGTAAAACGCCGAAGACCTGCATCTTCACATCAATCAACTCCTTTCTTCTTTAATGCCGTACAAAATGAAAATTGGTTGGAATCAGCAGCGCAACAACCCCCCGAATCGTGTGGGAGGCAAAGTCCTTGAAAAATCTGTATAAGCTAGCTAAGCGGGTAAGAGAAGAGAGTCTACAAATAAATTTTCACCCAAATCGTAATAACATATTACGCAGTGTTCAAAATCAGAGCGGAGTCGCTAGCGATGAAGGCGCAAATAATTTTGCAAATCAGGCAGTATCCATTAAAAAGTGAGCCACTACCTCTGATTTCTGGGGGGGCTAGTCCCCGCCCACAATCGTGCTAGGGGGGGGGGGCAATGCCCCCCCCCCCCTGCCTCCCTGTTGTTGCACCCCTGTTCGGAATGAAATAAAAAAATAAGTATTCAGAATACACTATTTTCCTTTAATATTTTATCAGCAAAAACCAAAATGATAACATTCAAAGCAGAACTACCAGGCTGCATAATACATTTGTAATAGTTTTAATAACGACTAAAATGAGTAGGCCCTACTTAATATTAAAATAAATGAAATAAACAAAGTATAGGCTTTTGCTTGGAGGTAATGTAGTCACCCTCACAAATACAGATATATGGGCCTACGTAGATTAACAAAATATTATTTAGTTGTAATGTTAAGAGCTCCAACTTCAATGCAAATAGCCTAGATCTTGACAGAAGGTATAAGATTTATGTATACATACTACCATAGCAAATTTTGCTTTCTTGTTTCTTTCTTCTCAGCAAACCGGTTTAACATATTATTAGCAGGGCCTACTTGAATATGACGGTGGATGTACAACATAGCAATACCGTTTAAGCGACTTTCACCGCATCTTGATCGCACGTAACTTTTCAGAAGGCGTAGAGCAGAAATTACCGTCATTCGTCAACGGCTCTTCCAATGATAAATGCACCGTCATCCCAATGACCTCTGAATGGTATGTTCTGACGGCCAAGAAAAATTACAATTTTTTGTATCATGTTCAGGTTTTCTCTATTTTCCTTGATTTTCTCCCTTCTGTAGCGGTCCAGTTGGCTTGCGATTTGATTTTATGGTCTTATGTATTTTTTCAGAAAATTCAGGGCCAACAGCACTGCACCTTTGTGATAGACTGTGTGTTGGTGGTTTTCCAGATCAGCTTGTTTCCCTAGAAGTTTTGAAAACTTCTTTAATGGCTCTGTAACGAGGGATTTTAACTGCAAATTTTTAAGGCAAGCTGCCGTTCATTGGACAAAAAAAGGGCGGTACCTACAAAAATGTCCATTCATTGAGGGAGGAACCACAATCCAAGAATACTTTTCAAGATGTTCCCTCCTCATGTAACGACGCTCTTCCGCGGTTACCTATGAGTTGAAAAGGGATACTTGTTGCTTGTGGGTGTCCAAGGGCTTTCCAAAAGTTCTGCTATTTTCCTATCATCAGGTCTTTCCTTTCCTGGTACAATGAAGAGACCTACGCCACAGTTTAAATTTTCAGCCAAAGAAAGTAAAGAAATTGAAGCTTCAGACGATGTTTCGTGATTTTCTGTTTGAATACAGTTGAATTCAATTTGAATTAAGTTTGAATGCAGATTTTGGCAAAAAACATCTATTTGAACACAGTTTGAAATGTAGTTGTCTGGGAAAATTTTTATTAGGGTACGTGGAGGTGATTGTAAAAGGACCATGGGCTCAGCTCGAGTCACATTGTCAGTTGTGCAACATGAAGGCATGGTGTAAAAAAATTGTATATTTCCTCCTGCTGCTTCTAGCATCTTTTGTTTTTGGACCCTAAAAATAATCTTCGAAGGTCCGCAGAGGCACAGTTTCTCGCTTTGTACCAGGCCTACTAGAAGAGGACGCCTGTAAACAAAAGTAAGCCTTAGCTATTCCTCTAGCGTAATACTTAAAAATAAATTGGCTTTACTTAGAGAGTCCTCAATTTAACTGCTCTCAAAAGGAGAGGGGTATAAACTACGGTGGGTGGGCCTCTTACAATATTTCTATGGTAACACAATGAAAATAAAAGTCCTGTATATAGTTGGGTGCTCAATTTATTGATCAAAAAGCAGATAAATAGCAAGAGTGGCTAATGTGGGCCCGAGCCTAACGTCCGACCCTAATGGCGAGCGCGAGAAAGCGCAAATAAGTTATGTCGTTATAATTTATTGATTGAACTTACCATCTCTGGCTTAAAGGTTGATTTTCATGTCAGGTATATCACAGAATAAAGGAAAAAGGACGCAGGGTCCTAAACATGTGAAGAACTCTTGGAATTGTCACTCACTACAACTGGAACAATACACTCGCTAGAGCCGATCAACTGACATGTCGCGACGAGCACGAGAGCAGAGGGTGTCGCATAGTAGGCAATGCTGGAGGGCGTGGAGACTATTCCCCTCTCACAGATGCACTACGGCTCAATTGCCCAAACACGCGGCATGATTCTCCGCACACATAAAGTATCCCTTATAATTTTTCCGTGGTGGCACCAAAGCTTTCACCACAAGAGGCCTACAAAAGTACAATTGCGAACATCGAGGATACTGTGTTTGTTTAGACAAGTAGCTTTTAGATATTTTCCATTTATCTTTAAACATTGTATAATCCTCCCCCCTTCCAATCCGCCCCTGATCTGAATTGGCGTTAAATAAGGGCAAAAAAATACAAATTTTTCGAAATCTTAAGCTGTAGAATATGTATTTTGATGTAAAGTTTAAAAAAATCCAGTAAAATATTTAGGAGTATAAGAAAACTTAATTTTAATAATACACTACCGGCTGGCACCATACGGTACAGCTAGGCGTTAACGGGTTAAATTTTGTAAGTTAACAAATTTGTAATCTATGGTTAAATAAATACATGCTTTTACTTTCAGGGAACGATTTTGACGCAGACTTTATGCCTTAAGGTGTTTCATCAGTGAAAAGTTTCAATCATTTTTACATGGCTTACTCTTAAAATTGCGTGTTACGTTATGGCATTCCACAAGAACTTGCTAGGTATCATTCATACGTAAATGCAATTTGTTCAAGTTATAAACGGTTTGAAAGAGGATCAATGGCTGTATTCACTGCATGTGTCACATTGTATGCCACAGCTACTGGTGGCATATTATGCAACAAAAGTTCTCAGGTCCCCCAAACCTCGCACTAGGAGAATGAAGGAAGCCCCCGATTTTTTTGAAATTTTCCCGCTTATAAAAGCGGGGTGCTCGTGGTATAAGAGGTTAATAGGCAGACCAATTTAAATATGCACTGATAGTCAAGCAGCTTTAAAAGCTCTAATATCACCAAGGTGCAAGTCAAGACTGCTGCTGGAGTGCCATGAAGCACTCAATTCCCTTAGCAGACAGAGCAATGTAGAACTTTTCTGGGTCCCTGGCCATATGGGCATAACTGGAAACAAGATAGCTGATGAATTGGCAAAGGAAGGCTTAAACTGGAACACCAATTGGACCAGAGCCTTTCATTCCAATCGCACCATCTTCAGGGATTGCAAAGATCAAAGAGTGGAGCCTAGCTCAACACTCTGAGATCTGGTGGAACTCATAGGGGTTCAGGCAAGCCAAGCTCCTGATAGGAGGACCCAGACCAGGACTTATAAGAAGACTGCTCCTATTAAACAGAGGACAACTTCGGACGATAGTGGGACTTCTCACTGGACACTATCAGGTTATGAGGCTCCTCCATCTTCTGAGGATTACAGACTCTGCAAGATGGTGCGAGGAAGAGGACGAAACAACATCACACATACTCTGTAAATGTCCTGCTTTGATGAGGACTAGAGATAGGCATCTGGGCTCACCATTTTTGGAACTAGATGAAGTCAGGGGTATCCACATAGAGGACATGCTAGCCTTTATCAAGGCAACTGGACTCTATGGGTGATTAAAGATATGGTGGTTAGCACAATGGACCAATAGGTCTAAGTGCCCCAGGTCCTCGGAGGAGGAACTCCACCAAAAGTTAATCTAATCTAATAGATGCAAATGATCATTCTTCGGGTCAGTCAGTCATTCCATGGTCAGTCATGTAACCGTAATGTAAGCTCAAGTGGCCATGCAGCCCGTGCATGCAAAGACACAGTACCATCCATCTGAGCCTTCACCCGCAACTTCTCTCCTTCCTGAGATGGGGAAATATTCTTATTTGGCTACTCTAGACACACGTTAATTTTTTCGATATGTTAATTCAATAAATCGTCACATGTTACTCTCAAATCCTCTGCTTGATTATTCGTTTCCTGACACCAAGGGCAAGGACCCACTCTTTCAAAGTGTACCACTTGTCTACAAGTCCCTGCTGAGGCGTTGTCGTCGGCCCCCACAACAGATTAACTACTGCCACAAAAAGGGAGGAATCAGGCGAGATGTTGTGGAACATGAACATAATAAGAATTAGGATATTACAATTTTCCACAGATAAAGTTTTAATCGACCCGGGTTTCGATGCACTGCATCATCATCAGGAGGAACTGCATCATCATCACCTGAAGATGATGCAGTGCATCGAAACCCGGGTCGATTAAAACTTTATCTGTGGAAAATTGTAATATCCTAATTCTTATTATTGACCACTGCCCATTCCAAATAACTGCAGACTCAGTCTCAATCAAAACATTGTAACCTCCTCCTTTTCTAATTATTAATTTTCATTATTTAAACTGAGAAAACTTTTGATTTCTAAGAGGCTACCTGCTAACCCTTGATTGTCGTGCCAAATGATGCGGGGATCCATCTTACCGATTGCCACTTCATGGTTTCCCATTTGCAACCCCTTTTCTTATCATAACTATTTGTCAGTTTGCCTGATTGCCTTGAGGAACTAAATTTTGTTACTGTATTAAAATGTAACTTCCATCCCCTTTATAATTATGCATTAAACTATTTTCTTCTGATTTCAATTAAACTGTTGCATGTAAATATTGACTAGTCACATTCAGACTTCAGAGAGCATCTGACAGAGTGACTGCAAGTGCCTCAGAGAGTGACAGAGAGTTTTGAGAGGTTCATTTTGTGTTATAGCCTGGACTATTTATATGCTGCTGCTGCTCTAATGGCTACTCCTGCTGCTGTACTAATTGTTGGCACATGTGGAGGTTCTGGAGCATTTGCTTTGACATGGGGTATCTGACACTTTGCAACATGTAGCTGTTCATCTTTTGACACCTAGTTTTTTTTCATCCTTTTATGTGAAAGGAGGCCATTCTAAGACTAGTGTATTTACTGTCGGATTCAGTTTTACAGTGAAAATCTTGTTGAGGGTACCAAAAACGTTTTTTTTTTTAACTTCTAGTTTTATAGAGATAAAATAATATAGTAATAAAATAATAATATACACCAACTCTATATGATTTAAGGGACTGTATTCAGAGCAGTCAATGAGAGTGAATTGCAGGGAGAGACCACAATAACGAAGGAGCAGGAACCACACTTTCTTAGGTAGTCACGGGAGAACCTCCACAACTTTTCTCAATGGGAGTAGAGGATTAAAAAAAATAAAGAGAGTGGGATGGGGCACAAGCCAAGAGTGTTAGAAATCACCTCAAAATACCATGCAATTATGTATTTCTTAAGCTCAAGGATACTCAACAATACACAAAAGAAACCTTAATTGGACAACAGAGAGATGAACAAGTGATTGAGATATGTGATACTTCTCAATATTTCATACACCACATTGAATGCTGAGATTATTTTGGATTCCACCTCAGGAACTAAAAAGAACTTTCATTATGTATTGCTACTGTAGATTCCAAGATCAAGGAAGATAAAATTCACAGTCCATTGTATACAAGAATAACTCGGCAGCTAAATTCAGGGCAAGGCATTATTTACACTACATGGTATGCTGTTTTCTTCGTACAAAAATTTTAACGCATGGCTCCTAGAGAACACCACTGGTCTTTGATGGGGTGGAAGTAGTTCATAGTTTGGCGTCTTGATAGATCTGTCCCACGATGAGGGGTGGGGGTGGTGGGGGAGGTATGTGCCGAGAAGGGCGGGAGTGGTCGGCACCACTAGGGCAGTGAACTCAGCCCTGGGGAAACCCTGAAGATCCCTTTTCTTTGTAATCCTTCTTTACCATGTGATGTGAAAGCAAAAAGAATGGGAAACATTTGCCTTGTGTTCACAAGATTGTCAAGATGAATATGAATTAAAATATGCTGTTTGTGTGTGCAAAAGCCATATATATGACGGCCCCATGTGCTCTTTCCTCATCAATGTGGAAAAGGTAAGTGATTCAATATGCATTTTCAATTTATTTATGTTTTGAAACGTGGAAAATATTTCTTATGCCATAGTGATTCATGCAGCACTTCAGCGCCCTTTCAAGAAGTTTCCTTTTTTTTATAAGGTCGAAATCTGGAGAACATTTTGCTGCAATCCTGAACTCAATGACATCCCTGCACGTAGGCCACGAAGCTAACATTATGTATTCTTGTATTTATTAAGATAATTTTGCCAAATTTGTAAGTCACTCCGGATAATAATAATCTCTAAAAAAAACTTTTGAATTTACCATGTGAGTTTGTCCCTCCGAGCCAGCAAGGTTCTCCCGAGAAACCACTTTCGAACAGTCTTTTACAACAACTACAATCTCAAACATTTTTTCTCCAAAACCAAGGATATCATCCAAAAATTGGAAAGGAGTGGAGTGTACAGACTCAAGTGTGAATGCTCAGTTGTCTATGTTGGCTAGACTGGTAGAAATTTTCAAGAGAGACTTAAGGAACATAAGGCATATTTTAAACACGGACATTCAAACTTCGCCAAGCACCTGTTGGATAACGGACATAAGAGAAATTTTTCTCTGGAAATTTTACACATTGAAGGTAAAGGCCCCAGGCTAGATGCTCTCGAGCATCTAGCCTGGGGCCTTATGCTTCCCGCTCTCCCCTCCTCAACCTCTCTCTCTTACATTAACCCCCTACTTTCATACCCTCTCTGTTCTTCCCTATCTTCCATCCCTTCAACTTATTCACCCTCCCTCACCCACAGCCACCACAGGCAGTCAGTATTGAAGGCTCTACTAACCTACCTCCCCAATCCCCCGTGCCTCCTCCCACATTCCAGACCCATGAATCTGAAACCCCCCAAATTAAAACACCCAACTTCCCCTCGTCTCTCTCCTCACTTTCCTCCCCCAGCCCACCTGTACTCCCCACCTGCACTCTCAGCCATTTATAAAAGTGTCCCAGAAATTGCATCTTTTACCTGATGATGACGTTAACCATCGAAATCATGGTCGTCAAAATTAAAATCTAATGTGGAAAAAACAAATTTTTTGCCTTTTTATTCAAAATAAATGTACAGCCTTTTCCACTAAATAGAATATCAGTTAACTACAACCAACGAAGAAGTCTGGACTGTTGAAGTACGTTTTTTTTTACAAGTTATCTATAAGTAAAAATTATACAATCTAAAATAGATGGCCAATAAAACTTAAAACGCATCACTTACCTCTCCATCGATATTATTTTGCAAAGATTCCATTTCACTACACAAAGACTTAGCTCTGTCTATGAGAATCTGGCTTTCATCGAGAGTAGAATAGAATCTGATTTGTTGCTTTTCCATCACCTCCTTCAGCTCACATTTGATGGAATAGGATTTTTCTGTAATATCTCGAATTTTACCATCGAGGTCATCAGAAACTATTTTCCCTGATAAGTAAAAAACATAATTTATGTACCGTGTGGCATTAATGATCAAAAGTTATGATGCCAATTAAAGAACGCCAACTAGCAGACTGCTATGACACCGAAATCATAAGTTTCTCTAAGGTACAGCCAAAATAAAAATATGCCAAAGATCTATGACAAAATGAGCAGTTATAAAAATACTGATTGGCAAGGACACCTTACCTGGTCTGAGAGCTTCATGAATGTACGAAGACATTTCAGTATGATCTTAGAAGCTACTGGGGCACACGTAATGAGCTGATCGCACAGCTTTGTCCAGTATCATTGGTGAAACCCCTCTCACCCCTAGACAATCTTTTAAGTTAAAACTCGGACGACATGTAGTTTAAAATCGGAAAGTCAACGAGAAATGAACTCAGACCATGGAAGAACAAAATTTGTTACAAGATCCAGTAAAGACATTGAGCGGGTAGAGATGCTGCGATTTGTTAATCATACACACAAGAGTAATTTCGAGAAACACATTAACATCGATACGGTAAATTCACCATAGCGTCTCATAACTTTTTACGCTAATAAATGCTACTGCTGTCACATTCCCAACCACTACTTCCTAGATAATGTTATAATTGAGAGTCAGTATAGCGAAGCAATCCTTCCCGAACATTTACTTCTATTTGCCTGAATTTACTATGCGCTTATTCCAGGGAATCGAATTCGGCTAAAGGCGTCGCTATTCGCTGCGCGTCTGTTTTATAACCAAAGCGGTCAGTTCGAATGCATGGAACCAGTGAAGTTGACATACTTATCTACATTGCATCTCCATGGAAAAAGGATTTGACTCTCTCATTTATCCCTCCAACGGTAAGATTTGTGAGAATGTGTATTTTAAAAGATTGACTACCTTGAAGATAATAACAAATAATTCGGTGTTTCAGGTGACAGGAAGCATAAGGTGACCCATTTGTTTTATATGGTTGACCTGAAGCTTTATGCTTCTAATGCGAAACACCTTCGCACTGTCCTGGACTCCGCACTGAAATATAGTGAGGCTATAGGGATGGAGTTCGGATTGGACAAGTGTGCATCCATCCACTTAGCGAGAGGAAGATTTTCGGAGATCAAGGAAGACGTGCAACTTGTTGACGGGAGCATCATTCATCACCTCGAGGACGATGACAGCTATGCATATCTCGGCGCCCCCAGCGCCAAATGCAGGAGGTTGCAGCAGTGAAGGAAAGGCTCACCGACAAATACAGACAGACTCTCAGGAACATCTGGAGTTCTGAGCTGTCAGGCAAGAGCAAGGTTCTTGCCACGAACATGTTCGCGGTTCCTACACTGCTGTATACCTTCGGATGCATGAAGTGGAACGTCAACGAGTTGCAGAACCTCGATAGGGGAACGATGAAGATGATGACCATCTATAGAAGTCTTCATCCAAAATCTTCCGTCGCCAGATTATATCTCCCTTGCGATGTAGGTGGTAGAGGACTATTGAGTCTGGAGCGTCTCCACAACAGAGTTGTCCTGGGTACAGCTTGCCAAGTTTTGAAAAGCAGGGACCCCCTGCTCAATCTCATGAGAGAGCACAAGAGTGCGGGAGCAGGGGCGTTTCTCTTCCAGGCGGCAAAGAGGGCAGCGGACGAAAATGGTCTCGACTTCGACCCGTCATCCGACGGAAGCGACAATGACACGACCATCTCATTATTGAAGGCAGACGTCCTCAAGCTCGAAATAAAAAAAGCAGAGCAGAAGGCCTTGCTCAAGGCGCATACCGATAAGCCCATGCATGGAGGTTTCTACCGAAACATCGAAAATCATCAGTTATCGAAGGAGCTGACGTTTGCCTTCTTACGCTCCCGTCTGAAGTCCGAGACCGAAGGTTTTGTCCTTGCATGCCAGGATGGTGTCATAAACACACTCGTGTGCCGCCACATTATATTCAAGGCGGAGGTTGCAGACACGAGATGTAGGGCATGCCGAGCCCAGCCGGAGATTTTGAGTCACCTCCTCTCCGGCTGTAGCAATTACCCCAAGTCAGCGCGTGCGCGTATTTAGATCGGCACAACGCGGCCCTACGGGTGTTATACTTTCACCTTCGACAACATTATGGCATCGGCGAAACACCTGTACTGCCCTATGCCCCCACAGGTATAGAGTCCGTCGTGGAGAACGATAAATGCACAATCTGGTGGAATTACTCCTTCTCCACCACCAGGCAGTTGGAGGCAACCAAGCCTGATATCGTTCTCCTCGACCACCTCACACGCTCCATGTTCATCATCGAGTTTTTGGCTCCGGATGAAACTAACATGGATGCTAAAGAGGTGGAAAAACGGACGAAATATCAAGACCTGCTTTTCGAACTTCGACAGATGTACCCTGGACACTCTGTGAAACTAGTGGTCCTCATCATAGGTGTGCTCGGTGGAGTCAAGGGCTCGCTGATAAATAACATCAAGTGCATTCCGTTCTGCGTGGCACAGGCGGAATCACTAGTTGCACGCATGCAGAAGGCCGTCATCCTTGGGTCACTCCATCTACTGTGGACGCATGACCTGACCGCAGCGCAGCCACTCATCTGATGGGCGTCAGACGCGGCTGCGATTATTGCACAACCCCTCTCGAGTCCCCGACCATTATGACGGCAATGAAACCTGATGCTTGCCAGGGACTCGGAGGGTCATGTTACAACTGTAACAATATAATAATAACTAATTATCAGCATGTGTCAGTTAGGCTTTCGAATAGGAAGTCCACTGAGCAGGATATTGAGGCCCTGCTCAGTGGACTTTCTAATCCTCAGTATGGAGATTTTTAATGTTGTAGACTATGTTTATCAATAGATAACCTCAGAGCATAAGGTGATAGGTTTATTTTTTAGTTGATCGGGGTCTTTGATGTTATATATAGCATGCTTAAAGTGCATCAAATGACAGTCTCAAATTTATTTCTCTTATGTAATTTTTCAAGAACAATTCACATAATAATATCAGGTCAAAAACTATAGATAAACATCCCTAATCCATTCACCTGAATATGATGATATCCAGTGATGTAATGTAATGAAGTAAATGTAATCGAATTACTTGTAAAGATTACATTTTTGGTAATTTTTACTTGTAATTGATACATTTTTCAAAAAGTAATTTTTACTGGTAATCTTCTTCAAAGCACGTTCGAGTAATTGTAAGTGGAAATTTGAATACCTCGTACATACATTGAACGCATCGAGAGGTAGTTTAAACTACATTGTGAATCCTGAGCAGAGTCTCAGTTCTCTCTTTCACGGAGGAGACTCCCCTTCTAGGAGTGGAGTTGCTTCCGAGAACTTGAGAAGGGTCAGTGATAAGTGAAAATGGGTAAAATGTAAATGGTACAATAATATATAGAGATGAGAGACCTGGGTTATACAATTTAAGTTTCTGCGGCTCCAGCTTTTGCGTGCATCTTTTCTCATATCATCGGTGGATGTAGAGAAGAGATGAAGCCTCGCTGGTAATCCGTACAAAGAGAAGAATCTAATCAATAGAGCTATGGAAACCATTGTGGAAGAAAGGCATTTTCCCTTCCGATACCTGCAGAATTATTTTGAGACATTTTGGTAGAATATAAGTATTTAGGCAAAATGATTACTAGCATTAAAGAATAGTAAAAATGTTGGATTGCATGTTAGCACTCACTGTTTGAGAAAATATGAGACTGTGTAATATGTACTTAACTAATAATTATGTGAATTTAAAATGTCCCGACCGAATATGTCCAATCTTTGCAGGGCTTATTATATTACTCGTAATTAATGCATACATTTGAGGTCTGGAAGGGAATACATTTCCTCGTTAGGAAAGATTTCTTATGTAATCATGCACCATTAAGGTAATGCACCAATTCAACCAAATTGATTGTGAAATAAACAGTATATTTCCAGAATTTCAACGACTGATTAATAAGCTTAATAATAAAGATTTTTATGTGCTCTTTAATGAATGGTTAACCACATGAAAAAATAGTAGATATTCCAATGCAAAAATACACTATTTATAAATATTATTAAAAAATTGACTATAAATTAACAAAAGGTATTTTATGGATGTGTTAGCTCTGCATTTGTCAGACATGAAGCAGCTTTACCATCCATATTTTCCCCTAAGAAATCACAGTACCTACTTGCCTTGACTCTGATATCATTATGTAATGAATAGATTAGCAACGGTTGGATTAGACAATATTTGCATTAATATTTATGGAAGTACATTATCATCTCTCCCCCTTGTGAAGCTAGGATTCTTCGCAGTTAAGAAACCCATTAGGGTCATGAGCATTTTAGTGGCTCTCGAAGAAACTTTTGATCAGTACGTAAATAATTCATACATTTTTTCGGCATATTCAAAATTTGACCATTTAAGGCCCTGATTAGCATAAAAGATAATATTAAAACAAAACGGTGCAAACATTGAAGATTTATAGTTACATACTTACAGGAGCAAAATGAAAAGTAATTATAATTGTACTTGTAATCCTACTGATTACTTTTTCAAAGAGTAATTTATAATTGTAATTAGTTACAAATTTCCCAGTGTATTTGAAATTGAGCCCTATTACATTTCTTCATTACTTTTCCCATCACTGATGATATCTGATATAGAAGCACAAAATCCTTTTTATTGAATTTCAATAATCTAGAAATTGCATTGTTTGTGCCTTTAGCGAGGCACCTTACATGCATATCCACTAAGGCCCCTTATATGTATATCCAATAAGGTGCATAATAGGTGAAAACTCAGGAAAAAATATCTCTTATGCAATTCATTTGAAACTGGTTTGAAACTCTTTTAAACACAATAAACTCATCTTCAACTGATTTGGAACTGATTTTCACTGGTTTGCATCCCAATTTTTAGTGTCATGCTCATTTGGAACCCATTTTCACTCTATTTTGCAACACATTTTCAAACTATTTTTCAACTGATTTTCTGCTAAACTGTTATGTAACTGATTTTTATTATTTAAATTCTTATGCAACTGATTTTCACTCTATTTTGCAACACATTATCAAACTATTTTTCAACTGATTTTCTGCTAAACTGTTACGCAACTGATTTTTATTTTTTTAATTCTTATGCAACTGATTTTCACTCAATTTTGCTACCGATTTTCAAACTATTTTACAACTCATATTAAATAAAACTGTGATGCAACTGCTTGTTACTTAAAAACTATTTTTCAACTGATTTTCAATCTGTTTTTCAATTCATCTTACTTGGACTGGTTTGCAACTGATTTTCAAGTTAATTATCGTCTCATTATTGAATTTGGCGGTGAAGGCGGTTGCAATTCGATGTTCAGTTTTATGTGTTTTAGGGGTTTTAGGTCGTTCGTGCACGTTGGTGTGATTTCTTCCGTTTGTTTACTTGCTTAACTTGTGATATTTACAACTAATTAGTAGTTGCAGGGCTGTATATTACGTAAATTTGTTTGCATATTGTCTGCAAGAAGAATGAATGGAAGGAAAGAAATTCACAGGTATGATTTAACGATCGTAGTTCACTTGGAATGTAAGTCTTGAAATATCCTTTGTACCGTATTAAATGTTTCATATCTCCTGTATGTCCATGAACTTTGTGATACTCCATGGAAATTTTGGAATACTTTTAGGAGCCGAAGGTCATTGTTTGTCCATCGTACGATGAGCTATTTCAATCGGAAATTTCGTGGGAAGCCAACCGTGTAATCAGTGGAAAAAGGGTGAATCCTTGCGTACGTAACCTACGAAAAGTGTGAGAGAAGTCTAGAAAGACGGACGTCGCCGATTTCTGGTAAGATAAAGCATCAATCCTCTCCTGCTCTTTTAAGCGGTGATAATTGAACCTGTAGGCATTTTTTTAATAGAAAATTCATGCTGGAAAGTGTATGAAATCGTTACATCTTCATCACTCCTACTTTTCAGAAGTGCGGAAGCGAGGCTCACGACTATGACGATGGAATCGCAGTAGGAGCCCTTTTTAAAACTTGGGGGACGAAAATGGAGAACTCGCATTACCATACCTATTTCAACTTCATTTCAAGAGGTAATAGTGTAGACAAATTACCCTATGAAATCAGCAAAATTTACTATTCTCATAGTTTGTACTCGTATATTTCTGGCATTAGGACTTTGGTGATGCTGTCTAATGATCCTAAATTCTTTCCAGCAAAAAAGCTAATACTGGAAAATCAAGAAAAGGCATGGTAGTTGGGGCAGTTACTCAGATGTTGACTGGCAGCATTTTAAGGAGGCATTATATGAGTCAAATGTTTTTAACTTTTTAAGTATTTTGAATTTGTGATTTTTATGTATGCAATTCTATCGTTACGAACAATAAAATTTGTAAATTTTGAATTAAGTTTTACAGTTCTTTTAAGTGCACCAATACAGTCTACATTCTCAAGGATAGCTAGCCATTTCCTCAGCAACAGAACCGATTCTGCTTTTTGACACTTTGGAAAATATGGTGGCCAACTGGAAACGATAACTAAATATGCCAAGTTTGTAAAGTTTTAGTTGTAGCGGAGTTTCATTTCAACTTTTGCTGATGCTAGTGATATCAAATTTTGCTGATGTTAGTGAAATCTGTGCTTCAATTAAACATTATTTGGCCTAAGTATTTGCTTTTACAGCACTTTTGGAAGTCATTTTCAACGTTTTTAAACCAATTTTCAACTCTTTTGAATCTAATTTTCAACTCTATTGAATCTCATTTTCAACTCTATTGAATCTCATTTGCAACTGTTTTGAATCTCATTTTCAACAGTTTAAGGAACTCATTTTCAACTGATTTTTTACTGATTTGTCCTGTGTTTCAATTTGCAAAGGAATTGCAAATGAGTGGAGAAAATGAGTTGAAAATCAGATTTAAAGCAGTTGAAAATGAGATATTTTTACCTGAGAAGGCACTAGAACCTGCCTAAGGCACCCAAAAGGCGCCTATAAAAGCAATTAAAGCAATATTTTATAAATAATGCAGAAAATATTATACAGATATCAAAACAACAGATAAATTCAAAACCATAGCAAAGGGTTATCAAGATAATACCTTGGGGAAAAAATTACACCTAATATGGGATTTCCTAATTTGGAATGTACACACAAAGTATGTTAAAAAAGAAAATGCACATAAATGTTTAGAAAAATACCAATCTATTTTGTACATTATCATACAGTACGTCATAATGAACATTTGAATAAAAAAATAATCACATAGATCTAAATAAAGGCTAATTGGCAAAGCAGTGGGTCATATATACACAAACAATATCACATGCATTTCAAGGACACAATGTACAGACATAAGAACCCAATGGCATATACAGCCATTCACAAAATGAATTAACAATTCACACAGCCTCAATCTCCCAAAAGTGCAATGGTTGGAGAATAACACAATAATACTCAAGCAAGATTAAACCACATTTTTCCATGAGTCACTTTTTGATATTTCGAGAGCTACGTCCGGAAACTTGAGAAATGGGCTGGAAAAAGTAAAAGTACATACATAATTAATACTCCCAAAAACTAAGAAATATTGCCTTAAGTTATGAAACTTGAACTGATCAAATATAAGGGAATCCACTTGGACAATTTTTGTATTAGAGAGAAAACTGACATTGATACTGAATGTAATACGTACAAGGCTACCCTGTACATCTAAAAATTTGGCACAACTAAAAAGACAACTTACACTTTTGGCACAAAATTAGCATTAAAGCAAAAAAAAATATGTACATGCTTTAGTATATAAATAAAATGTACTTTGATACTAATGAAAATATGCTAAGACTTATCCCTATGCATATCCTATGCTAATATACAGTGGACCCTCGCTTTACGATGAGTTCACTTTATGATGGATTTACTTAACGATCTGCATGCTAGGCGTTTTAAAGGGTGCTGATTTTGCATGCACCCTTTAAAATTTCCCAATTCGGTGATGCTTTGCACCCATTATTTGTTAGTAATTCAGCATTTAATTAATTTGCCTTAATTTGCCAATTAGGAGCCACGCATACAATCCACAAGTTAAGCTATTAATTATTTTTACAATCACAGTTTCTGTGACTTGCTGTGAAAAGTGGCACAAGCAATTTGAAGAAATTAATGGTAATTGCTAATTCCAGCATTCTCAAGTTTCCGTCTACGTATGTTGCTTAAAATACACAACAGTTTTCCAAGCTATCCTGCTAGTGAAACTGTTGTCTATTTTTAGCAACACACATAGACGGAAACTCGAGAATGCTGGAATCACCTTATTGCCAGTGAAACCTATAAACCAACAATGGTAATTGAACTTTCACTATGGATGTATTACTTTAGTGAAAATGCGGCAGACTTTGTGCAATGCCAGTACAGTCGGACACATTTCACTGCAGTTTAAAGGTAGGTTATACAATTTATGTGTATAATTTAAATAAATTATCACATATTGCATAATGTGAGAAATGATTATTAGTTCTAAAACTTTTTCAATTAACATTTGTAAAAAATATAAAATGCTAGATAAAGTGCGGCATTTCACAGTCGCTGAAACATTTTTCCCCTCGGCTACCACAAGCCCAGTATCATTTTTTTTTAAATATTTGCATGAACCAGAGGCATATTCAATAAAATTAGATGTTAGGCCTATCATTTACTGACCATTATTTCAAATATTTCCACATGATCACAGGCATTTCCATACAGTTATCCTTAGTAAGTGTA
The DNA here is from genome assembly GCA_963573305.1 of Pyrrhosoma nymphula. Classification (NCBI taxonomy): domain Eukaryota; kingdom Metazoa; phylum Arthropoda; class Insecta; order Odonata; family Coenagrionidae; genus Pyrrhosoma; species Pyrrhosoma nymphula. The sequence continues at coordinate 152,612,291 of OY754331.1, forward strand.
CAGTATTTGTCCAAAACCCCTCTCTCCGTGATAGAAAAAAAGTGAAACCTGAAATACTCACAGTGGCAGTCAAAACACCACCATTTTTATTTCACAGTCTATTAGAGCACATTTTTAGGTCCAATTAAAAAAAAATTGGATGAGTTTACTACTCTGCCTTAAAGTGATACATAATTGTGAAAATATGAAGTCATGTTTTTGAGTTCAAAAACTTGTTTAACTAATGACTAATGACATTATGGTGGCCAACATAGAAATGCCAGGGTGGTAGAAATATTTCTATGGAACTGATGTACTTTGATATGCAAGAGGTAAAAATTTCATGGTGATAAGTTAAATGGTTACTGAGCAATGAATTTTTACCTTGTGCCCTGTACCCTGAAAGTCGAATCCCCCAACCTTTGAGCTAATTTTTAGTTTAATTAATTGAGCTAATTAATTCTTAGCTAATTTCCCAAACTTTGAGCCCTCATATCTGACAAACTAGGAGAGTGAGAGAGGAAATAATTTGCATGGCTCATTAAATTGGTGATAGCTGCTATTGACGAAAATTTCATAAAAATCCGAGTCGGTGGGTTACATTTTCAAAAATTTCTGGGTGATTTGACATGGAATGACCCACAAGTCACACACCTAAATACACCTTTAAAATACACAGTAAAGACACACTCATTCAGTACAGCAACTGCCTCATGAAAGATACTGGGCCACAGTGTTATAACTTTTCATTTCTTTAATAAAACCATTCTGAAGCTCCAGCATTGAAAATATGAATTTACAAAATATCTTTTTGAGTGCCTTCAATTCAACTATGTATGTAATACAATTTGATAATAGAATAAAATACTCCGGTAAAGAGTGGAGGGAAATGTTGAAGAAATATAAATGGTCAGCTGTAAGATTTCCATACACTGAAAGAGTATACTAACCCTAGGATGAGGATCATCACCAAGCATTTTTTCTCGGACAGACCATCGAAGCCTCTTATGAGGTTCTTCACCAGGAACTTTCTGTTTACTCCAATACTCTTGATACCAATGATAAAGAGAAACTGGGTCACTCTTAATATCTCCAGGTAGCTGATTTAACTTCCATGACCTTATAACTGAAAGTGAGAAAAGTTACACTGATAAAGGAATCAACTGAGGAGCTCTAATAAACAAATATGTAGTAGGTTCATGGACATTCCTGCCAACAATGATCAAGACCATGGGGCTTCCTCTCCAACATTTTCTTCACAAAGTAATCAAATTCTCCATTATTAAATCCGTTTTAAAGTCTAACATACTTTATCAGCTTCCCACCTATTTTCACAACCACTTCAAACTCTTATTATGCTTAAAAAGCAGAGGCAATTACAGACTCTCCAGCCTAATTATCCACCCTATAGTTACCTATGCTGATTTGCCATTAGCTACCCTCACCTGTGCTGTCTGGTTCAAGAACAGGGTTTCAATAAGCCACCTACAACTCTAATCTACACCTTTTGCAGCATCTACATTGAATGACTCCAATTTACTCTCTCTAACATATTCTCTAAGTCTACAAAGCTGACAACTCCTCCTGGACCTTTATTAACCTCCTCCCTGGATATAACCTCCTGGACCTTAAGTTCCTTTCAATAAACATTGGCCTGATTCGTACATAAGCAATCACACTTGTACATATTTTTTTAAAAGCTCAAAATTTTGAAAAAAAGGCAAGGAATCATCAGAAATATATATTAGTACATATAATTACAGAGCCATTACATAATATTTTGCCTTGAATTTTTGACCCTGTGTCCACAACCTCATGTGTCTCTTAGACATATGACTACCTAGAGCATTTAAGACTCCTCTCACATTTACAAGAAAATGCATATATCAAACATCCATGCAACCTGCACCAAATTGGCTAACGTATGTAACAAATAAACTATGAAAATAAAAAAATCGACAAAAATATAGCCCGCATTGTTTACGTTAGCTTACTATTGAACACTGCCGATAATTTCAACCAAAGTAGATCAAAAGAAAATTGTTTAGATTTTAGATTAGATTTTTAGATATTGCCTTGTTTGCAAAATTTGCATTTGTTTATAGACTGGTGGCACATATCATAAAAATGCAGTATTCCTGTAGAAATTAATAAATATTCCACCATTATAATGTTTAAATGCTACATTTTGAAGTGATTTTCAGGCTTATATCAATGTTTGTGTTGTTAATAAAAAATGTGGAAATTGACACAATTTTTTTAACAATTTAAAATTTATTGTGGTTTTTGCATTCCACCAGTAATGTTTATTACATGGAAATAAGCTCTCACAAAATACTTTCAAACAAAATATCCTGATTGCTTTATGTAAATTAAGGACCAAATTAGAGACATTTGAAAGTTAACCATTTTCTCCTCACCCAAAAAATGGCCATTCTAAGAATTTAGCAATTTCGTAGTAAACTTAATAGTACTTGGTAAAAAATTAGCATGGAAAAAATAAAAATTGCATATTATAAAATCCCTCTCATAGCGATATTATGTACACATTTTCCTCAAAGACGTCTATGATGGTCACCTACTGCTACTACCTTGCTTGACTTGAGATGGAAAGGCCCACTTATTCTCTGAATAGGCCCACTTGGCAAGAGAATCACTGGTTCCAGGCACTACTTCTCTGAGTCCTCCTTTAGTCATTTCCTAATATGTATCTTCTTCCCTGCATGATTAAGATGTCCCTGAAGCAGGAGTAACCCAGGTAACCTCCAAGTGTGTGAGTGAGTAAGATTAACACAGGTCACAAAGCCGAGTGGATTGTGTGTGCGGGTGACCATCGGTTCAGAAATTATTTTATCTAACTTCTGCATGATTTATGGGTCCCCAGAAAAGGATAAATCCTTGCTAACTCCAAATATTTGAGAGAGAGAGAGAGAGAGTGAGATTCAAAAGGGTCAAGGTGTCCACAAACCTAGGTGGAGTTTTTGGCATAGTTGTTTTGTTACGTTATCTTTCAATCTCATTGTATTAAACCTTTACCATCTTTGGCAAACTCATGCCCTAAAAATAAAATGACCCTTTGGATTAACCATTTACATATTCCGACTAATATGGTTGTAGGTCCTCCAACCTTCAATCTCTTAGATTGTAAATTGAGGGGGAGATGTTAAGGTAGTTATATTATTTGCCACTAGGTGGAATCACTCTTCACCTTACTCAGCCAAGGTCCGTACATACAGGTCATGACACGATCCCATGATTCACCTTGATTCAACCATTTTGTTTCGGAGGAACGGCGAGGTGCCATAAGGCTAACATTGCGTACTGAAGCAAAATTAGCGAAATGGTTGGTTGTTGTGCTCCTTTCTGCTCCAATTCTTCAGAGAAGGGAATTCGTCTATTCCGCTTTCCAGCTGATGCCAAAAGAAAGCGTGAGTGGATTATTAAGTGTCGAAGAGACCAATGGAAGCCGACCATTTCATCTCGCTTGTGTGAGGTAAGATGTAATATCAGATATTGAGTATTATCCGTTAAATCTTTCTGTATTGGTAAGTATTGCTTAAATTAGTTCAAGGTGGAGTTATAATGTGTGAAAATCAGTTTAATGTTGCCGTTAAAAATAGGTTACATTAAGTAAGGCATGGCATCACGAAGTTATGTCCGGTTATGAATAACCTCACGTGGTTTAATCGTGGAAATAATCAAAGTTTTGAATACTATGTAGTTATTATCAATTTTATTATTTTAGGCTCACTTTACTGATGACCAGTTCGAGCTAAAGCGACAGGATGGTCGAAAATTATTGAAAAAATCAGCAATTCCCAATGTATTTTTTTCCCTGCTCACCAAGGTGATCGTTCTCTTCCAAGAACGCCATCCAAAAGGAGACAATTGGAAATAGTACAGGAACCCAAGGAACAAGGTAAGACAATACAGAAACAAATTTCATTAAAATTCTGAAAGGGTGTCCGCAAATTAATTGTGATTGAAACTCATATTTTGACGTGTAATCCATTTTTTTTACTTTGAAATGATTTTTGTCTCGTAAAATTTGTTAGTAATTAATATCTACAATTTATTTTCATTAATGAAAGAAAATGTTGCCTTAAATTTGGGGGACGCAATATGTGGAAACCAATTCAAACTGGCATACAGCTGGCAACAAAAACAGTTACTTCACTGTATGAAGAACTGGTTTTAAATGGGGATCTGGAATACTTGTCGACAGCTAGGTTGACCACTGACTCAGTGGAAAACCTGTTCTCCCAGATTAGAGGCCATGGGGACATGCATCCAACACCCACCAAGCTGCGACACAGCATAAAACTTATAAGTGTAGGAACTCTTCCTACGACTGTGACAATGATGAGTACTTTTTAGATTTTCTCAAGAGGAAGCCTGCACCCTCAGAGGAGTCAAGAGTAGAAGAAGAGCCAATGGAGTGGGATCCCATAACAGACTTGGACATTTTGCAGGAGTCTGCATTGTACTACCTCTCGGGGTGGGCAGTGTACGGCATAAAAAACATTTGCACTGTGAAACTTGTACTAGTGTTATTTTGGCCAATGCACCAGTTCCTGGTCTACCTCATGAATGGACTACAATGGTTGAAAGGAAAGGCCTATGTCATCCAACCACTATGGCATTCAACGCTATTAAGCTGGTAGAAGACATTTTAAAAAGGAATGAGGATAACCTGCTCATGCAGGACAATCTTGTGCAAATCATTCTTGAAAAGGCCATTAAACATTTCCGTAATTCCACTTTCAATATTCCTGCATGCCATCCTGTAATCAATAGACTCATGGAAAAGTATATTCAGTTAAGACTGCATATACAGTAGAACCTCTATTTTACGAAGTTGAAGGGACCCAAAAATATGAGCTTTGTAAATCAGAGGGTTTGTAAATTGGAGGTTATCTTTCAAGCAATCGAAACCTCAACAATCCTAATCCAGTTTCAGTAGCGCACTTCATAAAGATAAAAGGGATTAAAAGGGAGGTAATATTTCAATAAAATGAATTGCACATCCAGTTAAATGTTTAATAGAAAAAAAGGAAATTAGAAACCTACACTTCTTATACATGGTGGCATATTTTTTATGCTCTCATTAACAAAAATTAACAGAAACTTTAAAAAATGGTAAATAATTTTCTAAAAATTTATAATGGTGTGAACAAGGTATGTAGGGTTCTTGGGTGTGAACTTGGCTGCTGCAACTGAATTAATTTATTGTAGCTTCAAGTTGGTAGATATCATAATAAGGGGAATAAGTGAATTACTTCATCCCACTGAGTATTTTAAGCATATGCATTAATTAGCTCAGGGGATATGTTTAGTGCTAGTCGAATTTATGTTGAAAGACGCCATTTTAACATGGGAATGCCACAGATGCATTCTAACTAAGAAATTTCATGGCTGTAAGTCACAATCACAAATTCTTACCTAACGGTGTAAAACTTGAATGAAAAATAAAATATCCAAAGTGCATCAAAATTTGAACATAAATAACGTATTATTACAAAATTAGTATTCTTAAATGATACCTGTCCCAAGGGGAATATTTTGACACAATTTCGTCGTGCATTTCACGCCACTGCTCAACATTTTCTGTGTTCACACGCCCTTCTTCTCCGCAGATTTTAAGTTAAGTGATTCAATGTCTTCTCTTGAATTTTTCTAGCCACCCATTTGAGCATTTAAAGTTGTCTCACTTCAGTTTAAGAGCCAAAATCTGAGCATTCTCCTTCAGAATTGGTTATAGGCAAGTTGCACTCACGATCGTCAACACTTTAAAAAAATTAATAATAATACATCTGCAAATCAAGCCGTTCAAACTTCGACGATGAAATGTAGTTGATTTTCGACGATGCTGTTATGACTCAAAATGTTTTCGCTTGAATTCATGATTGTTGTTATGTCAATAATGAAATGCCATACTTCTGAGCAATTTCTGTTTCTGTCTGCGTGCGATCACGTACTTCCTTGATTATCGACCTTATGGTAACCAAACTCACGGACTTCCTCATTTATTTTTGCTCAGCGATGTTTTATCCATTGTTTTACTAAAAGGCACACGGGATATCACAAACACAGCCCACCTCACGTTGAGAGTGATTCTGACTGAATGCGCGTGACTTCTGCTTGCTTGGAAACCCAAATATTTTCACTCGCTCACAGCTTACAGTGTAATTTTCTGGCTTCAAAGAATTATGGAGACAAAGTTGTAGGTGCGAGCCACTCTCGGATGTCATAGGAACTGATAACAAGGGAAAGAAGAAACTCAAACCAGCTATTGAGAGCGAAGACATTGTAACAATTGTAACGTCTACTCCGTGTAGACTGTGGTTACAATGTAATCAGGTGACCATCATCAAGAAAGACTTGATAAGCTGGCCAATTCACGTTTCCTGAGAGAGTAATACACCCTGGCGGAAATTTTATTATAGCCTATGCTTATAGGCCATTTAAATTACAGCGAATGAAGAGGAAACTTAGTAATTTCTTTCTTCTTTTTATCTGACGTGAAAATCGATTTAGAAAAGAAGTCTTTGTATCCAGGATCATATATTATTCAAGTTGACCACAAGTATAAGTGAAATAAATATCCACCTTAAAATCGGGAAAAATTTTGTTTACTTGAGATGGCTTTCCCGACTTACTACCCTCTGAGTGCAACCCGTTGTTTCAGTCGTTCACGCAGAGAAAAACATCGCTAGACGTGACCCAAAAATATGTGCAGAGGCAGCGTGCATTAAATTTAAAAATGTTGTTAAGGTTTTTCGATACCTTTTCTACAATTTCTTGAATTTGAAATGCTCATTCTTGAAATGTTTGCATAATGCTGAATGTTTACACATTGAGTGATGCATTGACCTCAAAACATTGCAACAAACCCATTTCAAATACTTTGTAAAACAGAGGTCAGTCACTCCTGGGGACCGGCTTCTCACTTTGTAAATCATTAAAATGGAGGTTTTGTAAAATGGAGGTCATTTTAAATGGTTTTCCTATATACAAAGATCGGGACCGGCGGAATGGTTTGTAAATTGGTGTCATTTTGTAAATTAAAGGTATGTAAAAAAGAGGTTCTACTGTACATGGGGAAGAGGAGACGAAAGCAATGAAGTCCTCAACTTCCTATGGGAGCAAGAGTGCTTTCATGGATTCTGTGTCCAATAAAAAACGGCAAATGTGTATAATTTGTAAATATATGTCTTATTTTGGAAATTGTGTATGCATAGAGGTGAACAATCAACTTTCCTACTGCAATTGAGAACACATTCTTGCTTATTGTATGTATTGTGTATATATTTCCTGACGTTGTAAATTGTAAATACGATAGGTGGGAGGCCCCCCTCGATGGATACCACCTTTTCGTGGTGAGGGGGATTATTAGCTCTAGAGAAGATGAAAACCATACCAGTGCAGGTTTAGATTCAATAGGAGCAAGACGACCTGGAGAGGTCATCGCTACAGAGGTAAACGAAGAGAGTCCTATACTACGTGAATGGATAACCTGTTCGTGTTATGGAAAAAAATGTAATTTCCAGGCAAACATTCACTGAAATTTCCAAGCCACCAGAGGTGCAGGTGCATGTAAGTTCATTCAGTTAAGTACATGAGAATGTTATTTTCAGATCCTGCTATTCTACTTTAACTAGTTGCATTCATTTACAGAATATGACCCTTGGCAATTCTTCATCTTCCAACCTGTCACCATATGCAGATTTTTGAATGAAATTAATGGAATGTCGAGGCATGCTCAAGGAGTGGAACAAAAGGAGCAGATGAGATACAAGAGTTGGATGAAATGAGTTTCAGTGTATGCTATGGAGTGAAACTGTTCAGGAAACCATGCCATTCACTGTAATTTCCAGGCCACCAGAGGTGTAGGTGCATGTAAGTTCATTCAGTTAAGTACATGAGACTGTTATTTTCAGATCCTGCTATTCTACTTTAACTAGTTGCATTCATTTACAGAATATGACCTTTGGCAATTCCTCATCTTCCAACCTGTCACCATATGCAGATCTTTGATTGAAAATAATGGAAAGTGGAGGCATGCTCAAGGAGTGGAACAAAAGGAGCAGATGAGATACAAGAGTTGGATGAAATGAGTTTCAGTTTTTACTATGGAGTGAAACTGTTCAGGAAACCATGCCATTCACTGTAATTTCCATGCCACCAGAGGTGCAGGTGCTTAGATTTTTTTTGCAGGATATAATCTGTGCTAATTCTTCATCTTCCACTCAAACAATATGTTTACATTTGGATGATGGAGGCATTATAATGGAAAGTATTGAGTGCAATAGCTGAAGCCTCTTTTCGATTCCTCATCCTGTCTTAAGAGGATCCATAATGTTTATTCATGGTTTGTGAGGTGAATGATATTTGCTAACACTTTTAATGTTTATATATTTTTTATCTGTATTACTTTTATTTTTTCTTACATGCAAAACTTTGTTTTATCCAATATTATCATTAAGATGACTATTAACAATAATGTGTGCCAAAGAACATTTCAGATTGGATATGGCTGCATTAATTCAAATGTCAACCCCCAATGGTGTTTTCAATCAAGAGCAGGTAAGGTATGCAGGGGGTGATGTGCTGTGAATGAAATTTATTATAAAAATTTAATGCTCCTAAGTAAACCTGTTTGCATTACTTTTCTACTCATTCCTGAAAGACTTTTGCTTACACCTAAAATATCCATGTACTCTTCTTTAAAAAGTAACGCAATTTGTTGAGTTCATAACTGATGTTTTCATTTGAAGTGACTGAGGTGCATAAAATTCATTTCAGTGCATGTTGGACCAGAGGAAATGGTGCTACCCAAATAATTTTTTATCAAGGTATTTAGATGATATTCAGTTTTTGTTTATAGTATGCAGTATATTGAATGAGATAAATGTATCAATTATATCACTATCCTAATTTTGACGTGTATGAGCTCTTTTCCAGAAGTCTTCCCTAGGGAACTTTACCTTCCACATAATTAATGGGTGGTGATGTCTGCTCAGGTTACGTTTCAATTAAGTAGATGCATAGGGTAAATTCTTTCTAAGTACATGTAACAGAGCGTGTGTCTAGATGGAGAATTGCTTTTACTCTGTTATCAAATGGATGTAAGTGTGCATAGTTCATTTTATGAGAGTGTATTTTACTATCTAATTTGGTTGTTTAACTTCCTCTTGTACACATTTCTTTTCAGAATTTATCTGACGCAACCATCATTCCATTTTTTGACATTCTCCGTTCATCCAATGAAATAAATGGACTTTGAGGAGTACACAGGAAATTTAGATGTGAACTGACTGTATTGTTTGATATGTTTTCAGAGCATATAGTGTAACAGTGAAAGTGAAAGAATCACACTCTTTAGCATTTTGTCACCACCCACCTATATTGGAGCATTATCATGCTCTGTCAGTAATGGAATGACTATATCTTGTTGAGAGTGCATTATAATATGTGTGTTAATGTTTTGGGTGTTGTATTATTTTTTACTAGAATGAAACCATTAAATGTCTATTACATTTACTTCCTCTGGTGTTTATGAACATTCCTTATGGTCCATATATGTTCTACATTTTTTGTTGTTTTTTTTTCTGGTACCACATAAGTACTTGTTTTTCTATACTTATGTACTTTGGTGTGTATTTTCTTATTTTCGTATAATCATTAAATAGTGCAAGTTACATGAAAATAAATAATTAGTAAAATTAACATACTCAATTGAAGGTCATTAATTCAAGATGATGGATTCAATACACATCTATCTGCCTAATATATCTGTGTAATAATTTCTAATATTTACATGCAATACCCAAGACTGATAATTTTTTGACCTCCATAATTCATGGCATTGAAATGTTTTCCTTATATCTGACTGTGTGCACTCCATGGTTTTAAATGTGACAGTTCCCCCAATCATATAGACTCGAATTGCAGCTTTCTGGTTTACATAGGTACTGTAATGTTTTCTGTACATTCATGTTTTGGCAAACAAATGTTTAAGAAGAAGAATTAGTATAGGATTCTGATGCGTCCTTATGTCGTATACATAAGGCCAAAAATTCATAGACCTCTCCCCAATAGTTAAGCAGCAAATCCTAGTCTTTGTAAATTATGTGATAACATGTTAGTGAGGAACCCACGACCTCCGGGTGCGATGCGAGAACGGCTTTCAAAAGGTCCTCATATCTTTTAAACAGGGTAAAAAAAGATTTGTGTCCAGTAGTGAAACAGCAACTCATGGTTCTTTGTAAATATATCGATCGTACGTTAGCGCGACGGAAGCGAGTTTTCTAAGATTTTTGGAGTCGAACCCACGACCTCCGAGTGTGATGCAAGTACTGCTTCCGAAGGTCCTCATATCCTTAATACAGAGTAAAAAAATTCATAGTCCTGTCTTCAATAATAAAACAGCAAATCGTGGTTCTTTGTAAATGAAGCGATCATAAGCTTTCGATCGAGTTTTGTAAGATTTTTGGAGTCAAACCCAAGACCTCTGGGTGCAATGCAATAACGGCATCCAAAAGACACTTGTATGCTTTATTAAGGGTAAAAAATTCATAGTCCTGTCTCCAATAGTAAAACAGCAAATCGTGGTTCTTTGTAAATGAAACAATCGTACGTTAGCGCGACGGAAGCGAGTTTTCTAAGATTTTTGGAGTCGAACCCAAGACCTCTAGGTGCGATGCAAGAATGGTTTCCGAAAGGTGATCATGTCATTTAAAAAGGAATTAAAAATCATAGTTTTGTCTCTAATAGTTAAATGGCAAATTGTGGTTCTTTGCATCAGTTACCTACGTTTGTTTGCATGGTAAGTTCGAATTCCCGCTGTGACATCGAGCCAAAATGGCGGATTACATTAGACAAATGCGTGTCACGACCTGATAATAGACGGACCTTGTACTCAGCTGTTGTGACAGCCCATCATGTATTCCAGTGTTCACTCAGACCTCACAGAATAAACACCTTTGAATGAAAGTTGTTAGACTAATTGCCTTTAACTGCCAGACCTACATACCAAACGACACTTATGAAGAGATTTACAGATTCACACAGCTTTCCATATGTGATACTGAGTAAATTGCCGGAAAAAAAATCAACCGTACCAGGAATCAAACCATAGCCTGGCTTGCCTAGGAAAATGGCCAAACCACTACACAGGCTTCCTAATTCTTGTGGCAATTTCAGCTACATTTGAGGAAACTATTTTTTTACGTAAAAATGTATTTGTAGAAAAAATAATTTGCTGAATTTTCTGGAACCAGTTTTGATTCAGAAGGAGCAGTGGAACAAGCGAGGACATACTCAGCACAAAGAAAATACATACTTAAACCAAAATTTTAACCTCGAGCAAACCGATGTATGGACTTTCTCATGGACTTGGAGAAGGGCTTTGACAACATTGGGTACGATAAGATGTTCAAATTACTGGGAAACCTTGGAATAGATTGCAATGACGGAAGAGTAATCTATCAACTATAAAAAAAAAACCAGTTGCAATACATACTATGCATGAAAAGTGGAAGCTAAAATAAACAAAGTCATATGACAAGGATGCAATCTCTCAGGCATTTTTCATTATGTACATAGAAGAGGCAAATAAATCAGCAAAGAGAAAATTTGCAGGCCTCATTGGATACGATGGAAAAAGTCCTTCATAAATAATAATATGAAAATGAAAGGAAGAAATATAAAGTTGTGGTAAGCATAAGAAATAAATTCAAGGTAAACGTTGCTCTACAAGGAGAGAAAAAATGGAATCATTCACTTGCCTCAGAAATATTATCACATGGGATGGAAGAATCATGACAGACACAAAGATTACAACTGCTCAAGCAAAGAAAGCGATCATGATGAATAGACCAATACTATTCACAAAGAGGATGCAGCTAGAAAATAGGAAGCAGTCAGTGAAAATCTTTATATGGAGAGTGGTACTCTACGGGTCACAGATTTGGACCATCAGAAAAGGTGACCAGAAAAGAACAGAAGGCCTTTGAGACAAAGTATATGGAGACAGATGCTGAAAATATAGACTGATAAAATGAAAATGAGTACAGAAAAGCTGAGAAGGAAAGGCATACATGGAGTGCAGGAAGACAAAGAAGATCCAAGTGTATTGGATATGCTCCAAGATTCAATGCATTTGTCAAGAAAATAATCATAGTCCTTGCTGTGGCCTTCACCGCGGGAGGTTGGGCTTGGGATGTGGGAATTTTGGGAGAGGAGTGGTAGGGGTAGTACACTTGCAGTGTATGTCAGTTCACATGTCCTTGAGTCTTTCCATTACACTAGATTTTTCAGGGGGATAGAGAATATGGGGGAGTGGGAGGGGAGCACTTGTTCGTCAGCTAGAGGGGTGATGTTTAGTGAGTTTTGCACGACGCATTAGATGCCCTAGAGTCGCATGGTTTCTTCGATAAAACTGCAAATTTTCATAAGAATTGAGTAATAAACAAGGCAGATACATTTTTTCCTCTGAAGATAAGTCCACAAAGGCCTCGGGAATGGAAAAACTGCAGTTTCACCTAAATTTTAAATGACTGTTAAAAATAACGAGTTGAAATAGAGAAGAAAAACTTTGCATGGTTTCATATCTACATGAAAGGATAAAACAAACCAAGTTTCATCAAAATGTGAGATAGTGGCAAGCCATCATTTTACAACATTTTCATCATTTTGGTTTCCGTCATGTCTGTCTGTCCGGATGGAATATTGCAACTGAGTTTAAACTAACTTCCGGATCAGTTAGAGACTTGAAATTTTAACCATATCTCAGAAATGGATGACAATGCAATATTAGCTATCTATTATAACAATTAATCGATTAATTAATTGTTAATAAATTAACATATTTCCTTATGTGCTAGCGTAGAGGTTTGTAATTTTAAACATAGCTCAGAAGTGGATGGAAATGCAATGTTAGCTACATGTTATAACAATTAATTAATTAATTAACGATTAATTAATTAACAAATTTCCTGATGTGCTTGGAGAGGCTCGAAACTTTAACCGTCGCTCGGAATTGGATGCCAATGCATCATTTGCTATATGTTACAATAATTAATTGATTAATTAATTAACGATCAATTAGTTAACAAATTTCCTGATTTTATAGTAGACCCTTAAAACTTTAACCATAGATCCATGCTCTCGGACGACCCTTGCTGAATGCATTCGTCTTGAACGAAATCATGTGCCATAACGGCCAAGGTGCATAAATAACTATTTCACTACAGCCACACACATTTGGGGTATTACTGACCTAGTTCTCAGTATGGTATAAGGTCTGAATATGAGCTAGTCTCTCGCTCGGCAGATAATCATACACATCCGATAAAGAAGTACTTCTGGACATAATTAGGACAGCGTATAGGCTGTATACGCCACACTTTTACTAGAACGTATAGTGATCTAATAGTTGATAGTCCTCATGCGCATGATTCATGGTAAAATATTACGTAGGGGGCAATCGGCTTCCTTTCTGGTGGCATATTGTTATTATTAAGTCTAATCCACAGCGTAATTTCGAACACAATAAGGTAGTGTGACTCATTGTCCAAGTTGATGATGGATTGCTGCCCACTGGCTTGCCACGAGCATTATTCACCCTGACCACCAAACCGAGGCACATTATGTAGCCTTGTATGCATTAGAAACATTGTATTTACCTCTCACGTTCTCGCTGTACTTTGGGGCATAATTGGGCAAGGGCCTAGCCACGTTGAAACACCGGTTCCCGTCATATCACCGAAGTTAAGCAACTTTGGGCCCATATGGAGGTTGGAGGGGTGGCCCTCCTCCATACCTGTACTGGGAAGGTTGGGGGTGGCCCCTCCTTCATAAATCTACCGTGGTGCTCTTGACCCTTCTGCAAGTGGCAGGTAGGTTAAATGTGGGATTGCACAATGGACCAAGAGGTATGAGTGCCAGGGGGGCTCCAGACGGCCCTCGCCCACCCATACAACCTAGGGACATAATTAATAGCTAAACATCAAATACGAGCTTCACTATCTCACTCTCACAACATATAATTTAAACCCTGCACCTTAGGCCAACAGATAGTGCCGAAAATAGTAGGGGTAAAGGTGAGCTTTCGTCTCGCACTTTCCCAATTTTTCGATTTTTTCGTCCGTTTTCGCCGCCATATTTGGAGGTTTTCACGAACAACCGTTAGAGGGATAACACTAATTTCACCTCTACAATATGCTTTTACCCACCCCCCAACAAGCTTACGGGCCTATGGAGTGAAACAGGGGTGCTAGGGTGGGACGGTACGCGGGCCCGATTTGGCCATTTTCAAAAGTGAAAAACGCATTTCTTGTGGAAATGGTAAAGTGGAAATGGGCATTTCTGGGAGTCGAGGACGTTTCAAAATGATGATTTTCAAGGCATTTTCGTGATTTGGAAATGGGCATATCTGGGAGTCGTGGACGTTTCAAAATGATGATTTTCACTGCGTTTCCGTGAGTTGGAAAAGCGGAAAACAATTTCCCCTTCCGTAACTTGCCCTGAACCCACCCCACAAAGAGGTTTGCGGGCCAATGGAGTTAAACACGAATTGGTTATAATCAAAAGTGAAAAACTCATTTTCGTGAGTTTGAATAGCGGAAAACGCATTTTTAGCGCGATCGATAACGAGGAAATGGGCATTTCTGGGAATGGTTGAAGTTTCAAAATGTTATTCTGTGTATTATTTTAAGAATAGAATCCCTCACGCTCATTAGTGATTATTGGTGGGAATTGGTGGAAGGCTAAAATGTTATTCCGCGTATTATTTTAAGAATAGAATCCCTCACGCTCATTGGTGATTATTGGTGGGAATTGGTAGAAGGCTAAAATGATATTTCGCATATTATTTTAAGAATAGAATCCCTCACGCTTATTGGTGATTATTGGTGAGCATTGGTAGAAGGCTAAAATGTTATTTCGCGTATTATTTTAAGAATAGAATCCCTCAGGTCACAACGTTAATATAAGTGGGCTTTTGTTAGAGGCTAATGAAATAGTATTGTTGACGGAGTTCTCTCGGGTAGTGTGGAAGGGGGAAATTAACTGTCAACAGTTGGAAGTTAATTGTTGAGAGTAGTTGGCATTAATCATTTTCTGACTTGCGTGTGTGGTGTATGGTCGCCATGATTTGCCAATCGTGTACGCTCAATTAGAAAGTGTAAATCCTCCATTTAAAGTGATACGTGAAATGTTATTAGTACAGTGGAATGAATGTGAGTGAAAAGGAAGTGTAAATCCTTCATTTGAAGTGAAATGTGCAATGTTTACTGCGGTGGAATGAATGGAATTGCATTGTAGTAAATGGCTGTTGCGGGGCGAGTTTGAGTGGAAGGAGAGAAGAAACTGTGTAGAAAAGGTGTTTATATGCTAGAGAACCAACTGCTCGATCGCTGCGCTACGTACAGTGGAAAAGAGGAAACTGCATTTTTTCACAATATGGCGGAGAGGAAAAAACGCACTTCTCAGGTTTGAAAGTTTCTCATTTCTAAAGTAGTTGATGCATTGTTGTGTTGAAAAAGTTAAACAAATTTGCAAAGCTTGCATAATAAGTGAGGTGAAATTGGTTCTGATATCTCTGTTTAAAGTGGGTGAAAATCGCGAAAACAAGTGCGAGACGAAAGCTCACCTTTACCAATAGTAGGTACTCCTTACCCATTGAAAACAATCAGATTTATACATGGAAAAGCAAATTAACAGGTTAAGTTATAATTTTCCAGGCCTGCAGCAACCCTGCTTGAATCAACAGGGTATTTTCAATAGGGGACCCATGGTTCTAAATTAATTTTCAAATACTGAAATGGCTACATCCAATGAACTTCATGTTGTTTCACCAAGATATTTTCGAATCCGACAAGACTCGAGCGACAGGATTTCTCTAACAAAAAGGGAAGTTAAAGACAATTAAACATACAGAAGAAATACCAATACTTTAAATGAAAAACTTACAGGATTTCGGTTTTTTGTTTTCAGATGATCGTGAATTAGGTAATGTTTCATGTACACGGATGGATTTTTCCGTTCTTTTTGGATAAAATGGAAGATCAATGGAATCCGAACTAAACGACGATGATGCACTGCTAGAAGACCCGGTTCCTCCAGAACTATAAAATATAAAATCGTAATTAATTGTAATTTGAACCAGATGAAGCAAGCATATAACAAATTATATCAACCAAGTATTCAAACCTTAATACAGCCTTTGCGTTCAAGCGAACACAAGACTCATCAGTAGCACTGCTCGCAAAGGAGCAATCACAAGAACTGTCAACATTCACATTGCTCTCTTCTTTCGGCTGACAACTTCTCTTTCGGTCATATTTAATCAGTTTCTTCAAATCTATGAGATAAAGTGGAATGACAGTATTTCGAAATAAAAATAAAACTGTACATCTATTGAAAGCAACTAACAGCCAACCTCTAATAAATTCTTTCAGCTGTTTCTCTGATATATTTTCATATCCGAGAAGCCTCAAGTGAAAGAGAACTTCTCTTGGGTCGCAATAAAAAGACATTGAAAAAGACTCAATCGCGTTCAATCCACGAAAACTTCAACGATTCACTGGCAACACCCACAGGCAGTAAACTTCACTTACGAGCTGAAAATAGGTCACCATTAATCTATTACTTAAGGAAACACGACAGGTCATAAGCTTCCTTTTGTTAGCAATATATTAGACACACCGTATATTTATAATGAATAAATGTACCTTAACAATAAGAATTCAACGGACACATACCCTAAGTCCCATTCACACAAATTCAAATAGTTTCCGAACAGTAACGAAAGAGAGCGCGAGATCGCGAAATCACCACCACCACCGAGCCCAAAATCGGTCGCAGAGGAAACTTGGAACAAAGGGAAAGAGCAGCCGAACTTCAAGGAGGAATTGCCACCAAATATGGTAGGGATGAACACCAATCTTTTTTCAATGGTGACGTCCCGTATGAATTGTACACCTAAAACGCACCTTTCATATTTAGTTTTAAGATTAATTGCAAACATATAATATGTGGTCTTTCGTTAACAATGAGTAAAAGTTAGTCATGGTCTAAACTCCCTATGCTATAGGCTATACATGTTATTTATTTTCGTGGGCTGTTTTCATGTCAATTGCTCATTGCATAAAAATATTTTCGCTAGCACAACATATATGTGTCAGCTGACGACTAAACGATTATGGTAAACATACATGATATTAATAGTTCTGTGGCTACAATTGCTGTGTGGTGAAGCCTCAGAATGGTTTTTTTTCGATCTTGTCCCTGAGGTGAACGTTGAGTTTCGAGTAATTAACTTCGATTTGCTTGCTTTCTATGTTGAAGTTGAATGACGTTGACTCATAATCGTCTTCATTTAGTGACTATTTTTGTTAGAAAATGTAGACAGTATAACTGAAGGCCCTGTTTCATATCTATTTTTATTTGAATGAGGGAACTTGAGAATTGAATGTCGCTTTTATTTTCTCAGGAAAAATGATTGAAATGAGATAATTGCAATATTTATTATCATAGGAGGTAATTATCGAAAATATACTCATTCCAGCTGTAGACGTCGTATGTATATAAAAATGTGGAAACTATTGATCGCAGCTCTACTACACGCTGCCTTCGTAACGTCAGAAAATATCAGGTAATATAAATTTACTTATCCACCTATACTCTTAATATTAATTTAGGTATATTTGTATTGGGAATTTTCAATCGGAGTAGTGCCTCATTAACTGCTCATTTAATCAGTCCCTCTATGTTCAGGTAAAACTTGGGTATTCGGTATGAATGTTTATTAAAGAAACTTTAAAGTTTCAAATGTGTATATCTGGTATTTTCCTAACAAATCTTTCAGGACTAGCACTCCTGATTGGGATATATTGATATTTACTCAAAGTTGGCCAAATACCGTGTGTATGCAGTGGAAAGAAAAATATGAAAATCATACATGCCTGATTCCAGTAAAGAAGGATGAGTGGACTATTCATGGGATTTGGTATGAATCTATGGAAAAAATATCCCAGAGGAAGAGCATACACTAGTATTGCCTATAGTGACTGCAAGTTCTGTGAAGGCGTCTTCACATTCTGTTTAGGCGTCTACAGGCACAACATTTGGCATGCTTGTGTAGCCTCTTCCTCTAAAGTAGGAAATAAGATCAGCTGCAGTTCTTTCGTGTGGTTTGATGACAATAACTATTTTATCATGGTGCATTATTTTACTTAAACCATGAAATGAGCCTTTTCTAATGATTATAAAAAATTTTATTCATAATGTGCTAAAGGGTCCTCCATGCTGCTTTGGTTGTCATTCAATATGGTCAAAATCATGTGAATTTTTATTTATATAGTCATATGAGATGTTTGATGTGTAACTCTGACATTCATTCATTTAAATGCTTTCAACAATAACCCTAGCGATAATGAAGCTTAAGCCCATTTTACATGGGGCACGTAATTGCACAATCTGATGTACGTACGAACATTCATTTCAAATTGCATCATGTAAAGCCATGAATTGCAAGAATTCGTGCAAATATGCCGCAAGATGCCCCTACTATAATTCGAAAATGATTGCACACCCGATTGAGAAAAACATGCAGTTTGAAGTTGTACAATTTCGTGCCCCGTGTTAAATGGCCATTAGAATATGCTCACTTCTGGCAAACTTGTGTTTGCAAGAAGTGTCTCAAAAATTTATTTAATGCTTTTATATGCTCGAGCCTTGCAATGGGAGGTTAGTCGTCGAGGGTTAGGGATTAAGGAAGCGGTGGGTTATCAGCAGGTAGGGAGTGGGGTGGGAGGGTCAGGGGTTTGTCTTTACGTAAGTGATAAAGAGACTTCTAGGACGGGGAAAATTTTTCAAAAAGGATGTCATTGAGTAAATGACATTTCTTTATGTTCCTTCTCATTTCCAGCTCCTACCTTTAGTCCATCTTCCTCCCTTTTTTCTCTTGATGTAATATCTCCGGTATGAAGTTGTTGCTATCGTTTTCTTCCTATAGATGCTTGGTGATGTGGGACTGGGATTGGTTACATTTCCAGAAACATCTCTTATGTTCTTCTATTCTTGTCTGGAAAGTGCATCCTGTCTGTCCAACATATGCAGCACTGCAGTCGTTGCACTTTTATTTATATATTCCTCTATTTTCTAATGGTTGAACTTTGCCTTTTGTGTTGTTCAGGAATTTTTTAAGATTGTCATTGTTATGAAATGCTATTCTAAATCGGTCTTTTGGGAAGAGGTTGCCTATTTTTTCTGAAATCATCCCGTAATATAGTAATTTACACCACCAAATTTTTCAACGACAGCCTTTTTGAAAAACTTACCCCCTCCTAGAAGTGTCTCTAAATACCCTCCCACCCCACTCCCAATTCCTGTTGATAACCCACTGCTTCCTTAACCCCTAACCCTCGAGGAAGAACTACATCTACGCAACCCACCCACCCCTCCCCCCCACCCTTAACCCCCCCACTCCCCCAAGAACACATGTCCTCTCACGGGTTTCTAGATTCCCATGACATCCCTTACCTCTCTCATGGTTTTTTCCCTTCTCAGCACCCCCTACTCACCCTCCCCTCTCCTACCTAGTCCCTTAACCCCTCCAACATGTGAAATGCAGCATATGCGTCCACTCAATTCCATGTCTCTCGCTTGACTTTAATCGGAGGTATTTAAATCGCTAAGGTTGCCTTTTTTTCGCAAGCAGCAAAGAATTTGTGCAAACATTAGCCTAAATATTTTTAGCATTGTAATCGCTATTTTAAAAAAATTCAAAATAAATTATATTTAAAATTGTTTATACTGTATTTTTAAATTTATACTTACATGATGCCATGCCATTTATTTTTTCTGCTCTCCATATCCGATGTTTAGTAGTTGACCTGAGTGTGGTATTGCTGAAAACAGGGGTCTAGGCAGAGAGACGGTGTCCCTGAGAAGTTTTTACACCTTTCTCTTGTTTCTTTTCTCTTTCTATGTTTCATACACACCACACACCTTCTTCTTCCAGCTTTATAAGTTTCTGTTTTTAGATTTTCTTGAATGGAATGCTGACCTGTCAATCGGGTGCATTCAGTGTCGGTATCTGAGGGCCGTCCTTTGCGCTTTTCTAAATTCTGCCCATGGTACTTGCGAATGATCTTGTTTACTAAGTCTATTCTGAGCGATAGATGATCTTTCTTGTTTCTAGCCTTGCAGTAAAGGTTGTAAGCATTCAACACAGCCGTATTTACTAAGGGGTTGAATAATTTTTTATACCACACTTTTGTACTTTTCCTTTCAGCAAGAACGATTCTAAAAGTTGATCTTTCAAGTCTACACCACCCATATATATATGTATATTATAATCTATTACACAAGTAGGCTTATATACCAATTATAACCCACCTTTTCGACTTACGGTTTGCATATCGTCTGAATGTTTAGTAGTCAGCATTGAGACATCGCGCTTATCTTTCCACTTCAACGCCACCAATTTACCACACTTTGCACTAATCACTTCTCCTTTCTTCAGTTTCTTTTTTAGATTTATTGGTATACCTTTCTTTTTTGTCTTCGACCTGAAGACGCCCGTTGGAATACGGGCGAAACTGTTGTCCTAAAAAGCAACCTACGCATTGGAAACCCGAAAATGCAGAAGAATACATCTGAATGCCGCAGGAACCTACAATGGAATATTATTGGTATACCTTTGCGTGTGATTCTAACTGTTCCAACAGCATTTGTTGTCCTCTGAACCAGTCTCTGGAAAAGATCGGGACAACTACATACATATAATAATTGCCCATGTATACACATCTGCCCGAATCTAATATTTTCTCACACAACCTTAGAACAACTTTTGTTGAAAAAAGATCTGTGTCTTTGGTAGTTACAGAGCCTAATTTTTTCCCTGAGCCTCAGTAAATTATAAAATTCCACAAATATATCCTGTGAAATCAGAAAGTTCAAACATTTTTATGCCAAACCGGGAAGCTTTCATTGGAATATACTGTTTCCACGAAAGCCAACCTTTCCACAATAGCAAAGATTCATCGACACTGACTGGCTCTTTTTTCATCTTTACCTGGCATATACACTTTCTGGAATTTATTTTTCAAATATTCACTAATCGGCAGAATTTTATACAATTTAGGATCTCTTTCCGCAGTTTCCTTTTCGGTGTTATCTACAAAATGAAGAAATTTGGTCAGCAAGGAAAACCTTTCTTCACTCATTGCATTGGGAAAAAAATGTGTTTCTAATGTGTGTTTCCTACTAAAATACATTCTCAGACTTGGTTTCTGAATCATCCTCATCAACATAAGCAAACTTAGGTACACCTTAAATTCGTTCGGAGTTGTGGGAACCCACTTTTGATTGAGTGATTTTTTTTGCATCAAGATTTTTTCTTTCTCATGAGCAAGAAACTGTTCCGCGTAATGGTTTGTTTCAGTTACTATGATCGTAATTAGATCATCGTCAAAAAACAACTCGAAATATTCTAGGGGATCATTGGCACACTGAACTTGCATGATTTGTTTCCCAACTAAATCACATGGAAAAGGAAGAGGAGAATTAGCACTGTCGATCTCTTCCCAAATATTCTCTTGATTATTCACGGAAAAATGAGAAGGTTCTTCCTCTTTGGAACTGGAGCCCAAAGTGTATCCACTAGTGATGGGCAAAGTCGGTCTTTTGAGAGATCTCTGTCACTCCTATCACTCCCACTTGTGATTTGATCGTGAGTGTAAAGTCATGATTGATTGATGTTCCAGCTAGTGATCTGTTCAAGTTGCCTACAATCAATGATCTCTCAGGAAAGTCGTGATTGAGACAAAATCGTAACGAACGCTGCTCTCGCTGGCCATTCGTGATTCCTAATACTATACAGCCACATGTGTGACTCACTCACTCACATATACAAATTCCCGACCACTTCCAGATGAGCTAGGAGCCTGAAATTTTTCACGGACCTTCCTTGAAAGAATTCATCGGAGGAAAAATCCCAAAATCATGGAAAATTTTAACCGGAAGTGACCCAAACAAAATAAAAATGGTGGATTTTTGGACCTTTCGAAAAGTAGACTTTCAGTTCTAGCTTCATATCTTTTGAACGGTGGGTCGTATCTGAAATCTGACGAAATCTTCACAACAGGGAATTGAATTTTCTTAAACATGCAAAATACATGGGTGTTCTACACTTCTTAGTTTTCTCACCAGGCACAACATTTACTGAAGAGTTTCCATTTTTTTGCGGTTTTTTTACTACAGCTCCTAAACTAGGATTCTGATTTGAAATCTATTTTTTCCTAGGGATTTAGATCTCATTGTGACCTACAAATTCATGCTTTTAGTTTTTTTCTAACTCTTATAGTACTCTGGTAGCATGGTGCCAAAATCGAATTTTGGTAACTTGACATAGGCATGCGCCTTGACATGCCCTTTGCAAGTAATTAGTAAAAACCTGGACTTTACCAATAGTTGGATGGTAACATGGCGCCAAATTCGGATGTTTGTGAAACTTGCTGTATTTCGACTGTAGCTTCTAAACTAGAAGTCGGATCTAGAATCTGTTGAGCGGTTTTGTTTACATCTCATTCAGGCCTACAACTTTATTCGTTCTTTTCAATTCCTTTTAGTTATCTGGTAACATGGTGTCCAATTTGGCTTTTCGTGAAACTTGTGGTTTTTCGATTGTAGCTTCTAAACTAGAAGTCGGATCTCGAATATGTTGGGCAATTTTTTTATAGATCTCATGCAGACCTACGATTCTCTGCTATCCGTTTTGTTTCATCCCTCGTAGTTCTCTGGGAACATGGTGCCAAAGTTAGTTTATGAAACTCTAATCAGGATGTCTGCCGACAAGAAAAACCTTGAAAAAAAGGAAAACCTTGAAAACTCAGGGAAATATTTTGTCCTGGAATACTCAGGGAAAACTCAGGGAATATTAGCATTTTTCCGAAAACCCTGGAAAATGGACGGCAGCCGGTTTCCATTGAGGCAGAGAGAGAGGTTTAACCTGCGTCTTTGATTGCATTATGCTTGGCTCAGAATAAGCGTAGCCTTGCGCTCCCTGTTCATTTCATACTCTTTTTGCAGCTGTGCACCCGCTCGCAGCTCGTCCTTCGCGCAGTCCAGGGGGCCAATTGCATAATAAGGCAAATTCCACATAGAATAATTCCCACGTAAGATGGCCGCTACGAATGGAATCGGAATTGATGCCAAAATGCGATTGTATATCTCCTTCAGCAGAAACAGTATTCCGCACGGAAATCTTGATTCCGTTCGAAGAGCCGAGAATTTGTTGCAGAAGTTGAATCAGAAATGCACTTGTTGAGAAAAATCACACCAGTTTCTTTTATTTACAAGTTCTTTATCAAACCATGCTGAAACTAATTCATTGCGATCAAATTGCACCTGACTCAAATTCTGTTGTCAGTTAACCGTTTTTGTTTATTTGTTGGTTGAAATAAAACTCGTATTACCTACTCCACATTCCTTGTATACTCTATTATTTAACTCAAAGTAGGTACCGACATTTCTCATATTTTTCAAATCAGCAAAATATGCCAATTTTTATAGAAATTCGTTAAAAATATGTTAGAAATGAAGTGCGACATGACCCTGGAAAATTCAAAAATATGCCTGGAAAACTAAGGGAAAAAAGAAATTGAGATTCACCGGACACCCTGTCTAATATTTCTTTCCCTCACGCCCTCACCAGTGTAGGCATGCCCTTGAAGGTCGGCAGGGGTATGCGCCTTGACATGATCTTTTCAAATAATTAGCAAAAACACGGATTACTTCGTAGTTCTATGGCAACATGGTGCCAAAGTGATATTTTCGAATGTTTCTTTCCCTCACATCTCGTAGCTGCTAAACTAAGAGTCTGGTCGTGAATCTGTTGGGTAGCATTTTTAGATCTCATAAAGTCCTAACATTTTGCCAATCATTTCTCTCTAACACTTTTAGTTCGCTGGAAATATGGTGCCAAAATAGGATTTTTCGGTTTTTCCACTGTAGCTTCTAAACTAGCAGTCGGGTCTCAAATCTGTTGGGTTTTTTCTTTTAGATCTCATCGAATCCTACAACTTTAACCATATACTTACTCTCTATCACATATAGTTTGCTGTCATCATGGTGCCAAATTCAATTTTTTTTTCATACACAGACGTTTGGGGCGAATTCCCCAAACGGCGATGGCGAGCAAAGCGAGCCGTCGTGGGGGTTTTATGGGGCAGAGCCACCTAGTGAAAAAAGCGAGTATATACTGTAATCATGTCCGATATGTACAGCTACCTCATTTAGTGCCGGTTTCCGTGGAGTTGTTGGTAATTCTTTGAAAAACAATTGAAAGCACAATTGTGCAATACGTTTGAATGTTTGTTTGGTTCTTACAAAGTGTTCTTGGTTTGTGATTTTAAGCATAATTAAGAAGAATATTAGAAATATCCCTTACGATTACAAAACTGTTGAATTATTTTATGGACCACAAATTATTCATAACTCATTATAAAAACCAATGATAAATAGTAGCATAGAACACTGCGAAAGTGTATTTTGGAATGTAGTTTGATCCAATCAAAGTTTTCATTGGGCTGTAAGAATTTAAAGCAAATTATCCGACTGTAGCACTTAAATTCAATTTTCAATTACAGTCGGTATCACTATGTTTCACTTGTGCAAGAGACGTAATATTTGTCGAGAATATTGAAACGAAGGTTTATCGGGTGTTCAAGTGACAATGCAATTATGGAAATTCAGTGATTACAAATGTTATATGTACTATATGTGCTGTAATCTATTGTGTATGTTCTTGTGGTGATATTTTTACATTTAAAGGTAATTTGTATTAGGTAGACTTACGCTCCTAATGAATGTGTTATGACAGGAGATGAGTTTAAAGAGTTGCATAATCTTCGAAAGAGTCGGATAAGACTGATGACTGCAATTAGTTCGTTGTTTCAACTATTATATACAATTTGGAATCAATGCGAATTGAAATTAAGTTATTGACTACATGGATGCTCTTGAATTTTAAGTTTGGCAGTTTACATCTTCAGTGAAAGGATAATGATTGATTTGTGTACTTGTACTAGAAATTTAGGTATTATTGATAGTGTATAGTTTTTTATTACACTTCTTTTAATGAATTTTGCCACCTCAGATTCATCTCTTTATTTTATCTCATTATTGCTTGGCCGGTCTCACATCTCGTGATGGATTTTTGATGTCATACAGTGTTTCCTATCGTGATCGGTAAAGATGAACTCCTCGGTCATTGGAGAGATCCAGTTCATCGATCAATCTTTTAAGAGAACTTGATCTTAGGATTCGATCAATCACGACCGACCCATCACTAGTATCCACTAGCATCCTCTGTAAATTGTATCTGAACTTTCTTCATTCTTTTCTTCCAAAGCATGAAGCACTTCTGGCCAGACAACTCATGAGAGCCAGACGCTATGGCGAAATAAAGAGGGGTTCAGCAATGGGCCAAAGGAAGAAAAAAAATAAAAATGCCTCAATGCGACTTAGACCGTTCGGCAATAGGCATCAGGAAACCTCAACCTTTCAACTTCGTTAACATCGTAAATAAGATAGGAGACGAGGATAGACCTTATGAGGTTCTGAGAAGCATTGAGTTACCAAGCCTGGAGGGACCATGCCTGCATAAGCGTAGCCATGATGAGAGAGAAGGGGAAAATGTTGGCATAGAAGTGCAGATAACAAAGAACCACAGAAAGAAAGCAGTCAGCATCAACACACACTCATAAGCTCTCTGAGAGTAATAAATCAGAGCGTGTGTGGAAAGATCTGTTCGCATGCAGGCACAAGACGCTGTGTCATGAGTAAGCATTTTCTTTACCAGGCATAAGTTAGGAAAAAAAATGAAAAATATGGACTCATATATACAGGCAACAAAGAACCACAGACAGAAAGCAGATAGAAAAGCTCACATATATACTCACAGGAAGTATATATATCAGGGCATGAGCGATAAAAATTCTTAGTGAAAAGTGTGGATGCAAATGGTTCGTTGCACACACTGATGGATTTAATACGTCCATTTAAAGTCTTGCTTGAAGGGTTAAAGAGTACCTCTTGAAAATTTTTAAAACTTTGCACCTGATGATGACACCATTGTGTCGAAACGTGTTGTACCAAGAGAATAAATCTGTGGTAGAAAACGGATCCCAAGATCAAGTTACTTTTTCACCACTAGACCCATTCTCCTACCTTTATTCCTACCTCCTTATCCCCCCATGCCTCCCTAACCATTTCTTCTGAACACACATTACAAAGCAGCGGCGATGGTGGGCACCCCTGCTGCACTCCCCATCATATCATGACCCATCCAGATTCTCCATTGACTACCCTAACCTGCACCATCAGGTTCATATACAAATTCCGAATGAGACGCCTGTCCCTCCAATCGACCTCTAATTTCTTCAACACTCCCATTAATTTTGTCCAGTCCATCCTATCAAACGCCTTCTCGAATTCTACGAAGCAAGCAAAAACATCCTGCCCATACTCTAGGTTTCTTTCTACTAATGTCCTCATCACGCCTATAACATCTCACATTCCCGTCCCTCTCCTAAACCCAAACTGGTCATCATCCAGGTATTCATTAGCCTTCTTCTCTAGCCTTCTATTTATAATTCCAAGAATAACTTTGGCCGCATGGGATATTAAGCATGTTGTCTTATAGTCTTCCTACGCTTTTACCTTGCTCTTCTTCGGTATCACAATTAGTACTGTCTTCGCAGTCTTCAGGCCACACTCCATCCTCATAAATCCAACGAATAAGCATCAAAAGTTTTCCTCTTCCGTTCTTCCCCATACTCTTTAAAAACTCTGCAGGTACGTTATCTATTCCCACCCCCTTATTCCTTTTCATGTCTCATAGGGCTCTTTCGATTTTCCTTTCTAGGATACCTGGTCTGATGCCATATCTGTTGATGTCTTCTTCCCTCTTTATATCTAACATACAGGGCCTTATTTCCGTATCATACAGCTCTTCAACAAACTCTTTCGACCTCTTATGGATCTCTTTGGGTTCTATGAACGCCTTTCGTGTCTTGTCTGTTATTGTTGTAGTTCCCCTTTCCTTTTTACTGCCCATCAGTTCCTTTAGTTTCCTATATTATGCATCTGCTCTTCCCTCTTTTTGGTATTTCTCTAACGCGTTGATCTGTTCTCTCCTCCACCCCTGTCTTGCTTTCTTTGTTTCTCTTCTAAGCCTATTGTTCCTGGTATTTTCTCTTGCCTAGCTCTGAGTTTATGCTCTTCCATTTCCTTTTCTCCTGCATCTCCTTCATGATCCTCTTTTTTCTAATTTTAGCTGCACTGACTACGCCTACCGTTGCTTTCGCCGCTTCTACAATTCCATTTTTCAAACTTCCCTATTCAACATCCTCTGATCTCTTCGAATGGCAGCCGGGCTGGGAGGGCAGGAATAGTATTGTTAGGGAGTTCAAACGTACGGCGGATTTTCCCCCAGTTGGAGAAGAGGGCAAGGAGAGACGGAGCGGACCAACGGGTCACCTCCTGGTGTATACAGGGGGAATCGTACCCAATTCTACGGCGGTGGTAAAAGCGGCGGTGAAGGACACGGGCTGCTCTAGACTGCGGGTTGTGGCCCATGTTGGCACCAATGATGCTTCCGAGCGTAGAGCTGATGAGATCTTGGATTCCTTTAGGGATCTAAACTCGTAGGTGGAACGCATTCGGAGGGGCACTGGTGTTGATCTGCGACTATCCATCTGCAGCATTGTTCCACGGACTGACTGCAGACCTCGAGTTGGGGACAGGATTGCCTGGATCAACAAGAGGCTGAGGAAATTCTGTGTGAGCATTGGGGCAGAGTTCGTGGATCTTCGGCCGGTGCTTAGATCGTGCTGGGCTCCCCTCAACTCATCTGGGGTGCATTATTCCAAAGAGGCATCTGAACAGGTGGCTCGTAGGATTTTTGAGCTCTGTAGATATTTTTTAGACTAGAGGGTAGGCCATCTAGTGGGATTTGTAAAGATTTAACCAAACGTAGCCTACGAGGAAATCCACATTTGGAAAATTTCCACAAGTAAACTTTGGAGCGCTAAAGCCGGTAAATAGTGACAATTTTCCCAAAACGCGTACTCCAGTGAAAGAAATTATATCAAATGTAATAAGCACTTCCAGTGAAATTTGCACACCTAATACCCATAAGCGTATAAAAGAACCAACCGACACTCAATCTACAAAATATTACATTAACTTTATAGTAGTTAATTGCCGTAGTGTTAAAAACAAGCGTGCTGAAATCGAGCATATATTTCAGGATGCAGACGTGGTCATAGGAACGGAGAGCTGGCTTACTGAGGATGTAAGCGACAGCGAAGTTTTCCTCCAGGATATAAAATCTACAGATGCGATTGAAGCAATAGGACAGGTGGCGGAGTTTTTCTAGCAGTTAAATCACATTTACACAGCACCGCCCACGAAATAACTGACAATGAAATAGAAAGCGTGTGGTGTACAATTAAACAACGAAACCAAAGGAGTATACATGTTTGCTCGTTTTATAGACCTCCAAACTCCATAATTGATGTTATTTACCAATTAGAAAAATCAAATATCCCCATTTACTGTGAGAGACAGTAAAAGTGTAATAATTATTGGGGGAGATTTTAATCTGCCATCTATAAATTGGGATCCTTACACTGTGAAACCGAATTCTAGGAAAAGGGAAATCAGCGAGATCTTACTCAACACACTTGCTAATCACTCACTTTCCCAAGTAGTTGACAAGCCTACGAGAGGAAATAAAATATTAGACCTTTTTGCAGTAAGCCATCCTAAGTTGATAAAACAACTCGATATAATTGACGGCATAAGTGATCACAGAGTAATTGTTTCAACCTTAAAAATTGAAGTAGAGTCAGCTGTAAAACCGAAACGCAATATTTATTTATTTGATAAATGCAACTTCATAAAATTTGGCGAGATGCTTAATGATTCGTACATGGACTTCGTAGCTAAAACAGAGGATAAAAGCACTGATGAATCATGGAAATATTTCTTAGAAATTCTACGACAGGGAATCAACGAATATATTCCGCAAAAATTGAAATGCGACAGTAAAGAACCTCGCTGGTATAACAACGATGTTAGGAGGGACCTTAAGAGACAGAGAAAACTGTACAACTTGCTCAAAAAGTCCACTACAGTAGGTGACAAATCGAAGGAACTTGAAGCAAAAGAAAGTTACGCTGCGCAACACTCAAAAACTAAGAAATCAATACGTACTGCATTGTGAAATTTCCAGAAAAAAGTACTTGGTGAATTACTCGAAGAAAATCCGAAATCTTTTTGGTCATATGCGAGAGAGCTTCAGGGAAAATCTGCAACCGTAGATTCGTTATTTGATAAAGATGGCAAATTTGTCACCGAAAATATTGACAAAGCTAACACGTTAAATTCCCACTTCGAAAGTATATACACTACAGACGATACTGCATGTAATTTTGAAATTTCATTCACTGAGGAACCGATGAAAGAAATCACTATTCAACAGCTGCAGTCGATAAAAAATAGTAAATCTCCAGGTCCGGAGGGAATACCCGCGCATGTCCTCAAGGAGTTAGCGCCACAGATCGCACCGTTCTTAAACATAATATTCAAGAAGTCATTGTCTGAAGGAAAGATACCATTAGACTGGAAAATTGCAAACGTTACACCGATATTCAAAAAGGGAAACAGACACGACCCAGGGAACTATCGACCAATTTCATTAACGTCGATTATAGGTAAGATACTCGAACATATCGTCGTTAGCAATATCATGACGTTCCTGGACAGTCGTAATTTCCTTCATGGCTGTCAGCACGGCTTCCGGAAAGGTAGATCATGTGAAGGTAGATCTTTCTTCATGACGTTCTCAAATCTGGTGAATCGAAAAGACAAGTTGACGCATTATTTCTAGATTTTAAGAAAGCTTTCGACACGATACCTCATAACAAACTTTTATACAAATTACAGTCATGCGGCCTAAAAGAAACAGTAGTAAACTGGATACGCGACTTTTTGAGTGATCGTAAGCAAAAAGTAGTTCTTGACGGAGGTAGCTCTGATGTAGTTAAAGTGACATGAGGTGTCCCGCAAGGAAGTGTGATCGGCCCCTTTTTGTTCATTATATACATAATTGATCTATGCTCTCGAATTAGCAGTAAAATACGATTATTTGCCGATGACGCTGTCATCTATCGTGAAATTAGTGACCACTCTGACTTTGAAACTCTATCATCGGATTTAAACAACGTTCATGTGTGGAGCCAAGAGTGGGGACTTGAACTTAATCTGAGCAAATGCACGGCGGTACATTTCTTTTGAAGGTGGTCCAACTATTCTCATGTATATGCTGTGGATGGTGTTAACATAAAGGCGACAGATGAAGTGAAGTATCTAGGAGTTACGATAACTTTGGACCTATCGTGGGGAGCACATATA
Organism: Pyrrhosoma nymphula; assembly: GCA_963573305.1. NCBI lineage: Eukaryota > Metazoa > Arthropoda > Insecta > Odonata > Coenagrionidae > Pyrrhosoma > Pyrrhosoma nymphula. The sequence continues at coordinate 152,642,762 of OY754331.1, forward strand.
AGAAATATTTGTGGCAGAGCTCTGAAGAAGCTAGGATTCGTCAAGCGTATTGTGGGAAGACTTTCGGATGAAAAAGTAAGAGAGGTGCTATTTCGCAGTCGTCCGGCCACACCTTGAATATGCAGCGAGCATATGGGTTCCGGTGCAGAAAGACTTAGTCCGGGAACTTAATAAAATACAAAGGAAAGCTGCACGATTCGTCAAAAACTGCTACGGGCGTACAGACAGCGTTACACAGATGTTAAACGAATTAGGCTGGGAGCCGCTAGAGACTCGGAGGCTGCGCGCTAGGCTTAGATTGCTTGAACAATTGAGAATAGATATCTTTCAGAGCTACACGGAGAACATCATATTAGAACCGCACTATATTTCCAGGTCCAACAGAAACGATAAATTAAGAGATATTTTGCCGAACGGATAGGTATGGGAATTCGTTTTTCCCCCGAACAGTAAGGGACTTCAATAAATGCTAGGCGTAATTTCATAAGAGTGTTTCCTTTTCATATGTAAACGGCTGGTGTCCTAACACCCCCCGCCACACGCCTATTGAGGCGGCTGGCGGGGTAGTATGTAGATGTAGATCTAACTCCATGATCCTCACCAATGATCTCAACCTTCTCTCCATACTTCTTCTTAATTGCCCTCATTAATACTTTCAGTACGGGTGTAATTTTCGAGTTGAAAAAGTGTGGACTTACTTCAATGTATAAATCACATAGAAAATCACAGACAAATCACAGTTTTGGAAAAGTTCACTGATTATTCTGTAAATAAGATTCATTAATATTGTCTGGAACAGCGATTTTCAGAGAAGAACTTGCCGACATTCTCATTGCTTATGTTGCACCCTCGCATAATGCTAAAATATGATGTATGAGGGTTAAAAAAAACTACAACTTTTTGTAGTTACTACAATTTGAATGATTTCCTTGGTGAAGTTGAACTTTGGTATAACCAAAGGAAAGGAAAAAATGTGCCAAATGCCAAACTGAAGGAGATAGAACTAGCTGCACTAGTTAAAGACCCAATTGTTCTACCGATCCATAAAACTGGTTCTGCTTATCTCACTTGCACAGCCCTGCACAATGTGCACTATCGAAAGATCCTTCAGCGCCTCACGCAGGGTAAAAATTGGTTACATTCAACAATGACAGAAAATTGGCTTGTCGGTCTTCGTATGATGAGTGCGCATAGAAAGAGGGTTCTGGAAGCTAAAAATAAATTTGAGAAAGAAATTTTGTCAAGATTTATCTAGAACTCTCGTAGGCTGGTGCTGGAAAGAGATAGGTTAGAATTTCATTGCAAAATTACTTATAGCATTTTCAAATGTTTGAATAAAACAATTTTTTAACAAAAAATATCTAATTTTTGCCCCCCCCCCCCCCCCTCTCCCTGGAGAAAATGCTGTCTACTCCACTGCATAGCATGCTGTAGAAAAATGAAATTACCCCGGCACATGACTGTAGTTGCCACCCCCACCCAGAAACTCATAGGTACACGGCACATGGCCATAGTCACGCTACCCGTCTGGGAAGCGATTTTCATTAGTGATTATACTCCAATTAGAGGTTGTGCCAATTTACATCTCCTGGAAGATATTTGGTACTTTTTTTATTTGGCATTTTACACTGCAGCAGTTTTCCTCGCCAAACCCCACATATCCATCTTTCATAAGCAAAAGTCCTTAATATCAAGTTTATCACCGAATCTACTATTATACTAAATCCTGTGGAGTGTCAAGTATTGATTGATATGGGTCTTAGTTTGATGGTTGTATGCTATTTATTCATTGAACTAAACCAAATTATTGCTCACTTGGTGAAATCATAGTAGGTTCACCCATTGGTGGGTTTTTTCACTACTCAGAGAATGGATGTGTGCATGTCTCTTCTTGTTTAATTATCGATTACATATTTCAGGCAATGGGTTTTTATGATGGAATACTTATTTGCTTTTATTTTTTAAATTAAAGGCCTACCATTTATGGAACACACAAGCCTGGATACTGCAACACAACATGGAAGTTTGATGAAAGCAAAATAGCTCCTATAAAATATGGGCTGGATATGTATTGGCCAAATATCCAAAATGGATCCAGTGAATCCTCACTATGGGAGCATGAATGGGAAAAACATGGCACTTGTGCAGCATCATTACCACAGTTGAATAGTGAATTGAAATACTTTAAACAAGGCCTTGCTTGGGTGATGAAATATAACTTGGCATATATGTTATCCCAGGGTGGAGTAAATCCGGGAATTGGAAAATATGCTGTACAAAATGTGGTGGATGCTATCAAGAAGTCTACAAATAAAAACCCAGCAGTGGAATGCATCAGAGATAAGGTAATGGTTAAATATTCATCTGTATACAGTAAAACCCCCATACAACGAACACCCATACAGCGAAATTTTAAGGAAAACTCCCTATTTCGAAGTCATTGGCCCGGTCCCGGACCCTTCCAATGGACAATGCACGCAAAAAAACCTCCTGTAACGTACCTCTCTAACTACGAAAACTCCGTACATCGAAGTCTGCGCTTGGGCCCAACACATGAAAAGTGCCCCTCTAGAACGAATTATTGAGAAAAAAACGTAGCATTCTTCATTTACAGGTAATTTTTCCGTAGACATTTACGTAATAAGCAGGAAGTAGAACCGCAGCGGGGAGTACTGCGTCTTAACCCTTCCGCTCCGGGCTTCGAAAATGTTCCCATCCGAGACCTACAGAGCAGAGGGCATGAAGGAAACTTGACGCTCTGGCTCCGTGAAGGCTCGTTTACACGTTTCTTATGGTGGGAACCGTCAACTCTGACGGTTCCCACAATAAGAAACGTGCAAGGGAAGCCAAAGCTCAGCTCCGCGTTATCTGAGCCGGGCGATAGTTGGGTGGATGAGTAATGCACCAAGAGGGGAGGGGGAATATCAGTGCCAGCCGGCCAGCCGTAACCCAATACAGAAAGGTAATCTGAGATTTCTGAGGGCCTATTCTCTAACTGCAAGCATCGGAGCTTTCTGGTGGAAAGATGCTTCAATAAGCTACTTGCTCCCATCGGTATTCTCGATCATGGAAGCTACCGGAGGAAGTGCAAGCAGAAGCTACCGGTAGCTTATTAGGCTCCCACCCGTATTCTGTAAATGTCACGAAGCTACTTCCGTAGCCCCAATAAGCTCCCACGTTAACCTCACGAAGTGCGGCCTCCGAATACCCTGCTTAAATATTGGTCATTTTATAACGCTTATCTATCTATAATTATCCAACGCACGGGTTTGTTTCTTACATTTACTAAATGCAGATTCCTTGCACTTTCACTGGGTTACTTTGTCATTTTCGCCATTTGCAGGATTTTTCACAAAAAGATATTAACTGGAGTGACGGAAAGCCATATTTACCTTCGGTAAGTAACGTGATTCCAGCCCATAATGGGATACTTATTGGGCCGTGGTAGCATGTATCACCTTCGCATTTCTTCTGAAAGCTTCATCTTCGTATATTATTTAAATGATTTGAAGCAACTAGTAATTGACGAAAGCAAATAGCACGAATAATATTGAATCATATCATCGACATGAACCCTAATTCCCGAATATATTTACGAACAATCTTATTTCAATTGATCAAAACAGCCAAGATGGACGTCATGTTTATGTATTCACGAGATTGTTCACAAGATTATGTGAGCAAAATAAAACATTTTAGAATTTTGCTCGCATGATTTTTAATGCATGGAATTTTTCGCTAAATACGATGCATGAACATCTTCACCGTCTAAAACGGCCTTTTCAGGTTTCACCAGTTTTATCCACGGAAAAACATTGAGACGAGCTTTCCCATTGGTTCTAAGAATGACGTCACCAGAAATGAAGTTTCCGCGGATTTGGTTTTAAAATGTTCACATACCTGCCTTTCGCCAAACCTCTCTCCACTTCCTATTACGTTCTTGAGAAAGCTCCCGCGAATTAGAGAAAACGGTTGGTAGCCAATTATGGTAGCTTCGAGATAGAGAATATCCCCCCTGATCTGATATTGACAGAGTATCTTTCTGTATTGGGTTACGGCTGGATGGCACTGACTGGTATTCCCCCCCTCCCTTCTTGGTGCATTACTCATCCACCCCACCTCATTTGCGAAGGTGCAGGTGGTGAGGATGGAGCTCAATTTTCCCTTTTTAAATCGTATCAGATTACTTTTCCGTATTGGGTTACATTCCTGGGACCCCGTGAATGGGAGGAGCTCCATGTTTTCCTCTAAAATGGTTTCAAATTACCTTTCGGTATCGGATTTTATTTTGGGAGAGGCAGGTGGACGGTTATCGTAAGACTGTCGATAAATTTTTTCATGTTTATTTTCTTTGTTTTTCCTTTGTGGAATGCTAAGTTAACATTTAATTTTTACTATTTATTCAAAGTTTATTTTTAACGAGTGGAAATATTTTTTTCCCTGAATATCATAGGGCTTATTTTTTTTTTTCTTTCCCGCGAAGTCAACATAATTTCTTTGTTTCCCCATTTTTTCACCACGCAAACTTCATTTGCAAGACCACCTGTTGATATCATAATTATACAATAGTCAAAATAATTGTTACATCATTATTTATAAGACCCACGATCAAAGATCTCCGTTTTCTTGTTTTGTCGTGCATTGAAAAAAGGAGGGGAAAATGTGATCGGCTTATCTACTAATTTCTGTAATCGAATCACCATTTCACGATCTAAAGACATAGAAATAAATACATTGTGATAAGGCTCGTCGAGAAAGGCTCGTGTCATAAATGGCGCGAGTGACCTCTTGCAGAAAATTTTCATTATTGTATAATTATGATATCAACCGGAGGTCTTGCAAATGAAGGAACAAATCAAGTTTGCATGGTGAAAGAATGGGGAAACAAAAAAATTTCGCGGTAAAGAAAAAAAATAAGCCCTATGGTATACGCGAAAAAAAATATTTCCACTCGTTGAAAAAAAAACTTTGAAAATAAAAGTAAAAATTAGATTTTAACATAGAATTCCACGAAGGAAAAACAAAGAAAATAAGCATGAAAAATTTGTCGCCAACGGGAATCGAACACGGTCCCTCGGCATCGCAGACCCGTACGCTGATCAATGGACCACACTACCCCTGTTGCCGGAGGCTGATAAATAGTTTTTATAACATCTATAAATGTTTAAACGCCTTTTTTGTTTAAACTATTGGATTTATACGCCCATATGTGGGGTGATTCGTGAAAAGCATTCGGAGTTCTATATGCATACGAATTTTCATCAAGATCTGCGACCCGTTTATCGGACACTCCCCTTGTTAGGAGGGCGAAGTATTCAAAACTTCATTGGTTGGTGTTCAACCAATGAGAGCGAATTTTTATCTACTCTGTCCCCATCCCAAAGGAAAATCTGGAGTAACTTCTCTACTCTATCCAAATATTGCTATTGCCGTCTTAACCTTGATGGATGTGGTCTGTTAACCGGCAAGTGGTGCGTTTCTTCGAGATCGCCCTAATATTTGCTCCATTGCTTGAGGATACCTTTTTTCCCAGAAATCGCAGCCGAAAATGAGGGTGCGCCTCTTACACGAATTTTTTATCTGCCAGCCTTTGAGCCTCGGTCACGTTATAGGCGGCGGGCGGCAGGGCGGTGGTGGCCACGAAACCAGCAGTGATTCGACCTAAGATAAGTTTGTATGTTCATTTACGTATCACTCTCCCAGTTTCCGGTTGGACTGGGCACTGTTCTCCTGACTGCTTTTGGCCTGCGCCTAGCTCCAGAGGGAGCGTGCGAGGTCCTGATTTGTTCTGGGACGAGTGCTGCATGCCTGGTGTGGAATCACCCCGTGCCACACACCATAGTGGTGGCTTGCACAGTACATCGTAGATGTAGATGAAGTTCAGAATCAGAAATGGCAGTACATACTGTCAGAAGACAACGTTCTCGGCCGAAATGTTGCCTCAGAATGAGTAGAACGGCACAAGAAAAATTTAATATCTGGGATTGGCGGGGAGCGGCACCTATGCTGCTCACGTCTATCATGGCTGGGTTTGAGTGTGTTCCATGTCAAACATTAGGAACATAAAACTCAGCGTTGTCACTCTTTCACTCGCCTACCGCCGCGCCGCTCGTATCGTGGCCGAGGCAAGTCCCTGGAGAGCTGAGTGACCTTGGTGCTTAGCGTGAGTCATCAAGGGGAGGGTATCATTCGCTCGCTTGTTTACGGGGGATGCAGTTGCCTAATAACTTTAAAAACTTGTTGTATGACAAGGCAAGGGTGTGGGGTGCAATTGGGGGACAGCGATTGGCCGCGCGACAAGTGCAAGCACTGGAATTTTCCACCCCCCTAACTTTCTCATTTTCTGTCACCGGACAACTTTGAGTGACTCAACTGTATGCACCTGCCTTAAGCTCAACTGAGAGAATTCTGTAAATATATTAACATTAGTGCATGCGTCAACATAGGTCAGTGTTGTTCTAAAATGAACAAGGGCAAAAAGTTGTGGTCTTTCACGGTAGTTGAAAAAATTACAGTGCTTTAAGTCATCAAAGACGCTGAGGAAGTAGGAAACCGCGCTGCCGGACTAAGGCATGACGTGTCGGAATCGTGCATTAGAAGATGGAGGAAGGATAAGGTTGCACTATTCCATACCAATAGGGACAGAAGGTCTTTTCGGGGAAAATCTACGAGCTGTGACAGGACATGCGCGCGCGTGCCGCCGTACTGCGACGCCCGTCTCACTAGTAAGTCAGCCGTTTTATGTAAATCATGAATTTTTTTTGTTTTGTCATTCATTGAAGATTTTTGTTGGACTATATTGAAATAATAAATGCTTTAAATTCCATAGACAGTTATGATTTCTTTCAAAGTTTGATTTTTTTCAAGTTTTGATGTCGTATCTACGCCTTATCGTTCGTTTTTTATGCGGCTGACGCTTGGGTATTTTGCATTTAACGTGTTTGTATTCCCACTCGTCATCGTTTACAGCAAAATATAATTTGTAAAAGTTAACCACGTTTTAAAAGGCGACTTACAGCGACTATGACTTGTGCATTAGAAAACGGTGGGGGGATTCGGATTTATACATCAGAGCTCGGTGCGACTGTCTGCACTTGCCAACTAAACACGAAATGTAGCGAGGTCGAATTTGTTTTGTTTTAATGAATATCAATTACTCCACTCATTCCAAAGGAAAATAAACAATGCAAGCATTGTAGGGCTAAGGCTACAAGTGATTACTTGCCTCCGAGGTCCATACATGCCTATGAAAAATGCCGCGTAAATTATAAGAGAATATCGCAAGCGGCTTTGATAATGGCCGAAAATTCGAAGTTAGGCCCGCAAAACCTAGCAATAGGAGAAAAAAAGCCCCAAAATTATTTCTTCAACTTCGACGCATAAAAAAAGGGGTGCGCCTCTTACACGAGTTAACGGCATCGTCAATGCATTATCATCTGAGATTGCCATTGTGACCTCAGTGCATTGCTGACTGCCACGTTTTTACTCGTGGTAACTAACTCGCCCCACCTAAATTCCATCGTCGTTTATCGATATCTAGTATATTCTGGTCACGAACATAGATATTTACCGGTATTTCAATGGGATTCCATCAGTGCGTTTTATTTCGGAAGTCTAAATGGCAATATGTGCTCTTTCAAGCAAAATTGCTGCATACAACTGCCAATTGATATTGACTTAAATTATTGCACTCGAAGAATAATATCGACTAGATACTCAGAAAAATTATGGAGCACTTTAAAATACGTAATCCTTAGGCATTAATTTTGGCGCTCCTTTACTTTCAGACCGTAACTAAAATAAGCGATGAGGCGTAGAGCAGAATCGATGAAAAAAACAATAATTTCAATTAGAAATACGCAGATTGAAAATAACGCGGTGATAGCCACGGTATTTGATGGTAAACAAGAAAAATTGTTTATCATCACTCTTGGTGAATTGGTTTTAATGGTGAGTAAAGCAATGCTGAGATATTTACTCGACTTGTATCGTAAAGCACGCGGAACACTTGGATGCCCCTGTGGAGACACAACCCGCACACCACGTCCATACATTGAAAACCCCCTACATCGAAGTCATGATTTCGGTCCCAACAAATTCGTTGTATGGGGGTTTTACTGTATATGCATATAGGAATGTAAATAGGCTAAATTTTTTTGAAAGACAATTTTTCTCCATGTTTTGAAGTACAGTTGACCCCGTAGTAGTGTTACGATGGTAATCTGTTCCAGGACAGTTCATAATGTGAATTCTATCGTAAAGTGAACCAGTATATTAACAGACAAGTGATGGTTTAACTACTTGAATCCCTTCCCAGTGAGAAATGGGTGGTGGCATCAACGTGGGTTCCACGTTGATCCGTGGAAATACGGTGGTGGTGGATATTGAGTAGCTGAACCAACGTGGGATCCACGTTGACTTTAAGTGGATCTATGGTGATGTTGAATAATATTAAATATTCAACGTAATTTCTGCTTCGTGGAAAATAACTCTGGTGACATTTCATAGTTTATCTGGTTTATCATCCTGAAACAGCGCTAGTTATGTAAAAATGCATCGGAAATTGCATTTTGCAATTATGTTATTCGTGGAACTGGATTAGATTTATGTATAATAGAATAAACGATTACAAAGAGGTATCTCTGTTATAACATATGTTATATACTTATGCATATAACATATATTATTTCAAGATGCAAGGCCGTTTTACACGGTATTTTTGTTTGTACAAACTCTTCCGTGAACTCTTGCATGAGGCAAAAGGTATCGTGTAACGCGGCAAATTGTATGAAGGCTTGTGCGAATGCCTGAATGGAAAACAGAAACTGTACTAATTTTGTTGAAACATACAATCTCACGTACATTCGTTTGTACTACATTTTTCATCGTGTAAAACCGCCTTTAATATGAATTTTTGTTACAATGGTAACGAACTAGAATTAATATTATGCTCAACGATAATATTACCTGCTTTTGAATGCTTCTAACAGCCATTTTCAAGCACTTGTGAACATCTGCATTAATATCTTGGTTCAAAATATTTGTTCACTCTAGACCAAGCACGAATACATAGAATAATTTAAATTCCCGGCCATGTTGGCCATGAATGCACAGGAAATAACTTATTTGCACAACTCTCTGTTACTCAAAAATTGCCGTGGCCAAGTGGGTTAAGGCGCTAGGATGGTTAAGTATGAGTTGCCAATATGAGTTCGTGCCTGGGTGGAGTCGTTTTTGTTTTCGGTCGAATCTGAATCCAAATCAGCCGTGAATTTTGCAAGCAATGCTTTCTAGTGGTCATAGTAATAATTAATTATTTTCTGTTGGAAAACATATTATTCCTTAACATATCCACCAAATTTCCACGTTGATCCCACGACCAAAATCACGTGGTATCCACGTTTTATTTCCACCTACTCTCCACCAGAATTTCCACGTCGGTCCCACCACCTATTTCTCACTGGGTTCGCTTTCAGTGGTTCAGTATAGAGTATAGGTGCAAAATATGCTGCTATAATATGTTATTTAACCAATAATTAAATTTTAATAAGGTGTTATAAATTGTCAACACATCGAATATCATTGCATGAATATGCAAGATGCACCTCGCCTCCATACATACCGTCTAACTGCAAGCCAATCTCAGCGACTTAATATTTAACCGCATTTTTGCATAATCGCAGTAGCAGTGTATACTAGAGGTATGCATACAGAGGTTCAACTATCTACATACAACGTAGTATTCATGATACAGATAGTTTTATTTGAAAACATTTTATTTATTTAATGATTCAGAAAAAGATCATCAACATTCATGAATCCGAAAAGACTGGCTTGCTGCAGTTCTTCACTCAATTTTCTGTGTTTTTCATTATAAATATTCATTGTAACATCCATCATATTACCTGATATTTTTTATTCTTGTTTTTTAAAGTTATTTGTCCATAATGGTTTTCATCAGGCTGTTGTGCCACAGATGTTTGATATGCTTAAATATGTATAGCCATGTCAGAAATTTTCTAAAATTGTATCATTTCTGTGTTTTTAAATGATCGATCCTGCTGTTGACATTCCAAGACTGATGCTGAATTTCACTGAAATTATGTCAGTTATTCAACTCATGATTAATGAAATGGCTTTACTACACGATTCTTATTATGGCTCAGTAATCTTTAGATAATAATAAACCCAGTTTGCTGTTATCCTATTCCACATTCTCAAATACCTACTTTAGTGATATTCAAAACCTGCCTTTTGCTAAAAAGGATTCAGCTCTCGTCTTCATTGGTGGCAATCTACATCTACATAATACCCTGCAAGCCATCTCAAGGGTGTGTGGCATGGGGGGTGGAATATTTATCAATATATTGTATTTGGTGATGCAGTCAAAAAGTGGCATTCCTTTTATATTACAGCTGAGCACCCTTAATCCGGCACCGTCGGGACTCGAGCAGATGCCAGATTAGGGATTTTGCCGGACTATGTGTGCTATGGTAGTGACCATAGTATACTTATGGGGTCCGCGATGTTTTTTATGTGGAAATTCGATAGATTATAACAAATTCAATGAAATTTGAATAAATGCTATACAATTTAACAAATAATTTGAAAAAAATAAGAATTAAACTTTCTAAATTCACAAACACAAAATCAATCAACCGGTAATATCGCAAAACAGCAAAATGAAAAGAATGCGTATAAACATATTGCTGCGCATATAGTTTAATTTTATTACAGTGGAACCTGGTTAGGACCTGGCACTTAGACCCTTCTTTCATAGTTTTTCTTATCGCTATTCCATTCTTAGTGTCACTTTCACAGAAAATTTTGAGGATTTTCTCTTTCTGCTTCTTATTGTCATAGATTGTCGAAGATCCAACGGAGTACATCACACGTACAGACGCCTCACTGATGTACCAAATAAAGTTTGTTCAACACTTCCGCCTTTTCTGCGATAGTTAATGTTCTATGCTTTTGCTTCACCCCCTATAACTGCTACGTTAGACATAATTAAGGATAAAACTATGCAGATGACAGATAATTTTTACTTCGAGTTGCCACTACATAATAATAAGTGCTAACATGCACGCACCATGTAAGACCGGAACTGTCTATTTCCGAGACGCCATGCACTGGCATCTAGGCAGTGACGCAATATGTCTTCTATTTGTTGAATAAAGACCTTCGTTGCACACAATAATCAATATAGATGACATTGTATGCAAAAACATCTTCCAATACTCACTGTAATGGGAGAATTTTTGTTAAGAGTGGGTTCCAGTTTCAGTAAATACGAAGCAATGATTCAGCAAAAAAGCTTGTTTTCCGCGAAGCACGCCTTGGAAATATTGCCGGATTAGGTGTGCTCAACTGTATTGGACTTTGTATTTGCTATTTCTCTAAAATTAATAGCCGCAAACCAGTAAACTTATAATAAGTGTGAAGATCACACATAACAGGGTGGCGATCGTCTGGGAAAACCTGGAATTGTCAGGGAATTTTGAATTTCTAGAAAAGTCAGGGAATTCTCGTAACAGTCAGGGAGAAATTGGGAAAGGAAATTCTCGATATTTTTCTATAATTTCGTTCATTGCCCAGTCTTTATCGCCCTTTATTTCACTAACTTAAACTAATGTCCGTCGCTGGCGTGCATGGAAATAATTCAATTCGTGGAATATTCAGTTATGAATCTTAGTTATTTAGTTGTGAATTAGATGTACAATATATCCCTTTTGCATATCCTTATTGCGATATTTGCCTATTGGTGTTAAAATTCATGATCACAATGTATTATGCTCATCACAAGTAATCCGAGGCTGTGTTGTTCGGAAAATTTTTCCTCGTGTCTTTTTTAACTTCTGAGACTCAGGTCGAGAAATAGCTTGAGCACACTAGCTCGTAGTAAATACATGCTTACAGTTCTAAAAATATGAGACGTTGATTATTAAAATTGTAATAAAAGTACGATCTCACATGTTAACAAAATCTTACGCAAGATCATCTTCGATTCCCATACCCTCCAACGTGAGACAGTAAGAAGAGCCCTCCTCCCCTCCCCACCTTTCACACTCGACGTAATTGTTGAATGGCACCCTTAGCTCCCTCTCGAAGCAATTTAGTGAGGTCACAAACCACCTCAAATATGATATTCATGAATATGATGCTGCCGTTGCTAATTGCCTCCCATCTTCGCTCGCAGTGGCGTGCTTATGTTTTGTTTGTTTATCCAAATATTTTTTCATTTTTTGGTTCCCTCTTGCAGTCAAGGGGTTATAACCACGTTAATCAAATTGTTATTCGCTTCTGAAGGTCACTTGCACTATCCGATTTTGATCCAGTCCAACAACTTGGCTTTGGTTTGTATTTTTCGCCCACCTTGGTCGCTGATAACTGTGCCGGAGTCCACCATTAACTTTCCCTTCGATGCCTTTTCAGTAATCCTCAACATTCCAGGACTAACTCGACGTGACTATAATTTGGATGAGGGTTAAACTTAAAGGAGGATGAAGGCTTAATATATTTTTTCATTAGAATGTAAAAAACAGTAATTGTTGCTTTTAATATATTGATTTCAGCTTTAAACATTTTCTGAGATTTGAAGAAAATTTAATTAGAAATAAAATATTCCAATAATAGGTGACCTTTTGGTAATCAGTCAGGGAAATTGGTAAATCCATCAGGGAAAAGTCAGGGAATTTAAGAATTGGATATCAGTAGCCACCCTGTATAAGTATATTACTGATTTGCAGCATTCATTGCAAATTCATGTTTGGTGATGTGAGGTAAATTAACTTGATTTTATTGGAAGTAAAAAGATATGTAAAATAATTTCATTTTTCCATTCTTATCTTTCAGGAAACAGGTGAAGAGTATTTGCTTGAAATTCGGATTTGTTTTGACAAAAAGTTGGTACTGATTGACTGTGATGGTATTGAGCCTCTTCAACAGGGTCTGTTGACAAACTGTGCTCTGTCGAAAGAAGTTCTTTACCCTTTAACTGTACCACAAGGACACATACAATTATCAGTCTCTGACAGCACCTACAGAGAAAATTATGCAAAAAAACAACCCAAGGAAAGCTGGCTTTTCACATTCTTGAAAATTATAACTTATTTACAGTGGTTTACTCTGTGAGGAGTCTATAATGAAAGTAGCAGGAGAAAAATACACACATTTTTGTGTAAAATTTATTGATTGGCTTCTTTTAGATTGTTTTCACAATTACAGTCCTTCAAATGGGCACTGGTGAATGACAATGTGCATTATTATTCATGAGAAACCAATCACAAGAAATAAAAGACTGTGCTCAAAAGAATTTTATTTTCAAAACAATGTTGAAATAACACAAGTGCTTGTATGTATTTGTTATTAGTCAATGAAGAAACAAGAATTGTCACCTCCAACAGAGCTGGCATTGGCTGAGGTATCCATCAGTTAAGTTTTAGTAACAATAACAACAGCAGAAGGCACTAGCCCTGCAAAATAAAACATTATTTCAACAAAGATGCTTTCAAAGGATATCAATCTCTGTGGCAAAATCAGCTTACCAAGAATATCCAAGGGCTTTTCATAGTCTTCATCTGTGAAAACCTTCCTAGGAAATGGTGTCATTAAAGAAAAGGGACCATTAGGATCAGTCCTATTCATTTCTACGTATAGCCTAACTGCAGAGAGTTGTTCCTTGGCACCAAAGGTTTGCGTCAGTGCCTGGCCATTGGTCAGCCGTATCTAAAATGAAACATAAATGATCAATGGTATTTAAGAGGAACACTTTTAACTCATTTTATGGTATCATATCACTAATCAACTAGGTACAATTACAAATTAGCTAAACCAAAAATACAGTGGAACCTCAATCTATCGTTCCTGCAAGGATGGTTTTCCCGCATCTATTGTTCGCCATTCTTAGTCCCGTATGAAGCTCCATATAGATAATGCTATTTATTCCCGCATACATCCTTCTCCGAAGTATCGTTTTCCCGCAACGATCGTTCGTATATCACGGTCCCACCACAACATTTTCCGCATACTACGTTTGAAAAAAAAAACGAAGAATTTACATTGTTTTATTTGCGCTGCTATCCTCTAAGACTACAATGTTTTGTAGATACAGTCACAAATTCGTAGTGCACTTTGTAGTCGACTCCGTGTCCGCGATAGCGTTATTCCCCAAGTTCATTTCATTGCAAGTGGTTTTGTGTGCATTCATCCGTTGTTTTCATTCACTTACTGTAGTCAGTTTGTGTTTGTTTCATTCAAATTTTCCTTCGGATCATGGCTCATCCAAAGAAGAAAGTAAGAACTTTGAGAGAACGCCTGAAAATAGTGGAAGAAAAGGAAAAGAATCCGGGGCATCAACGTGTGGACATAGCAAAATGCCTCGGGTTGTCAGCTAGCATGTTAAATTCAATCTTTGCGAAAAAGGACGAGATCAGAAAGCAAATATGTAGATAAATGTGGTAACACGTCCAAGAAAAGAAAAACAGCCAGGAAGTCTACTTTCGCGGAAATGGAAAAAGTGCTCTTCACTTGGTACCAGCAGGTACGGGCATCCCACATACCAGTTGATGGAGTTACACTTGGGTAAAAAGCAAAAATGATAACCACCCAACTGAACATAGATGATTTTAGTGCGTCCAATGGCTGGATAAGTCGTTTTAAAGATCAGCATGGTCTTGTGTATAAGAAGCTGGTGGGAGAGAGTGCTGCGGTAAGTGTAGAAAGTACTGATACATGGCTGGAAAGTCTACAGGCTCTTCTGGAGGAATGTGTGCAATGAATTTGAGCCTGGATTATTCATCAATGTGCTTCCCGATAGAACCTTGGCGTATAAAGGAGAATGTTGGCAAGGTGGTAAACATTCCAAAGACAGAATACCATTTTACTTTTTGTCAACAGTGATGGAAGTGACAAACAAGTGCCGATGGTGATTGGGAAATCACCAAAGCCAAGGTGCTTAAGGGATGTCAAAAAATTGCTGGCAAAATACCATGTGAATGGTTAAGCGTGGATGACGACAGATTTTTACGTCGTTCCTCCATTCATTAGATGCTCAAATGGGTGGGCAGGGCAGAAAAATCATCCTTTTTGTGGACAATAGTGCAGCGCATCCCAAAGATACATCCTTTCTCAGAAATGTGAAAGTGGTACTGTTTCCGACAAACTGTACAAGTACGCTCCAGCCTATTGACTTAGGAGTCATTCATAGCTTAAAAACGCACTATAGAAAACACCTAGTGCAAACCTCCATTTGCCTTCTGGAGTCGGGAAAGGAGATGAAGAAAAAAATCAACTTACTCGAAGCACTGCACTACATAACGGCAGCATGGATACTAGTAAGCCCAAAAACAATTCAGAATTGTTTCTGTAAAGCTGGATACAGAGGTGAGTCAGGTGGTAATGACGTGGGAGGCTGTGATGATGATTTTGGCCAAGACTGGGAAGAACTTTGCAGAGCCCAGAAATGCGATTTCAATAACTGATCAAATAGAACTGGTCCCAAGCTTCGCCGAGGCTTACAAAGCTTTGCAAAAAGTTAAAGCGTTTTTTTATGCACACAGTGAAAGTGAAAAGATTTTAGGTCTCGAAAAATCCTATTTTGAACTAAGACAAAAATCCACTAAGAGGCAAAGGACCATGCATGACTTCTTTGATAAAGATAATTTTTAAAATTTATAATGTTTAAAGTGTATTCTTGCTATAAGTAAAAAAACGAGGCTATCATTTCCGTCAGTGTTATTTATTTACAACGACTGACGTAGGCTGCTAGACGTGTGGGACCAGTAAAATTCCAGCGATGTAGGAGGGTGGGTGGACCTCATAATTATCTGACCAAACCGAAGGAGGACAACAGAAGGTTAATCAGATGCTGACAGCGTGGAATGTGGGGACCCGGACGTGAGAATAACCTGCCAATAGTATGTATAATTGAATATCTTTTAAAGCATTCCACATGCACACAGTAAAAGTATAAAACGTGAAAGTGAATGCCTTTCAGAAAAAAGTTTTCCAGTATCTTGGTAACTATACTATGTAGTCCTTGTAATTCTTCATATTTATCATATTCGAGTTAAAGTTGGAGAAGTATGCACTATCAGATGAGATCACGCGGAAAATAAAAACAAAATAAATGATTTCGGGCATGTGTCCAGCATTATCACATAAGGTGTAATTTCCAGGTCACCAAAATTTACTTTAACGGCCTGCTCTCAGCCCATTTCCCCCAAGACCTTTCTACGATGAAGAACTGCTGCATCATCATCCTTGCCCACTGGAAGTTCCTTATCAGTTACGACCGCAAAACAAAAGTATCATAGTCGGGCAGGTTTCTGGGATTTGTCCGCGTTGCCATTTTGGTGGCGATGTTTCACTTACTATACTGTAGGCGTCCTCAGGCCAGGCTGAAGTGGAGAATGCTTCGAAAGGGCCGGTATTTATGTTCGTGGGGGTGTCACCCACCAGTGCTTCAATTGGCACGTTCTTGGCTCTCATCCACAAAACGCGGGAAGTGGGAATGGTCCTTTTTGGGGCCATTGAATACACGTTTCCAAGTGTTGGAAAGGGTATTCATCTTCCCTATTCATGTTGTGTGGCCTCTTGATTATTTCCACAGCTTCTCTGATGATTCTTGGAAAATACCTCTTTTCTTTTGCCAGGATGTTTGGTTTTTCAAAGTTGATGCTGTGACCTGGCTCTGCCAAGACACGTTGAGTAATGGCTGATTTTTCTTCCTGCTTGTTCTTGAGTGCCCGTGTATGTTCTTTCAGCCTACATTGTATGGCCCTCTTGGTTTGGCCAACGTAGGATTTCCCACAGCTGCATAGGACTTCGTACACCCCCTCGTGGATCCCAGGTGGAAGTGGATCTTTGGCTTGAGTGAGGAAACTGGCTATTTTGTTTCCGCATCCAAACTAGGTTTGGATGCGGTGTTTAGCGAGGACCCATGATATCCTCTCTGTGGTACCACTGACGAAAGGGATGAAAGCACGAGCGACAGGATCTGGGTTTTCCTCCATTGGTGATTGGTGGCCTTGGTTGCTCATCCGAAAGGCTCTTTTCAGGACCATGGATCTCTTGTATCTGTTCTTCTCCAGGGCAGTAAGAACATGTTTTTCTTCCGTAGGCAGCGATTCTTTGTCGGAGATGGCTCGGGCCCGTTGAAGTAGGCTGCTGATCACAGAATTCTTCAGAAGGAAGATGAATACACCTTTTCCAACACTTGGAAACGTGTATTCAATGGCCCCAAAAAGGACCATTCCCACTTCCCGCGTTTTGCAGATGAGAGCCCAGGACCTACCAATTGAAGAACTGGCGGGTGACACCCCCACGAACAACATAAATACTGGTCCTTTCGAAGCATTCTCCACTTCAGCCTGGCCTGAGGACACCTACAGTATAGTAGGTGAAACATCGCCACCAAAATGACAACGCGTACGAATCCCGGAAACCTGCCTGACTGCAAAACTGAACGCCGTGAAAACCTTCGTCAGAAACAAAAGTATCATACTTCACTCTTCGCTTTCCCGTGCCCTAACTTCCCAGGTGGCTTCCAATGGGGGAGGGGCTTGAGAGAGGGAAGAGAAAAGAGGTGAAGCATCACGCCAAGGTCGGCGACGAACCCAGAATCCCTTAGCCATCCGAAAGGAGTTTGAGGGAACCCAAGGAGAAATCACTCAAACAGTGTTGGACAGACACAACCCAGAAGTAGTCCCTATATCTTCTGCCTTCCTTACCTCGTCATTCACATTCGAGTTTGGGGAGATGGGACTAGAGTAGATGGGAAAAGCGTATAAAAGCTGAGAACCATGACTCATCAGCGATTCGGGGCAAACCAAAGAATTTGGGTAGGTACATGAAGCGAGATGGGAGGTGAGGCTACCAAAGGATGAAAGTGCTCACGCAGGGAAAATGGGTAAAGTTTATCACACCATCCGGAAAATACTAGTTTATGCTTGGCAACGGTAAAGTGCTGAACCCTACAGTCATCGCTCAAGGAGGGGAGGATTGGAAGGAAGAGAGGGGAAGGCACTATAGTTATGGCGCGAATGCCCCGAAAAAAGGCTAGGGTTGAGATTTGTATGTACTCAGGGATAATTGATTGGGGGTAAACAGCTAGTGGCGTGCAGCACACCATAAACGTAGGTAAGCAAATGTTCAAAATAGCTTGGCTACACTTAAAAGTAACTAATGCTCAAGAAAGTGATGCCAAAATCACGACGACTTTGAAATAAGAACTAGCTAACCATTGAAGAGAGCTGCCCCAGTGAATCGTTTCGAAATAAACGATGTGTTGGGGTGTCACTGGACAAAACTCGTTGCATATTAAGCATATTTCAAATTATCCATACCATCAAGTATATGCAATTTCCTATTCCATTTGCCGGGGACTGCCCACAACTACTAATTAATCGATATTTCGAATTAAGAGGGTTCGAACTAACAGGTGATTACTGTAATCAAGAGTTCACTGTACTTCAATTAAACTCCGAACTATCATTTCCGACTGCCAACATGGGAATTTTATTTAGTGTATGCACGAATTATTGACATTAATTTAAAGATTTCCAGCTTTGATGGAACATCCCTCTATAGTTCCCGAAAATAATAACAGTTCCCATAAATTTCCGCTCATTAGGAGCCCTGGTAATGATTTCCCGGATTATTCATTTTCCTGCGTTCATCGTTTTTTTCATCCATCCCCTTGAAATATGATAGATCGAGGTTCCACTGTATAAAAAAAGCTAATAATAACAACTAACTGGCTTTTAAAGAGAAAGAAAGTGAAGAAGCCACCATTTCTCCAACACATGGCACCAACAAGTGCAAATATGTAGGAATAGAAAAAGTAGAGTTCAGCAGTCTCTTAACAGTGACATTGATGGGTTCCAAAATTTTTCATTTCACTACACAAATTTCACTATAAAGAATACATACTATGCACTGTTATCCTTTTTTATACCATCTGTAGCATGGCCCTTGAATGTTTCAGGCTCTAGCATTGATAATTATTAATTTAAATTGGTGGAATCCAAAGCTTTACTTTTGCATGGATAAAGATTGATTTTGTACAGTCAAGTCAGGTCCTGCCACTACTACTCTGACTACTGTGTACTTTGTGTTACGGGACAGCATTCAAGCTATGCACTGAAACAATGACCAAGCAACAGTTCATACCTTTCCTTGCTATTACCACCCCAATGTCAAGGATTATATAATCCCATTGAACTACCTATGTCATCACATCAGATAGTCTGAAACATGTAGCCTCAATAGTGCATTTCTTTCAAAAACAACTAACACTTTTTTAAATCTAATATTCAGATGATTAAATCTGTCATAAACCTTATTTTAAAAAATGAGCCACTGACCTTACATTGCTATGCATTGTTTCTTATTTCAGCTAAGAGATTCAACACACTTTTCATTTACAGTAAAAACCCTAAATTACACTTTTCCAGGGACCCTAGAAAAAAGTGTAAATTGCGGAAAAACGCAAATTTTGGGAAAAGTAGAATTTTCACTTCTACATCCATGTTCTTTTACTGGAGTAAGGGTAAAGATAAGAAGCAGACTAAACTGAAGAAGAGCAGTATCATAACTTATTCCTTGAACTGGCACTTCTCATTAATTTATATATAATGAAAAAAAAAACACATTAAACATCTAATAAGAATAGAAATGTGAAAATTAAGAAAGGATGAAGATGGCAGGGCGATTTACATTATATTTGTTAATAGCAACCATTGAAACTATCTAATGAATATAGCATGATTATTTTTTTAAAAATTGATATTTTCAATTTCCTGCAGTTCCTCAAGCATTTGCTCACAGCAATCACTACGTACTAGGTAATTTCTTAGAGTTTGAACAGCATACACTGTGTCTTGCCTAACATAGTTATAACTCTGGAATCGAGGCAGTGCAAATGATCTCAGTTGTCAACCACAAGTTCTTTCATTTTTCATCATATCTGGATAAGAATCCATTTTCATTCTTCATAGTTTCTACTTAGGTAAGAAATTAATACTCCCCACTGGTTTAATTACAGTCGAGCACCCATAATCCGGTAATCCAGGAGCATGCTATATTCTGGCAGTGTTGCGAAAACAACCTCATACATATTCCGAGAAATCAAAAAATCTTAATCATAAAAATTGTTTTAAGAGATATTGACTCTGCACTTTATTAAAATATTTCCTTTAATTGCTGAAATATAATGTAACTTATAAGTATTTCGAGGTAATTTCACTAAAAATATAACTGGACACACAATCTAAATGAATTATATGAATAGGTTACGCACATTGTAGTTTGAAGTCCTCACTGTTGGCTGAGAAACCGCTACTTAAAGGTTAGTGACTTGGCGTGGCTACGCCATTTCGTAGTGTGTACATTTAGCCATGCTTAAATATAATGCATTGCTTATTCTATGGCTGTTAGGTGCAAGAAACTTCATTAAAATTATTTGCTACGTACACACATATTATGACCATGTCCGATCTGAGCGGGCGAAGCAATGCCAGCGGGGTGATTGAGTGACGGCACAAAACTATCGGTCGCAGTAAATTTTATCCTCACCATAGAGCTTACTGGAGGGGGTACCCCCTATGCTCCGTAATGGCGGGGAGTGAAACCAAGGGGCGTGGCATAGTTGCGCATTTAGCCATATTGTACAGCCCAGCTATAACACAGATTCTTACGGGGCAACGATCAATTTTTGCTCTTTACTCTTAAAATAATGCCTTTGGGGATAGCCACTGGTTTCAGAAAAACTTATTATTTTCTTCGCACGTAGGCTTATGGCAAATCCACGAAGCTGGGCTGGAGACTATGGCTAAATGCGCAAGAATACCGTTACGCCTGGCTTCACCCCTGAGAGCTTATGCCCCCTCTATGATCCTCACCACCTCCAGAAAGCAATGTGGATGAAGCAGACTAAAGTGCTCCACTGAAATAAACCTTATTGTCTTAACTCCCGACGCAATGATAGCATCAAAAACAAAGAAACAACATCATAAATTGCATTAATCAATCGGCAGCACCAATTATGAGTGTTGCGTCATGAAAAGTTTTTGAAGTTTTCATTTTAATTTCGCAATGCTCAAATTTTTCTCATTATAATAACATATATTTGTTTTTAAATGATTATTAGTGAATGAAAGCTTTAGGGATCTCGAAACGAGCGAAAGGTTCCATTTTTCCGGCATTTCGATGTCCGACACGGCACTCGTTGTCAGGGGCTTCAACGGATTCGCTGGAAAAGTACATCTTCCAGCGATTTACGAAGGTAAAACCAGATATTTATTATAAATTTTATGCACATTTGTATGCATAGAAACACTAAAAGAATGATATTATAGAAGTATCACTAACTGGATTGAAAATGCCTTGCATAAAAAAAGACATTACGCACAACTGTTTTCTGGAAAATCTGTAATCCGGCATAACCTAGGTACCGGATTAAAGATGCTCGACTGTACATTGCATAAATTACATAGTTAGCTTCTAGCCTTACAATGTATTCATTTTATAGCTTGAAGCATATCTGCCAGATTACGAGTTGATGAGTTTAAATTTCTGTTTCTAGTGGTGCTGTGTACAGGGTGTCCGGCAACCTGGATAACTCAGGGAAATGTTTTGTCCTGGAAAACTCAGGGAATTTTTGTATTTTTCCAAAAAACCCTGGTAAATGCACGGCAGCCAATTTCCATTAAGGCAGAGAGATAGGTTTAACCTGTTATGTTCGGCTCACAATCAGTATAGCCTTGCACTCCTTGTTCATTTCATTGCACTCTTTTTGTGGCTGCGTGCCTGCTTGCAGCTTGTGCTTTGTCACCACTCCCTTCCCACAGTCCAGGGGGCGATTTCATAACAAGGCAAATTCCACACGGAATAATTCCCATGTAAAATGGCAGCTACGAATGGAATCAGAATTGATGCCGAAATGCGATTGTATATCTCCGTCAGCGGAAACAGATTCTACACAGAAATCTTGATTCCGTTCGAAAAGCCTTATAAATGGAAATTATGGTGTTGCCAAATTTACGATAAATCTAAACGTCTGCATATGCACGGTGTCATTTCCCGCAGTTATACGAAAACCATTTGGCCAGCAACTTAAATGGATAATTGGGCATTGTTATATAATTGATAAACCTCTCCCAATAATCTCAACCCCCCTCATTTTAATGTTTACAGAAATATTATTGAAGGAGTGGAAATACATTTTGTGGTCACTGCGTGTTGAAATCACGGCCCTCAGGTTCGGAGTCGACAGGGGCAACCCAAGCTAATTCGTGTATTATCCAACAAATACAATTTTGTTCAAATTGAATTCTTTCGGGTGTTAGATCCGTACCTATCACAAAGCAATTAATTCACAGTTTCTGAGATGCCCAGGCAAAGTACAGTGAAGCCTTAGCGAAGAAGAGGAAAGGTACCAAGGCCTCAAGGGAAAAAGAATAAGAAAGAAGTACTGAAAAAATTTCAAGAGCTGCGAACCAAAAAAACATAATTTCTTGAAAAGCCGAGAAATTTGTTGCTGAGTTGAATCGGAAATGCCCTCATTGAAAAAATCACACCAGTTTCTTTCATTTGCAAGTTCTTTATCAAACTATCATGAATCTAGTTTATTGCGTTCAAATTGCACCTGACTTAAATTTTGCTGTCAGTTAACCGTGTTAGTTTATTTGTTGGTTGAAATAAAACCAGTAATAGTCCACATTCCTTGTACTTATCCTCTATTATTTAACTCAAAGTAGGTACCGACATTTCTTGTCTTTTTCATTTTGGCAAATTATACCTATACCAAATTTATTAGAAATTCATTATAAATATGAGAAACAAAGTGCAACAAGACCCTGGAAAATGCAGTAATTTGCCTGGAAACTCAGGGAAAAAAGAAATTGAGATTCACCGGACTGTGTATACTATCCCCACCACATTCAAATTCTTCCTTAAAATAGGCCCTCTTGCTGCTCTCTTTCATATTTTTTCCACATACATGTACAACACAAAGTCAGAAAGTGTTTTACAAAGTTTATAAGTATTTAAGTTTATAAATGTTGAATATGCATGAGTAATGGACTTAGGTTACGTGAATTTTATTTTTTGAAAGAGCACGTTGTGGTGCAAATTGTGGGAAAACTAAAAAATATAGTCTAAGTTCGGGGTTCTACATTAGTTGGAAATATAGGAAATTGAATGGGACTTTGTAAAAGTGGTGTATATTGCTGGAAAACGTTATTTCCAATTCCGCAAATACGAGGTGTCACTGTAGTTTCTTAAGCCATGGGAGCATAACACTGAATGCCGTTGCTAAAATGCAGTCATCCCTGACAACCACCTCGCAGTACCCAAGGTTAATAATTCAGATGGAATTTCTCTACCATTTAAAGTCTGGTCTGCATTGGAGGAATTTTCTGCACTACACACTGCCGAAATGTTATGTCTCCTGATTAAAAAAAAATATACAATGCATCACAACATTTTTGGCTGCACTAACAAGGAGACATTGCGTGACTTATATTCGGGATCCAAATGAGGCAATTATTTTCTGAAACTATAGAGAGAATGTGGGAAACATCTCATGGCTATCTTCCACATAGGCCTGGGTAAGAGAGAAAAACACTATTAAAGAATCTTTCTCCTGGTAAATCCGTTAAAGTTCTCGCATCTCTTAACAGAGCTCGTAGCCTAGTGGGTTGAGGTGCTGAGCCGGTTATCCTCACACCGTGGCTGGGGTTCGATCCCAGGTTGTGGCATTTTTTTCTTTTGAATATTTTACGGAATTACTGTAAATTGCCCACTCCCATACATTTACGGCAGTAGCAACAATTTTTTTTTAATTTCCAGCCTATTTGCTGGATTTTCAATCAATCCCCTTGGGAGACTTTCGAAGCTAATTTAGGGATTCTTGTTTGGCCGAAAAGAGGCTACACATGCTGACAGACCTAATATGTTTAGATTTTGAAAATATGTACAAGGATACTTCCGTGAATAGGATGGGCTTCGATTGGTCATGAGTCTTTCTCAAGGCCGTAAACAATGAAAGGATTACAACTTTTTAATTAGCAACAATGAACTCACTTAAAATTTCCCAGGAGCCGCACTCGAGTAATGACATTTGTCATCCGAAAATATGCAATTCTACGCCATGAATGAAAAGTTAAATTCCTTCAATTGAAATAAACATGAGGTGGGAAAAGAAATATTGTTATCATTACGTGATATTTTTTGTGCTGGAATCTTAAATCTTCCTCTCCCCCATGATACAGGCTTGGCTTCAATATAATATGTCTGCTCCGCAAAGAGGTCAGACATTTTTTACATAACCTCGGAAACAGTTACTATCTCTTTTTTACCTATATCACGTTCACTATTGAACAAGAAATAGAAATACAGAAGTCATTACTGGAATGCGGCTCCTGGGAAATTTCAAGTGAGTACATCGTTGCAAATTAAAAAGTAATAATCCATTCATTGTTTAAGGCCTTGAGAAAGACCCACGACCAATCGAAGCCCATCCTATTCCCGGAAGTATCCTTGTATTTTCAAAATCTAAACATATTAGGTCTGTCAGCATGTGTAGCCTCTTTACGGCCAAATAAGAATCCCGAAATAAGCTTCGGAAGTCTCCCAAGGGGATTGATTGAAAATACAGCAAATAGGCTGAAAACTAAATAAAATTTGTTGCTACTGCCGTAAATGTATGGAAGTGGGCAATTTACAGTAATTCCGTAAAATATTCAAAAGAAAAAAAAATTCCACAACCTGGGATCGAACCCCAGCCACCGTACGAGCATTACTGGCTCAGAGCCTCAACTCACTGGGCTACGAGCTCTGTTGAAAGTGGCGTGAGCTTTAAAGGATTTATACAGAGGAAGATTCTTTAATAGTGTTTTTCTCTCGAACCCCAGCCTATGTGGAAGAAAGCCGTGACACTTTTCCCGCATTCTCTCTATAGTTTCAGAAAATAATTGCCTCGTTTGGATCCCGAACATAAGTCACGCGATGTCTCCTTGTAAGAGCTTCACAATATACTGTATGCAGGAATTTTTACACACTGTGTGTGAGTGTGATGTCCAGTGCCACTTATTTATTTTTCATAAAGAGTTGGAAGAGATTATTCTAAATATTAACTGAAGATCCTAGAAAGAAAAATAGGAAGTGATAGTCAAGCTTGATTAATTATTTCTATTATGTGAACTTTGAGGCAGAAGTTCAGCTATGTTATTAGCATGGCAGTGTGGTGTAAATGAAAAAAAGCATAAGAAGGAAGAAAAACTACTCCTAATACATATTGTGGGAATTAATCACCTATGAAAACCACCATATATTCAAAGGATTTCAGTTCCTATATATTTTTTAGTTTTATGTAGACAATTAAAAGTTATTGCAAGCCAAAATTTGATTATTATTTATAACTTTGAGCGATAAAATTTTCTATTTTCGCTCACATATTTGGATGTAAGGGGAGACCTATTTAAAGAAAGAAGGCCCAGTGTAAAATTACCATAAATATCAAACGTATTATAGTTGATAATTTAATATTTTTATACATAAAACCGTTCTATTGTGGTTGTTAGGCGATCTTTTCCAAAAGAATAACTAGGATTACAATAATCAATAAATCAGGCTGAATTAGAATCACTAATTAGCGAAGGTATCCTCCATTTTTGGTGAAGTTTCACTGCATGTAAATTAAAGGTGAGTATACCCTGTATTCCTTGCCCTTCCTCCCTGAAAAATAGGGACTAAGCATGGAAGCTTTGTATAGAATAATTTTGATAACTTTTGCATGAGCAGCAAAAGTAGGCAGCATAGGGCTAGGAATGAGAGGGTCACGAAAGAACATAAGTTGGATGTTCCAGTAATAGACATAAATGAAAGGAGTGTGATTTGTTAGGTTTGACCATTTTTAAGAGAATTGATGACAGTCTAATAACAAAACCAATACGGTAGAAACTCGAAATTTTGATTTTACGAAGCAAAATCTTCGGTCCCAACCAAAAGCATATCTTAGTGTATGTAACAGTACACGATATTACGAAATAACTAAGTTTTAATATTACGAACCTCGGATCTTGGTCCCGACGTGAAAAAGTTACTCATTTATATGAATAGTGATGGATCACAGTAACGTTTTCCGGCGCTCCTTGTCAGAGTTAAATATCTAATTAATCAACGTCGATGAATACTATGCACTGAATGTATTACCTGAACGATATCTCATTTTTCAATGCAACAATAGTAAAGGTGTGGTTTCGCTGGGGTATCCCGCGGCCGCATCCAGCTGTCGGAAGTCACTGCCGTACTCATCCAATGTATATAAAATGTATTCGGTTTCACTGATACCTCTCGGCCGTCGAGCTCGATGGCTGATGTCGACCTCTGCGTCTCGACTCTTCGAGAGCAGTCGAGACGCAGACACCTTGTCGGGCAGTCCAATTTTCGGTGATTTTTTTGCTCTCCTCTCTGCGCATTTTATATTACGCGTCCTTTCCAGCTCTTTTTTGTTAAACTACTTGCAACATTGGTCGTCCTTTTCTTCGTCTTCCAACAAAATCAGCAAAACTAAATCGTCACCATCCGTTTCAGCTTAAAATCAACTCACTCTCAGGAAACATAAAGCGATAACAAATTCGTAATTAAACTAAATCCACATTCTCCCACATAGCCCAGCCGCAGAAACGGGATGTAGTTGCCTGAATGCAACCATCCGGCCACGTCGTCCAGCGGCGACATCCAGATGCGGCGGTTGGACGTGGCCACCCCAGTGAAAACAGACCTTAAGGACGACTTTGAATCGTAGGCATCGTAGCACATAAAATATGGAACCAATTGGACAAAAAATACGTTCGGCTTTGTTACCACGAGTTGCCAACGAGTAAAAAATGTAAATTAGTCGTGTACGGATGCACTAGCCCGTGAGAGAATAATTGCTACAACCAGAATTTTCCTCTCATGATCCCTGGCATTTTTTTGCTACCGGTTTTCTCAAGCATTAATCCATGATGAATATTCCTGGTACAGCATTCGTTTGCTGCGTGTGTGTGCTCAAAAACTATGACATGGTTTGGAGATGGTGCTATATTGTTCGAGCAGTAGATTCAGTCGTGAATATTGCCCAAGGAATCTTTTTTTCGCACTTTTTCAGACTGATTACATTCAACCTTGCTCCCAGGTATAATTATTCCGGCTGGCAATAGCTATCATCGAAAGAATCAGGTTTAATTTCCAGCCTATTTGAGTGTTTTGATATGGACTTCGAGCAAGGCATTGCCCTTCCCTTCGTCGCCAACAGCCAAGAAAACCAGAGAAAATACAAGTTCGCTTGGTTTGTACGACCAATTACTTTTATGCACATTATTTCTAAAGTATGACTAGCGCTCGGCGCATGCATAATCAAAGGGAAAAAACGCTCAAGCACCCATACATATTTGTATCAGAAAATGGTGTAGGTACCTTTCTCCCCTTTCGCTTCAACCCAGTGATTGAAAAAATATTTTAAATGAGAGCTCAGCTGTGTTCCTGCAGATTGATTGAGAATTAAATAAGGGTTTTGTAGCTTAATCCTTATTAGAGATATAAACAAGAAGAGGATAAGTGGAACCATCCTATGAGATGCCAAAAGTCACACTGTCGGAGAGGGATCATGAAACCTTGTCAGCATCGTAGCCCAATTGGAAGCACTTGCATCTCCCCCCCAACCCCCAGGAGGACATCAGGGGTGGGAGTTACCTACCAGTGTGGAAGCAGGCCACCGAATTGGCCAGGATCTTAGGGTTGAAGCATTACTTGTCACAAGTTGGCGATTTATTGGCTGTAACCCCCAGCAATTTAAATCGATAGATCACAATCTTGTAACGAAACGAACTAAAGGCTTTTAACGAAAATGACAAATTCCTGATTTCTCCTATTAAGAATGAAATTTTTCTCACTCGGGATACATTACATCGATTCCAAATTGTAAATGACATCAACTCCCAGTTTAGTTTGCATTTATCCAAATGAGAGGCCATCGTGGGAGTGACGATGTAGCGAAGCAAAGCGCAAAAATAAATAACTTTTTTTTGTTAAATGAGTGATTCTCTCGACAGAAGAGCTGAAGTATTTTTTTATAGACAACATTCATTCATTTGTCATATTTCTTCTTCAATTCTTATTCACTGATTCCCTTTCACAAGACTGCCTGAATGGCAGGGAAATTAAGACAATGCGAAATAGAAATGCCCGCACATTCCCATATTGTTTGACCCCACCCGGCAATCTCCACTAGGAAAATTCACCCAGCTTTCCATCTCCGTTGCTTTAAAACTGCGGCTTACTCTTCTCCATCAACTTTCTCACTTCAGGCGAACCTATCAAATGCTTCCCTTCTCACGCATACTGGTCATATTTCCCCTCAAGTCTCTGTGTTCCCCCCTCCCCACTCTTCAAGGTTGGCACGAGCCATCACCCTCACACCGAAGTCCCTGTTCCGGCCCTCCACGAGATCAGGCCCCTTTGAGTGCCCTCTCCGTCCCACCCACTCAACACTAGGTAAGGATGCGATGCCCCATGCAGACTCTGCCGGCCCCCCATGCCAACTCTTGGGCCCTTTAAGTAAAAATCCCCCACTCTCCAAAAACATGTCCTTCCTCTCCGCTGACACAGCCGGTTGAGGTAAGGGAGGAGGAAGATAAGATGTGACTATTCGGTGTAAAGCCGATGATTCATTCGATATTTCTCCTTGTGTGCATCCCTTGGCCTTGACTCCCAGGCAGATCAAACTCACAAGTGACGCACGATACTCCGAGACCATGGATCGCATACCTGATTTTGTGAGAAGATGAATGGAGTATCCCCCAAAATGACGGGGAAAGGAGGACCACCTGATTCCGGCCAACAGATTCAACGTCTCAAGTGACGCACGATACTCCTAGTAAATGACCCTTCTTCTATGTCTGGAGGTTCCACATTAGGTTGAAAATGACAATGGTTGGTCTGGTCACCTTGGTTTAGTGGGGTACCTACTTCTTCAACGTTTAGCAATTCAGAGAAATACTCACGCCATCTTTCCATTACCTTTTGACTATCTATTAATTGCGTCCTTCTTTGTTCTTCACCCCATAAGGGCTTGTATCCTTTCTTAAAAAACCTTATTTTTCTAAAAAATTCTTTTGCATTGTTTGCTGTGTTTTCTTTTTCTGCCTTGTCAAGTAAATTATTTATATAAATCATTTTTTCTTCCTTTGCAGCTTATTTGTTTCTTGGTTTATCTTATTATAACTTACCTTAGCTTCCACACTAATTCTGTTAATACAAGCCTTTTTTCCTTTAGCTCTGGTATCATTCGCTCACATTCGTGGTCAAACCAGGGTTTTTTTGTTAATTTTCTTCGTCTTGCCACACACGCCCTCAGCTGCCTCCAAGACGGTTACTTTGAAGTTCTGCCAATTAATTTCTATACTTTCGTCCTTTTCTTCCCTCCCTTCCTGAATCTGAAATCTATTTTGAAGTTCGAGCTTAAATTTCTCAGCTACATCGTGGTCTGCGAGTTTTTCAGTATCAATTCTTTGATTACCAATGTCCTCCTTCCTTTTCTGAGTTGCTATTCTTTGCATCAATTTAAATATAAATAAAGAGTGGTTCTGCTCCTCTAACACTTTTAACATCAGTTTTGTTGCTTTTGTGTCGCTGATCCACTGAAACATGGTCAATTTGGATTTTAGTAGCTCTGTTTGGGGATATCCATTTGTATTTATGAATATTCTTTCTAGGGAACATGTACTTGCAATAATTAAATCGCTTGCCAGTGCAAAACTTGCCAGTCGGGATCCATTATCGTTTGACTCTTGATGTAAGCTTTCATTTCCCAAATTAACTTAGAAAAATTAAACCTGGAGATTACTGTCTCTCATATGGTATGGAGGCTTCCGTGGTGATTTGATAAATTTATTTATTCGGGCTTTTCCTGCGTTAATTCATATTTATGGACAACCGTTTCGCTTGCATTACAGCTAGCATCATAATTCAGGACCTGACGATGATAGCTGTAATGCAAGAGAAACTGTTTTCCATAAATATGAATCACTGTGGGAAAAATCCAAATAAAAGAAAGTCTATCACAAATATTTTTCTGAGTGAATCCTGTGGTTGTCTGATTGAATCCTGTGACACCTCATTAATGATTTGAGTTAAAAAAAGGGCCGATATGACTCACCCTAAATATTTACTTACTTGCAACTTTGTTTCATTATAATTCCTCTGAGTGGGAGCAGGACAGGAGGGAGCCACAGGAGTAGCTGGTGGTGGTGGTGTAGGATCAGGAGCGGCTCCACCTTCCATTCCAAATTTTTTGCGCCTGGCTATCTTATCTTGCTCTATCTGATCCTTGACTCTCTGGCGGGCAACTTTTTCCTCCATTTTCTCCCGTTTCCTCAGTTCAACTATCTTCTTCATTTCTTCCTCTTCAACTCTAAATAAATTAAGGGTATCTAAATTAAAGTCAACAACACATAAACCACACTATAGCATCATGAAAAATCAAAAGCATTCAATACAGCACACTTTTTGTTGTGTGATCAGTAACTCTAAACATCTAGGTAACGAAAAATAATAATAATAATGTTTATTTATGGGCAAGTAGCCCATTTTCAATACATAGAAAAAGAGAAAGAAAAAGTTACATAAAATATATAAAAGTTGAGTATGAAGATTTCACAAGAATGCATAATTTTAAAACTGAATTCAAAGAACTGTGGAACTGGCCGTGCAGTAACTTTAACTGAGTCACCAGCTAATGGTTACACAATTGTGTGAAATTTACAGTGAAAAAATCATTCTAATTTTAATAATAATTCACACTTGGTTGTTATTCCACACTTTATTGGAAACAAAACGATTGATGGCATTATATGCTGAAACCCGGGTCGTTTTGTTTCCAATAAAGTGTGGAATAACAAACAAGTGTTTATTATTATTAAAATGAAGGAGTTCCACAAAGTAATGCCGGAGACAGTGTCTTATATATAAAAAATCAATCGCCGACTTGAAAAGCGGAGAGTCATCCAGGAACAGGTGAAGGAAATGCTTAAACGCGAGATCATCGAACCCAGCATCTCCGCCTACGCATCACCAGTAGTAATCGTGAAGAAGAAAGACAATACACCACAGTTCTGTGTAGATTGCTGTTGACTAAATCAAGTCACAGAGGAGGTAATACAACCGATGGTGAATATTCACGGCGCCCTACGAGATCTTGGACCCGCAACTATCTTCTCAACGCTGGACCTGAAAACAGGATACTGGCAGATTCCAATGGACCCGGATTCCAGGCCGCTGACCACATTCAGTACACCAGATGGCGCAACGCAACAATTTCGAGTCATGCTGTTAGGTCTCAAAAATGCTCCAAGCACATTCCAGCGACTCATGGCCCAGGAAGTACTCCGTGGATATATAGAGGAATTTTGTATAGCGTACTTAGATGATATTATTATTTACTCACAAACTTATGAAGAGCACCTGTGTCACCAGAGGAAAGTGTTGGAGAGGCTCCGCACCCATCGACTGACATGTGCCACTGAGAAATGCTATTTTGGGAAACAATGCCTGGAATATCTCGGTCATCACATTACCATCGAAGGAAACCAACCGCGACCGGAGAGTGTCCGCGCTGTGCTGGAAGCTATGCCACCAAAAACCAGGAAGCAGACATGCCAATTCATAGGTTTGTGCAACTGGCTCTGTGAATTCGTCCCGCATATGGCCGAATTCCTCTTACCAATCACGGCCCTAATCAGCCCGGCAAAGCGATGGAACTGGGGACCGGAACAAGAAGCAGCCTTCAACAAACTCAAAGAAGCCTTCCGTGATACCCGTCCTTTGGCTCCGCTCCGTTGGATACGCCAACGCTCTGCAAGAATGGCTCGGGGGGGTCCAACAGCTGCCTCACCCGATCCTGAGCCCGCTCGCCCCGTCACCGCCGGCGTATAAGCTACGCCTCATGGAGTCCCCGATGTCGCCCTTTACAGGGGTGCCACATCTCCCTCGACGCATCAAGGATCCCCAAGTGACCCGGATCCTGTTTGGCTCCCCGGCCAAGGCACCCAGGACCACAGCCGAGGACCCGCGCCACCAGGCGTGAGCCACCGCCACCTCCGCCTGACCGTTCCGGCCTTTTTTGACGCGTCGCCGGTGATCGGCGGTAAAAACCTATTCATGCATTCAACTCTGTCATTTACTGAAAATAAACCTGTGTAAAAACAGCAGCCGCCTATTTGTCCTCTCTCCCTCTCCCAGCGACACATGCGGACGTGGTCACAATGGGACCGCTCTCTCAGGGGAGACGCAGAGCTGACAACAGGGTTTCGCGCTCCCTTGCCATAAAACCTCAGTTATGAAACTCCTCAGTTATGAAACTCCTTACTTATGAAACTTTTTTTGGTGGTCCGCTGAAAGTTTCATAATTAAGGTACTACTGTATACTACTAAGATACTGTTTGTTTACTGTTTCATGGACTGGTATGGACTTAGAGAAAGAAAAAAGTATCATAATGATTAAGAGTGTACTGGAAAAGCAATTAATAAAGTTCATATTGATAACCAAAAGAGGTTTAATTTCAACAAGCTAGCAACTTTCACCATAGTTTCCATCCAAGTGAACCATACAGCCTGAAGTTTAAAAACATTGAATTCGCTAGTTATAGTAAATGTTAATTTAGGTTTAATATGATTTCCGACAATTCTATCGGACATCAACTTTAGCAATGCCACTATTCACGAGGGCTAAATTTACTGTGACTATTACCTAAAATATGGTATAGTAATTTTTGGACTTCAGCTCCACGAATTTCGGAAGCATTAAATTATTTGTCTTTCTCCATAAAAACACCAACCATAAAATTTTCTACTTTGGATAAATTATCTGATGTGGCCTTAATAAAACCATTGCATGCCTTGGTCTTTTTTTTCAATGAAAACTATTTAAATATACGGTCCCATCTACCCTTGTGCCAAATTTCAGCCCATTGTTGATCAAGCTAATCGCCTATTTTGCCATCATTATACATACCATGAACACATTAACATAGTTGAAGACTTAGTGGGTATCAAAAGCCATTCACAGTTACTTCACCACAAATGGGGCATAAAGTTCTGGATGCTCTGTGATTCTATAGTGAACTACTGTCTGGCGTTCAACTGCTACTGTGGTGCGAAAAATAAAGATAAGAAAGACTTGCAGGAACATGGACTAAGTTTTGTGGTTGTGAAAAAGGTTTTGACCATAGGTAATTATTTTATGAAAGGATGACATGTTGCTGTGGACAACTTTTTTTCTAGCTTGCTTGGTCATACTGTATTAGATTTGTGTGGAAAAATAAAGTACTCCTTTTTATCAGTAAATTCCACAAAGTCACGCTGGAAACCACCAACTTTTTTTCTAGCGTTGATCTGGCACGTGAATTATATAAAAATCATATGTATTTGACAGGGACATTGCAAAGGAATAGAAAGAACATTCCCAAAGAACTGAAAGAAATGCTTAATGTAGGGGAAAGGAAATATATACATAGAAGTGGTGAAATTTTTTTCTAGGACAAAAGGAAAAAATCCTGTACAGGGTGCCCACAACTTTTTCTGAATCATTTCCATGTATTTTCCCTGTGTTTTCCCTAGCAGGTTTCTCCATAATATCCTAAGAAATAAGCTAACTATAGGGTTTCAATACGTCCCGAAAGTGCACCTAAATAAATTTGTGTAAATAGGAGCAGAGATCAACACACTTCTCATCATAATAGACTTTTATTTTTATGAAAAAATATTATCATAAGAATTAACAATAAAAAATGAGACTGTACAGGTAGCAAAAAAATAAACATGTCAATCATTCATCTAACTTGTAAGATCAAACAAAACTAATTAAATAATCAGGAACTTTCTGTGAAAATATTGCTGTCTTACATTAAATGACCAGAAATTAGTTATTCAGGTAACACCCGACATTTACACTAAAAGAAAAGATTTTTATTTCTTCATCTTCTTAATTTTTTTCTCTACTTCTTCCTGTTTATCTTTCAGGGCTTGATTCTCTTCTTTTAACTTATCTAGCTCATTTTTCTTCCTTTTCTCTTCTTCTTTCTGTAATCTACTCTCCTTCACCATTTCAGTTTCTCGCCTCTTCTAAAGCACATCTCTGTACTTGGCGCTTGCTTCACGTGCATATCTGATCAACTTCCACTGATGCCTCGCCTCCCACATGAAAAATCCCATCCCAAACTCTTCTCAGAGCAATGAGAGAGTTTTTATGTAGGTTCTCAACTAACATGTCTTCATTCACAGAGAACCCACTCTCGACAAAGGCGTTACTGTGCTAGATCAGCAGAATAATTTAAACAGCTGCCCAACAATCCTTTAAGTCGTCTCGTTTGTTAATACTTGCATAGAATGAGTCCAGTCTATCTATATTCCTATTAAAGCCTGTGAGCTGTACTTTATCAATCTGGGATACAAACCTTTTGAACTGAATACCAGCGCGGTCTGCCTGCAGAGTGGTCATGTGGTTTGCAGACACAAGAACCCTAAGACAAGAATCCATGTCTGTTTTACACTACTCAGGTTTTTTAAGAATTTTGTTAGGATCCAGACATGATGCTGCTTTGGTAAATTTGTACTTTATTGGGCTTCTCTCAACCATTTTCTTCTCAATGGAGACCAAACAATTCTTACATTCCAACCTAAATTTGTCCTCTTCGATGTCCTTCACTCTTGCATCACGGAGAGCAAGGGTTGCCCCCACACCAATATTGATCTGGTACAGTTTCATACCATTCGCAACATCATCTACATTAATATTGATCAGCTTGTAGGCTGTCTTCGCTTTGTTTAGGACGTCTGGTTTCACAAACTGCCCGTACACCTCTCGGAGAAGATCCTCAAAGTCACCATGAAGAAATGGGATGACTGGTTTCAGCATCTGATACGCTTTGAGAAATGGCTCAAAAGATGATGCTATTGTCGCAAAGAAATGAAGTTTCGCCAGCAGAAGCGGGTCAGCAAAGCACTCTTTCACCTTCCTAATCGACCATGTGTCAGGCAAATCCTTCATAGTGGGAAAGTAGGTCTTCAAATTCTTGAGTATTGTAATGACTCTTGCACACATGGGACCATTCTCAAGCCATCGACAATTGCAAAATGTGATGCGAGCCCATGCACGAGTGAGCGCACCCAAGGAGGTGGAAAATGAAATCGAGGAGGCATGACCGTGAACGCTCATGGGTGAGAGTGAATCAAGAATAGGGGTGCTTGGGAAGGATTTCGTGCCGAGTAGGTGTGGTCAAACAACGCACAAAACATTGCCTTGCCCGAGGTTTTTAACTTAGATTTGTCGAAAATGGAACAAGACCGCCAGACACGTAAGCAAGAGGAAGGTCTAAACTGTGCCAACTGCAATGGTGGAATTGCCTTCAAGAATCAAGTGGCATGTTGCCTCCATTTCTTTTCTAACCTCCTTGAGCGCACCAGTGAGTGCATAGACCAAGGATGCACTGTGCTGCACGGTACATGGCACTAACTAATTATTAATTCCCACATTTCAAAAAAGATTTCGAGATCCCAGACGTTTCCCTGTCTTTTCCCTGTCCAATTCTGTTGCATTTCATTTCCCTGTCAATTCCCTGTTTGCGGGCACCCTGCTGTACTGCAGCTTTCCACTAAAGCAACAGCTCAAAGCATTGTTCTAAGTAAGAAGAGGCATGGTACAATCAAAGAAATAGTTAGACCACAAATAGAGCCCTATTCTGGATCTGAGCGCACTATTCCATGATCGAGCTATTCCACACCTCATTATAGCTCACGACCGTATTCTGAATCGAGCCGAGCAATAAATTGCCCGGTTCCGAGTGGCTATAATAGGTACCGCCCCTTCCAGTATGAGAGGCAAGAGGAACAGTAAGCAGGAATTCCGGCAACCAATGGCAAGCAATGTTTACATATACAGCTGGAACAGCTTTCAACATGGTCACCTTGATCACGATCATTCCCTCTTATAATCTATGAATTATTTTACCTCTTAAATAGATTAAATTATAAATATAATACTTTTTTATGTATTATAAGCTATAACTTTTAACTAACTAGCTTGAAGAAATGCATTCCATATATTCTATAAAATGACTTACGATGATATTATGGCAGAGCGGTAACTGCTACCGTGGCATTGACGCGAAGGTAAATGTAAGCGAGAGATGGGCATAGAAAAATGTTAATATCAGTCTCAGTTGAAATGATACAGAAATAATTTTACTGTATTTATAATTGTTGAGGATTGGCTACTTAGTAAACACCTGACTTTTTGTCTGTAATGAAAAGTTTATGAATTAATTTCCCTGAAGAAGACCCCATGTACGTGATGTTATTGGAGTATATACTAAATAATTCAGGAGTAAGTGAACTCACCTTACAAAAAGAGTACACTCGGCTGGCAACAAAAAACCTTAAACTCACGGTTGAAACCATCGGAACTATCTGTCGACCATTCTGAGGGCTGAGCATACATTGAAAAGAAATTCCATCCAAGCAAAACAAATTCGGGCACTATAAAAGTAAGGAAGTCAAAAGTGACACACCGTCGCTGCCCGCCGGCCGAAACACACTTGCCGCTCGACACTATGTCGCAGGCAGCAGTGAACGTGTTGAACTTTATAACTTTGTAATAAATACACATTTTTCAGATGATGTCAAAGAATATGTCGCATCACAATCATCAAAGAATCACATCGGACCATTACCCAATTCTAACTGGTGTTCCACAGGGGTCTATTTTAGGACCCATTCTGTTCTTAATTTATATCAATGATTTACCCCTAATTTATCCAATCAAAAATGCATTTAATATCATCTTCACTGACGATACTAATTTTATTATCTCAGCCAAAGATATTGCTGCACTGTGCCGTGAAAGTCAAATAATTTTGAACAATATTTAATAGGGAGCTTGAACGGGTTGATCATATAAAGGACCTTGGTGTGATTTTTGAGAGTAAGTTTGTTTTCAATATACACATTAGCACTGCGACTTCTAAAGCACTTAAAGTACTGGGATTCTTAAAAAGATCCACCAAAGAATTTACTAATATTGAGTCTATTATAAGTCTGTATAAATCGTTGGTTTTACCAAATTTACTATATGGTGCTATTATTTGGTCACCTCATTATGATGTTTACATCAAGAAGCTGGAATTGGTCCAGCATAAATTTATAAGGTACTTAGCCTTTAAACAGGGTTCTCCTATGGGTTTCACCTACAACTACACTGAGTTGGCTCGATCATTTAGTTTGGGTTCTATTAAATCTCTGCACATAAGGGATGATCTTTGTTTTGTTAAAAGAGTTAAGTTAGGTTTAATTTCTTGTTCGGATGTAGTAGATCTCTTTAGATCAAGAGAACTACCATATCCTTTTCGAGCATCTCGTGAGCTTGTGGAGGTGAGCTCCACTAGAAATTATGTGCATTATGCTGCCGTTAATAGATTAAGACGTAAGTGGAATATGTTACCAACTGAACTCAGGCAATCTGATACGCTCTTCAGCTTTAAGAGAAATATTGCTAACCTCATTATGAGATATCACTAAGTTTTCTCATACAATGACTAATATGTTAAATTATTGTACTTTATCGGTTTATCTTTAACTCTTTATACTATTCTGTATTAAAATTATTGCAACAAAAGGGCTTTGCCCATTGATCTTTTCAATAAATAAATGTATGAAATGGTGCCAGAAACACAGATTAGTGTTAAATTGTGATAAAATTCAGTTACTACTATTTAATGAAATTCCTTTCCAAAAATTTCCTGTATTAACTGTAAACAATACCCAACTGGTGCCAGCTAAGAATTCTAAGTTCTTAGGTCTTTTTCTTGATAGAACAGGTAATTGGTCAGTACATGTAAATAATCTGAGTTCCAATTAGTGCTCTGTAATTTACAGCATAAGGTTTATAAGCAGTACAGTATCCATAGATGTCCTCATGGCAATGTACAATTCAAATTTCCTGGAAAAGGAACCTATGGGATTGTTTTCTGGGGTTCATCTCCTAAAATGTTGAAAAAGGTTTTCATAATGCAAAAGAAACTTATCAGAATCATATTTAAAAAATCATCTCCCGCTCATTGTAAACCATTTTTCCTTCAATTAAATGCATTAACTATTCCTTGTCTGTATATATATTACTTATCCATTTATATAAAGACTAACCATCACTTATGTACTCTAAATAATAGTGTTCACAATTATTCTACAAGGGGCTCCTCCAATATCCATGTTGCTCTACATAACAGAAGATTGTTAGCCAGAAGCCCATTAGCTAGTGGAACAAAATTTTTTAATAAAATTCCATTAAGTCGTTAAAACTTTCGCGGTCCATATTATGACTTATATATGTTTTTTTGGGTTGTCCGCGTCTTGCTGGCTGGTTCGTGGCCACTCAGTAGCCCTGAGGAAGTCTCCGGCAAAGGAGAGGAAACGTCGGCCACCTTCGAACCAGCCAGCAAGACGCGGACAACCCAAAAAAACATATATAAGTTAAAATTCCATTGTTTATAAAGAGTATTGAATTAATAAAAAGATTCAAAATTGAAATAAAAACTTTTTGCTACAGAAATGTTACTACTCTGTCTCAGAGTTTATTAACGATGTTTAAAGACTGTGATGTATGCTGCTTTATGACTTTGATGTATTATATTGATGAAACATATACAAATGTACATATTTGTCAACTGGTGAATAAAGAATTGAATTGAATAGAATAGTGTTATTATGGAAAAATTCAATTTATGTATATACAATTAATAAAATCTGCAAATCGATATAAAAAACGATAACTTCACTGTTATTTTTTCTAAGACGTTACATTTTACTAAAATACCCCCCACATTTTATTGGTGGTCAATTCTGATTTGGTTCATTTGTTTTTCATGTTTACTTAGTACAGTGTCTCCTCGTTTAACGTTGTCCCATTTAACGTTGTTTCGCGATAACGTTGTCCAACAATTAGAGCCCTATTCTGGATCTGAGCGCGCTATTCCACGATCGAGCTATTCCACACCTCATTATAGCTCACGACCGTATTCTGAATCGAGCCGAGCAATAAATTGCCTGGTTCCGAGTGGCTATAATAGGTACCGCCCCTTCCGGTATGAGAGGCTAGAGGAACAGTAAGCAGGAATTCCGGCAACCAATGGCAAGCAGTGTTTACATATGCAGCTGGAACAGATTTCAACATGGCCACCTCGATCGCGATCATTTCCTATTATAATATATGTATTATTTTACCTCTTAAATAGATTAAATTATAAATATAATACTTTTTATGTATTATAAGCTATAACTTTTAACTAACAAGCTTGAAGAATGTATTCCACATATTCTATAAAATGACTTACGATGATATTATGGCGGAGCGGTGAATGCTATTGTGAGTCTTCTGCTGTAATAAGATTTTAACATTACATTTTTAAAGTTATTTATTTCAATAATGCCTGCGATCCAAAGTATATAATAATGTATGGAGTTTCCTATTTCCCTATACCAATTTTGTGATAGTAGTGAACCTTATTATGCTATCAGCGAGTCATATATCTCATGTTGACATTTGTATTTCGTGACTGGCTGTTTTGACATGCAAGTATCTCAAGTAGTCCCTCGGTCGAGAACTATCATTATTGTAAAACATGTTATTCTAGTCTGTGATTACTTATTCAACTGGCAGTAATGGCCTGGGAGCTCCCATTGACTGCTGCTTAAAGTTTGTAGTGGCATTGACGCGAAGGTAAATGTAAGCGAGAGATGGGCATAGAAAAATGTTAATATCGGTCTCAGTTGAAATGATACAGAAATAATTTTAGTGTCTTTATAATTGTTGAGGATTGGCTACTTAGTAAACACCTGAGGTTTTTGTCGGTAATGAAAAGTTTATGAATTAATTTCCCTGAAGAAGGCCCCATGTAGGTACGTGATGTTATTGGACTTGTTGTTGATGTTTACATAAGTTTGCCATTATGATACACGAAAGTGGTGTGCTCTTTTTAATTTAACCCTCAATGCTTGGGAAATTCCAAAATTATAACCCAGATTTTTGTAGTGTTCGTCTTCCCTATAGGTAGGAATAAGCGATGGGAAACGCCTTTGTGCTGGGAAATTGCATTACGGAGTATGAAATTGTATTGTATATTATAATGTTGTCGTGTGACCAGTAGAGATGGGTCACTTTGAAAATTACCACGGTAATTTTCGTAAATTACCATGGTATTTTTCGTAATTTACCGCTCCCCTTGAAAATTACCGTAATTTTCTAGATAATTCACCCATGTTTGAGACAATTTTTCATACAGATAAATTCCCAACATGTTCTTTTAAGCCAATTCCACATTTCTGACGTGTTTAATTATAAATTGCGGAATGTTCAACCCATTTTGGTATATTTTACTTAAATCATAACATTATTGAGTAATTATTAGTAGAATATTCTTCTTTAAAATTTCTCATACTTTGACAAAAGAAAACCACATTGCGTGTTGCTGCCGTATTTCTTTTTACAATTTCTAATAAGATAATGTTGCATTAGGTATGTTTTAAATATCGTATACTCTCCTTTTCGCTATTGGCATTCTTATTTAACCATACATTTTCTGTTTAGTGCTTAAAACTGAAAAATACTGGAAAATTACGGTAATTTTAAAAAATTACCGTAATTTACCGTGGTAATTTACCTCTGATGAAAATTACGGTAATTTACCCATCTCTAGTGACCAGTAGCAATTAAAATACGTTCAATTCATAATGGTAAATAATCCGCAACAGAAGGGCAGATACACAATAGTTCTCTCATCGTAAATATATCGGTCTACATTGAAATGATGCAGAAACAATTTTACTGCCTTTATAATGGTTGAAAGTTAGCTATTACGTAAACAACTAAGGTTTTAGTGGGTAATGACAACTTAATAATTATTTTGAAGAACCCATTTTAAGTGAATTTTTACCATTTTCATGGGGTGAAATTGCACTTGTTTGAGTTGATTTTTACTTAAGTTTACAATTACGATTCGTCAAAGCGAATGAAGTTTGAATAAATATAGCGTGCTGTTTTAAATTAAACCCTCGTATACTTGTGGGTACGTATATCCTTGGAAATATCTTTGATTTTAGCGGAGTCACACTCTAAAACTATCGTGGTTAATGTCCGCTTTCGTCACACCAGCCTGAACGTCTTTTTCACTCGGTTCAAACTAACGTATTGCCATGAAATCCATGTCAGTCATCATGCCAAGTTTGCGCATTTATAAAAACTTTTCACTCTGCGAATTAACCCATTTATTTTGAAATAGTAATGTGTCAAGCCGGAGAAGTGTCATTTTCCCTCTCCGCCGTACGTGAGATAGGGTCGAGCTATTGAGAATAGCCCGGTAACAAAGACCGGGCAATAATAATTCGACCCTCACCGGTGCTATCCGCCGTTCAGAATACCGAATAGCCACCGCGCTGTTGTCATCTTTAGAATAGCCACTTCCGGTGGCTATTTCATCTTTGAGAATACCGAATAGCCACTGGGTCTCCATAATCGTGAAAATAGCCACTTTTCGCGCTATTCTAACGAATAGCTCGGCCTTATTTTCATTCAGAATAGGCCTCTTAAAACCCTATATCATTCAATGTTGTCAGTCCTTCATGATAATGTTGTTCAAATTTTGCACAACAAAAAAAAATGAATAACGAATAGGACTTTGGCGCATCTGATGCGTAATTTCCATTCGGCGGAAAAGTTTGGCGTTAACTCCCAATAGCGTGTGTAAAAGGTTCACCTGGGCGAATAATAATTGCATTTTTTGTTTCATAACTGTTATATTTGCTTATTATTTACTACGCTGTTATTGGGGGGCAATGCATCGGGTGATTTAAAACTTAAACCAATGCTAGTGTACCATCTTGAATGGCATGGTATTAATAATACCATGTCTGAATGGTAGATCCAGAGGCAAATATCTACGGGAATAATACTTGTAAATCCCATGCCGCCATAAGGTAGAATTGGTGGTAGAAAACGTTGATTCACTGCTGTTTGAGGTGAATCGAAAACGTGGTTTTTGTGTTGAATTAGTGTGTAAGAGGAAGTTTTCAAAACCCTCCATGATGCAGTAAATCGTCGAGGGTGATACTGTTCC
The DNA here is from genome assembly GCA_963573305.1 of Pyrrhosoma nymphula. NCBI lineage: Eukaryota > Metazoa > Arthropoda > Insecta > Odonata > Coenagrionidae > Pyrrhosoma > Pyrrhosoma nymphula. The sequence goes on from OY754331.1 coordinate 152,684,968, forward strand.
TCAAAAATTGTTACAAAATAGCAAAAATTTTGTACACAACACCGAGCTTCCCTATTTCACTCACTATTTTAATTGATTTCCAACATCTTCGCGATTGCAGTGAGCGAAATTTTTGCCCTTCACTGCGGGAGAGTGCGCATGACAAAAATTTCTATTTACTCACAAGGAGACATCGCGTGATGTTCGGGATCCAAATGAGGCAATTATTTTCTGAAACTATAGAGAGAATGCAGGAAAAGTGTCACAGCTTTCTTCCACATAGGCCCGGGTTCGAGAGAAAAACGCTATTAAAGAATATTCCTCTGTATAAATCCTTTAAAGCTCACGCCACTTTCAACAGAGCTCGTATCCCAGTGAGTTGAGGCTCTGAGCCAGTAATGCTCGTACGGTGGCTGGGGTTCGATCCCAGGTTGTGGAATTTTTTTTTCTTTTGAATATTTTACGGAATTACTGTAAATTGCCCACTTCCATACATTTACGGCAGTAGCAACAATTTTTTTTTTATTTTCAGCCTATGTGCTGGATTTTCAATCAATGCTATTGGGAGACTTTCAAAGCTAATTTCGGGATTCTTGTTCACATGCTACACATGCTGACAGGCCTAATATGTTTAGATTTTGAAAATACAAGGATACTGTCGTGAATAGGATGGGCTTCGACTGGTCGTGGGTCTTTCTCAAAGCCGTAAACAATGAGCGGATTATTGCTTTTTAATTATCAACGATGTACTCACTTAAAATTTCCCAGGAACCGCACTCGAGTAATGACTTCTGTAACTCTATTTCTTGATCAATAGTGAACATGATGAGGGTTTAAAAGAGATGGTAACAGTTTCTGAGGTTATGTAAAAAACTTTTGGTACGACCTTTTTGTGGAGCAACATATTATATTGAAGCAAAGCCTGTATCGTGAGGGAAAGGAAGATATTAGATTCCAGCACAAATAAATATCATGTGATGATAACACTAATTCTTTTCCCACTTCATGTTTATTCTAAGTGAAGGAATTTAACTTTTCGCTCATGGCGTGGAATTACATACTTTCAGATGTCATTTTATTGACTATTGAAACACAGCCACCATATGAGGATAACCGGCTCAGCGCCTCAACCCACTGGGCTACGAGGTCTGTCGAGAGAGGCGTGAACTTTAAAGTATTTATACGGAAGAAGATTCTTTAATAGTGTTTTCTCTCGAACGCGGGCCTATGTGGAAGAAAGCCGTGACACTTTTCCTGCATTCTCTCTATATTTTCAGAAAATAATTGCCTCGTTTGGATCCCGAACATCACTTACGCGATGTCTCCTTGTCAGAGCGAAACCGGTGCTAACAGCAAAAAATGTCAGAAATATAGGAGGGAAACCTGGTGCTTATTGTTTTAAAAATGCCTTTTCAGTTTGTTTCATCTAAGATATGAAGCTCTCTGACTAGTGGTACCATCTGTTCGACTTCCCGCATAATTAAAATATCCCATAAATCAGTGGAGGATGACGCGAAGTAGTCCATAAAAACACATAATTTTTTAAGGAAATTGGCAGATTTTGTGCCATAATCACTTGATTACGCATTTCAACCAGGTCCCCTGTATTTTTAAATATCAACAGTAAGTTCCTATCACCTGTAGTTTTCGTGCCGCCAGGTTAGAGAATAATTCCAAAATTTCTTTTGTGAGTGAAAATATCAAAGTTTCACCATTAAAATGTATTAGAAAATTAGTTTGAACGCTTCATTCAATAATGCCATATATTCATCCTTTTATCGCTGTGCTGAAATCGTTATTGTTATGAAATGAAGAATTGTTAAGTTTGGAACCAATTTTAATTTTTTACATTGTTTCTTATGGAAAATACTGCATCGTTTAATGTTGTTTTGCTTAATGTCTACTTTTTCAAGAACGAGTTAACAACGTTAAACGAGGAGACACTGTAGTTTTTTATCTGTGTTCATTTGTTTTTCCTTTTGAATCATGTTTTGTTTTTATCTGATGATTATCTAATCTGATGATTACCTTAGGTCAGAATAAAGCTATTCAAGAACGTATTGTACAGTTCAAATTCGAGAATGCAAACCCATGGTCAGCACCTTTAATGATCTGTAGTGATGATAAGACTGAGTCCAGTGATCAAGACAGTGACAAAGTTAGATACCAAAGAGCAGTAGTTGATGTATACCTCTACTTGTACGAGACCTGACGTATGTTATGCATGTAGTCATGTGAGTCAATTCAATAGTGATCCTGAAGTCAAGAATTGGAATGATGTCACACATGTTGTTAGATATTTGAAAGGGACTACTGATTTGTGTCTAACATACCAGAAATCTCAACCAGTGATTGAAATATTTTGTGATGCCGATTATAATAAAGTTAGAGGTGAGCGTGTATCTAGATCTGGAAATGTTGCCAAGGTAGCAGGAGGAGCAATTTCATGGTTTAGTAAGAAGCAAACTTTAACAGCACACTCTACGGCTGAGTATTATGCCTTATGTGAAGTAGTTACAGAAGTGTTATGGTTGAAGATGATGTTGCAAGAGTTGAGACTTCCTGAATTTATTAAGAAGCCAATTATTATTCATTGTGATAATAAAAGTGCTATCTGGTTTGGAGAAAATGGAATAGGTTCAGAGAGGTCAAAGCATATTGATATCAGATATTGTTTTATAGAAAAGTATGTAAGTAACAGAGAAGTTGCTTTGAAGTATGTAAAGAGTTCAGACAACATTGCAGATTTGTTTACAAAGGCGTTAAGTGGTGTTAAGACAGCAGTTTGTTAAATGTTTAGGATTAAAGTAAGCTTTCTGTAAATCTAGAATTGAGGAGAAGTATTGCTGGTCCATTCTGATTTGGTTCATCTGTTTTTCATGTTTACTAGTATTCTTTTTATCTGAGTTCATTTGTTTTTCCTTTTAAATCATGTTTTGTTTTTGTAACGGTTCGCCAGTCTACCTGTAATGTGCTTGAAGTGATTTGAAGAAGTTCACGTAATTGAAGTGTAATGACTGATAAGAAATAAAATCAGAAGTGATTACCCTTACATGAAGAAGTTGTTATTTGCCCACCCATTATAACTAACAATACATTTCTCACTAGTACCGCTTGCAGAAGTTAGAACTAAAAGGGTTACTTGACATCTTTGCTGCAACTTGGAATCTTAATATTAGCACGGTTTATTTAATGTTGGATTAACGGTGTATTCATTATATTCTATTTTGCTTTTTTGCTAAATGAATGCCACCAGGAGTGTTGCTTTGTTGAGTTTTTTCCCCAGGTTGTGCTGTTTGCGAAGTTGATTTGTTTTTTTTTATCCCCATCAGAATTACTAATGCAGATAATACGTATTGGTTTTCGGTATCAGTCATTATTGATTATATGTGATCCTGATTTGGCCTTGACTGCTTTGATTTGGTTTTATTTTGTATTTTGACATGATTAAATTCTTTGTTTGAAAGAAGGGAGGAGTATTAGAGTTTAAGTGGGTGTTCTATATCAGTTGGCAATAGAGACAAAGGTTTTGGCTTGTGACCGTTGTGAAGGACTGTGTTGAATACAATCAATAATAAACAGAGAATAAAGTAAGAGTAAAAAAGTGAAAAGCTAGTGGTTTAATCCTTAAACTTATTCAGTAAATATTTAAGGCGATTAGATATACAGCAATTAATATAGCACATAAATTAAAAAATTAAACGCTCAATGTTTTCATCTTAATTATAATTCGTAAATGGGGTTGTCTTGTTACCAACTGGGTATTCCAGCAAATCTTATAATAATAGCGATGTTCTTCTAGCAAAAAAGGCACATAAACAAAAATCAGGGCTTCTAAACCAACAAACCTTTTCTTAGCTGCCACGATCTCTTTCCCAGAACGTATTCTCAGCTTTTCCCTCTCTAGTGCATCTTTCTTCTCCTGTTCCTCTCTCTCTTTTCTCTTTTGCTTCAACTTTTCCTCGATCTTCTTTAGTTGCTCCTTTTTTTCTTCTTCAGTCAATGGTTTCTTTTCCTCCACAGATTCAGAAAAACTACTATGACCAGACTTGGCAGCATGATACTCAACTTCTAATTGTGTGGCGAATAGCTTATTACACCTTTAACAAATAGGATGGACATCAGAACCAAAGAAAGGTAAAATGAGATGTAAATAATGAAGTGAATCTTACTCATCGCATTTCAGAGATTTGGCGCTCATGTCGGAATTTCCACCATTTGACGCTGAAGGTTCACTAGTACTTTCCTCATTACCGGTTGACTGAGCTTCACTATCCTCACATTTCACTTCATTGTTTGCTTCTTCATTCGGCATTCGCAATGTTAATGAACCCGGAGGGGGATCACTTTGAGACAATTCAACAGGCTCATCTGCATGGGCTAATAGCCTAATTAAGAGGGAAATAAAAAATATAAGTCCTCGAAACGAAATAACCACAAAAATCCAGAACCTTCTCTTCTCACCAATCCATTGCAGGCTCTAATCCAGCATTTCCCGTGACAGCCAGGGCCCTGTCTCTGAAACCATAATCATATGTACACAAGTAATCACTTACTATCTCAACCAGCTTTTAACAAACGACATGCCACAGAAAACATTGACACAAGAGGACATAAAAACTCTTGCACCACCAAGCATACAAACATTCTCTCCTTGGAGAAACCCATGTCTTCTAATAACTTAACATCTTGAGAGGACATCCTCCTGCAATTATTTACTGACCACCGGCACAATTCGGCTAACTCACACTCTTCCCACTCTTCAATCAATTTTAGGTCCACAAATGCGTAAGACTACCAGAGAGTCACCTATATTTCTTGCAGTGATGCAGCAGAAGTAGTAATTAACAATTGAATACGTATTGAGCGTGAGGACGTCGAGTTGGCCTACTGGCCAAGTGCGACGATGTTTGGGTATTTAGTTACATTTTGTTTGACGTTAACGTTGTTAAGTTATTCTGAAGGAAGTAATATTTCAGATCAGCGGTTATGTTTTGATCCAGAATGCAATGGTAAAGTATTCATCTCTTTAGTTACTGATTGTATGTATGCTTCTGCGAGTATTGACATTTGTATTTAATTGCTGTATTAAGGTGATGGTGAGTGTGTAATTTTTTGTGCTCATTTAATATTCTTTAACGCACAATTTGTGGAAATCAGTGGCATGTATACACTTGCGTTTAGTATTTTTTGGTTGCATCCACAATCAGTGTTGGGCCATCTTTTCGGCGGTGGTCGTGAAAGTGAGCGTGTATTGGGGTGACGTAGTATTGTAAATGAAACGTATCCACAAATGTAAGTATTCCACAATTTACTGAAGTTAATATTAATATTTTCGGAATCTATTTCTTTTAGAACGCATTTCTCGCGCTATAACATTAATAAAGTATGTCACAAGCTACGATGGAGGGTTGTCGTTCCTGCCAGGTGCTGAGGTTGTCATATACAGCAAGTCGGCAGGATCTAATCCTCGTCTGTGGGGTGCCGAGGTTGGTTCTGTATTGTGTTTAAGCCGTAGTAAAGTAAATGCTTCTGTATTTTTTAATACTAAGACAACTCTTATTTCAGGTTGGTGGGAAGAGAGGGTATATTCCCAAAAATATGGTTAGAGAATTAGAAGTATTCCATCCGGAGAGTACTTTGAAGTATACTGTCCCTACCTCTCAATCAGATGAGCCGAAAAAATTGCAAGAGGAGCTTGAAAAACGTGAGGGAAGTTCCGAGACTATACAGGAGAAGCCGCTGGATGTATCGATAAACGATAAACCAGCCAATATTAATAGTGAGTCAACAGTTAAAAAAAATTTCGATGTGATAGATGGCACAACTGTTTACGATGATACAATAGGTTTTGCCACCCCAACTGTAAAACCATTAGTTGCCACTTCCATGGGAATCAGCGGAGTGCCGATCGAATCTACAACATCTTTTACTCCCACTGGAGAACTGAGCACAGCAGCTATGACTCAATCTGATATGGCACCAATTAGTCCTACTACAATGATAGAAAAGCCGGATAATAATGAGCCCAGTGCAGAAGCCGTTGGTAAATCATCTGAAGAAGTGACTGGCGTGGTTAAATCTGTTTTTAACATGATGTCAGATTTAGTGTCTGGTGGAGAGCATGATATTATCGATCAAAATAGCATTCAAGATAAGAAAGATGGAGAGAGGAAAGATGGTCCCCTTGGTGCCAATGATGTGCCTGTCAGTGAAACACTCGAGTCAGGAGGTGAAAGTGAAGTAAAGCCTAGCGACAATGTCGATGATTTACCATCAAACGATGTCCATGAGTCAATAGATGATGAATTGGAAGAAGATGATGAAGAATATGAGGACGGTGATGAAGAGGATGATGGAGATGAAGATGATGAGGAGAATATAGAGCCTGTCTTCAGTGGTGGGAGTGTAGAAAACGCTACTGTGGAAATTGGTGAACATACTCCTGATATGAAAGGTGAGAGGGACGATTTATCAAAGGAAGAAAGAAAACCTGAAATCGTTTCTCCTAAAAATGAGTCTGAATTGGATGTAGAGGGATCCACACTCACTGGTTTTCAATCATCCCCAGAGAAAACTGTGTCAGTTTTGACTGATGTAGATGGTGGACCATCTTTAGATAGGAAGGTGGGACAACTGGATATCACTGGTGAAGTGACAAGTGAAACCATTATGTCACCTCCTACATCATCATATTTCAATGACTCATCTTCATCTCAGGTGAAGGAATTTGGCTCTGAGTCATCTGACTATCTTGCTGGGTTGGAGAAATCACAAAATGTTGGTCAGCAATCTCATAGTTCAACAGTTGACTTAGAATCCCCCTCGCATGTTGGCGATGTCAGTAATTCTGTTCCTAGAGAGGATGCTGAACATGATAATGAAAATGATCTTCCTATTGTGACTGGTGACATTCTGCCTGATAGCTATGTGGGAAATCAGGAGCCTCACGTTGGAGATCTTGCAGCATCATCCAATGATCTTGTGCAGGATAAATCAGAATCACGCATTTCAGGTGATCAGAGTGTCGACTCAAGTGTTGTAACTGCTGACATCGCATCTGAGAGTTCATTTACAACTGTATCTCCTGCAGGTTTTGGCGACCAATATGTTGAGCCAAGAGTACAAACAGAGCCCTCAAATGTTGTTAGTGATGTGTATAATTCTAATCCAGGCCAATCAGATGTGAAACCGTTGGTAAAGGACGCAGAGGATATTGTTGCCCAAGCTGCAGCTTTTACAGGCCAAAATAATGAGCCAAGTGCACAAATAGAGCCCTCTAACTTGGTTAGTGTTGAGTATGAATCTAGTCCAGCGCCCTCAGAAGTGAACACATTAGAGGCAAAGAATACTGAGGAAGTCACTGAAGATAAGCCACAGTCACAACACTCATTGGAAAATGACCACAATGTGGTGCCAGATGCATCTTCAGAGTTGAAAGAATCTGAGAGTCAGAAGGATGATGTGGTTGTTGAGTCACCTAATGTCTCAGACACTGAAAATATGTTGCCAGTGTCCGAAGATAGCTCATTGGGGATTTTCTCAGCATTGTTTGACTCTCTTGGTTCAGGTTATGGATTTTTATCGAGTATGATATTTGGAAGTGGTGATGAACGCATGGAAGTAATGGAGGGCCAGGAAAGTTCAACTCAGGGAGTTTCTCACATTTCTCCGGGTAAATATAGTGATTCTGAACATAATCTTTACCAACGTAATCCTGTTGAGGATGTTCAGAATTTGGCAGCTGAAGGAGATTCAATACTTGGAAGAAGCTTGAACTGTAAGTTGAGAGTTCTTTATTTTTGTTTATTTTTGGTAGAAAATTGAGTTATTATTCCAAGTACATCTTTAAAGTTTCTAAGTAATCTCTATAAACTGAGACCTCTGCAGTAACCTTCCATTGATTATTGTGAGGCCATCGATGGAATTAACATCACTTTGTTTCTTAGGGGCAGCTTTGGCACTAGATTATGGGGATGGCTTTAATTCTATTAATCCCTTAAAGTGTTGTAGTTTGTGGGGATAATTTCAGTGCAGTATCATCAAGTTGACATAGGGTCATCATTCATTTGAAGATCTCAGATTAACTTCTCTTGTAGTGTGTTTCATCTTTTGAAAAATCTAAACTATTTACTTCTTTCTCATGTCTTTTAACCATCTACCTGCTGTGCAATATTTATTTTTTTAAAGGGAAATGTGTGAGGATAGCCATGCATATTGGAAACAGCTACTGTCTGTTAGTGAATGCCTCTGTCAATTTTGCCACCCATTATACTGCTGGCAATACTGGTATAACAATGATCATCGTTTGGTGGGAAATTATTCACAAAGACTCTGTATGTTTTGGACATTAATCAGACCCTTACAGCTATACCTTAACTTAATAATAATAACGATTTTATTTCTGGAAGGATTTCTGATTTATTACTTTCACATTTAATATTTATCTTCTAGTTCTGACCAATTGGTTTCCTGTGAATGGCAAAATAGTTAGATGTGTACCTCTTGAAAAATGAGGGAAACCAGTTTGCTAATGCTGAATTTGCTGTTTGCAAATCAAATCTCTGATTTCTGGGAATGTTTATGTCCATATTTTTCATATTTGTTCCTCTATGATCTTATTCTATTAACCATGGATGCTACCAATCCATGAAGTGTACTTGGGTATCAGATGATTGCACCTAAAATATTTACGAAAGCGAACATACGAATCACTCATAATAGGATGCAATCTCCAATTAATACAGAGCTCTTATGTTCACATAATATCTGTAATGGTGGACATGTGACCACAGTTGAAAGCTATGCATAGATAATCATTAATGCCTTTTACGCTATAGCTAATTAATGAAACTTTGGCGCTTTAACTTTTGTATTAATAGCAATCCCACATGCTTATATAACCATAGTTTTCAATATGTTCCATGATTGTAAACTTTCATTGGCTTTGCTCTAATTCTTGTAAGAGAAGCTGAAAGAAGAGCTTAAGAAGAGTCCTGCTAAATGTGTTCTTCCTTTCAAAAGTAGATTGTACAAGCCACACACTTCTACATGGATGGCAATATAATTTATTTTACACTTCATCGGCTACTAACGATGCTAACACTACAAATCAATAATTTTCATGTTTCACTGTGCTGTGCAAAAGGTTCGTTTGTGGCTCTATTCAGATTAGGTCATCTGATCTTCATTCATTAAATCTCAGACTAAATTTAAAGATTCTATATTGAATTAAAATTTGGGATATTTTTGCTTATTTTTTTACCTCTGCTTACAGTCAAGAGGGGAGATATTTGTCTGAGCATTGCAGCCCCAAGTCAGGCCATGCATAAGGCCTGAATCTGGTGTCTTTCCCTGCATTCCCTGTCATTTAGGGGGATGCTCCATTCACCCTCTCACAAAAACAGTTACAAGTCCCATGGTCTCGGAGTGTCGTGTGTCACTTGGGAGGTTGATATACCTGGGAGTCAAGGCCAAGGGATGGGCACGAGGAATAAACATCGAATGAATCATCGGCTTTATGTCAAACAGTGACATTTTATCTTCCTGTCACATCTTATCTTCCTCCTCCCTTACCTTAACCTGCTGCATCATTGGAGAGGGTTGACTTTACTTTGGAGAGTGTGGACTTTTACAATGAATCAGGTCTTTCCCACGAAACAATATTTTGGCTGTGTTTGATGCATTGGCGAGCACAGATTCCTTGAGATGGAGGGGACTTCTTTAAGAGCCCAAGAGTTGGCATGGGGGGGGCCTGCATAGCGTGGGACATCACATCCTGACCCAGTGTTGCGGGGGTGGGATGGACTGGAAGGGGCCTGATGTCCTGGAGGGCTGGCACAGGGACTTAGGTATGAGAGGCATGGCTCGTGCCCACCCGTTAAGTGGAGTGGGGACACGGGAGGTCACTTGAGGGGTAAATATGACCAGTGAGCATTTGATAGGTTTGCCACAAGTGAGGAAGAATGGTGATGGGGGAGAGTAAGCCTAGGTTTTGTAGCAACAGAGATCGAAAGCTGGGTTAATTTTCCTGGTGAGGATTGCCGGGTGGGGGAAAAAGAATATGGGAATGGGAGGGCGTATCCATTTTGCATTTCCTTGATGTCGGATCCATTCAGGCAATCCCAGATAAGGGAATCAGTGAATAATACTTCAGGGAGAAATATAACAATTGAATGAATGTATATTGTAAAAAACACCAGTTCTTGTGTCAAAAGAATCACTTGTTTAACAAAAAAATCAGTTACATATTTGTTTTTGCACTTTCCTTCGCTCCATCGTCGCTTCCACCATTGTCTCTGATTAGGATAAATGCAAAATGAACTGGGAGTCGACATCATAAATAATTCGGAATCGATTTAATGTATTGAGAGTGAGCAAAACTTCATTCTTATTACGAGAAATTAGGACTAATTCATTTTCATCTTCATCGCTGCTTTCCTTAATGGGCCCTGCAACTAGATCTACCGTTGCCGGCTCAAGCGTTACATCTTCACAAGCTTGAAGATCGTGATCTATTGATATATAATTGCTGGGGGTTACAACCAATAAACTGCCAACTTGCGACAAGTAATGCCTCGATGCCCCTTCCCAAAGATCGTGGCCAATCAGGTGACCTGCTTCCACACTGGCTAGGTAACTACTAACTCCCATCCCTGATGTCCTCAGGGGGGTATCGTCCAATAACTCAAGGAAGAGATGAAAGTTCCTCCAATTGGGCTAAGATGCTGACGAGGCTTTGTGCTCCTTCTCCGATGGTTTGACTTTCGGTGTCTCGTAGGATGGTCCCTATTATCCTCTTCTTATTTATTAAGAATAGGATAATAGGGATTAAGCTACAACACCCTTATCAGATACCTTATCAATCTGCAGGAACGCAGCTGACCTCTCTCTAATATTACGATATTTTTTCGATACCTGGGTTGGGGTGAAAGGGGAGAAAGGTACATCATTTTCCGATACAAATGTGTATGGGCACTTAAGCACTTTTTCCCATTAATTATGCATGCGCCCAGAACTATTCATGCTTTAAAATTAATGTGCGTAAAAGTTGTATGTGCGTTTGGTTGTATGAACCAAGCAAACTTGTATTTTCTCTGGATTTCTTGGCTGTTGATGACCGAAGAAAAATAGAGCAATGCTTATGAAGAGCCTTACTCAATAACTACATCACACGCTCAATAAGAACGGAAAATAAATCCTGATTCTTTTGATAATAGCTATTGCCAGCTGGAATTATTATGCCGTGGAGTGAGTTTGAGTGTATGTTAAAGTTTTTAGTACTCGACTAATTTAAGTTCTTTTACTATTTTTTGGTAACTCTGGACACGTGGTAGCAAAGTCGAACACATTTTTTGTCCGATTGGTTTCATATTTTATGTGTTACAATGCCCATGATTCAAAGTAGTCGTTACTATTGCAGCATTAGAAAATTAATTATCGTTCAAGTAATACACATTCACTGCATGATATATTCGGCAATGATGATAAATTTGATGTCTTATTCTGACAAGGAGTGCCTAAAAACGTTGCTATGCTCTTCTGTGTGTAATACTATTTGTGTAAATGAGTAACTTTTTCAAGTAGGGACCATGATCCGAGGTTCGTATTTTCAAAACTTTGTTATTTCATAATATCACCCACATGCACCATTTGGTCGGGACCGAAGATTTTGCTTTGTAAAATCAAAATTTTGTAATTTCAAGTTTCTACTGTATACATATATTTATTATTCTGTACTGCTCTATATTTATATGAGAATCTCAGGCTGTTAGTCTGAATGAAACGAGCAGTATGCCTGACGGAACAACATTTAAAGTTCTTTCAAGAAAAGTAGCGTGATGTACATTTCTTTATGTAACACCTCGATATATATGGCATTAATGATATTTGTACTTTTGTCGTAATAATAATAATAATCATTTATTTGCCCGAAGATCATGTTACATTAGATATGTAGGAGATATAACGCACGTCACAGGATTATAAATAGACACGGTACATTACACATACACTCAGTGTTATACAATATGCATCCAGATTTAAAACTTTGAGCTCAAAAATTATTATGCAGAATAAAATATTTTGGAGCGAAAAAACTTTAATATGTACATTTTTTCTGAATACTTTAACCTTAGTTTCAGATTTAATCACAGATGGTAGATGGTTATAAATCATTAAGCCGATGGACATTGGTCCATGCATGGCAGTGGTGGTCCTTACAAAATTTTGATGAATTTCCATGTGCCTTCTGCTATTGTGACCATGAATACTGTTAGAAGTTATATAGTTTGATAAGTTGATCTTGGCAGACACACAAACAGTGTACATGTAAACACAAGGAATCGGCAGTAAGCCGAGCTTCTTAAACATAGGAAGACAGTGTGCATCAGCCGTAGCATTACATATTAGCCTTACCACACGTTTCTGAATCTTAAAGATAATGCTAGCATGGGGGGAGGAACCCCAGAACAGAATGCTAAAAACCACATGTGAATTAAATTCACCATAATAGATGGCTAACAGCACGTCAACACTTACTGATTGTCTTATGCTTCGAATAAGAAAGCATGAAGAGCTTAGCTTACTTCGGAGTTTTCAGATGTGTTCATCCCGTAAATTATGTCATGCAAGCTTCCGAAGGAAGTCTCGTTTAATTCACTTGCGATTATGAATTTTGTTACTACAGTGATAGTCTTCATAATTTTCAATGCTGATTCTTTTTACATTTATGGTTGTTGGTATTTTTATTCTTCCTGGAAAGTCTTTCTGATATTAATGTGAAAAATACACCTTAGAATTCAGATTTCATTCATTTTATTTCTAGGAGTTTAACCTTTGCAATATATACTTGCACTGTTTAGGGTATCGTCATTAAATGCAAGAATTCTTAGGAATAATAACAAGCATTCAGTTACTGATTTTCATAATTTTTCCAAAATAAATTATGATTTAACTTAATCAAATTTTCTTGGGCTTACAAACAGATGATGTTCTCCAATTCTCTCAATATTTTGACTCTCCAATTGCCTTCATTAGCTACCCCCAAACACAATGGCGGAAGCCATCATGTCTGGGAAAATAGAGTAATCACCTGGTGGTATAGACTGGGAAAAGTAGATAGTTAAAATTAACTTGGAAATGGCGATATTTAAGTAGTAATGTGAAATGCCAAGTAAATATTTATGATTAATATTTATCATTATCATTTTTCTTGTTCATTTTCTTAAGAAATGGTGTTATAAATATGACTAGATGAAATTAAGCTATTAAAATTGCCTCCAATGTAGGTGTTATTTTAAGATATGAAAAATTTATAAGGCTATAAAATAGATTGTTTATTGACATATCTCACTTAAAAGTTACGGGTGTTTATGATTCATTGTGAACTCTTCATATTCGTAGCTTACTGTGAAGGAAGCTCGGAGGGAGATTGTATGATGCAGTCCTTGCCATCTAAAGCTGACTCATCAAGTGATTCCGTCGACCAAGTGTCAGAAGAGAACCAAGAGTCCAGCAGCTGGGTGGCATTTCCAAATTTTTCTGTAAGAATTACTTTATTTGTGTTGGACTTAGTTTTTCAACCTTCAAACTACATTTTCAATCATAGTTTGGCTAGATTATTGGGGAAGAGCTCTATTCTGTGTAAATTTAGTCTTTGGGGTTGTGAAAATTATGCATTTATAATACAAGACCCAGTTCCTTTCACTGTACACATGTGGCATACTACAGCTGTGCCTTGTTTACTGCTTATGCTACTTACTAAGCATAAATTGGGCGGCCAGCCTATATTCCCCTCCTCTTCTTTCCCCCACACCTGCCGAGGCAGTGATGTACAATGGAGCCCCTGTGTCCTCAATTTCCATTTATGCTGTTTCAGTTGTCTGCTGTTCACTAAACTTTTGTTGCTGGAATTTAAAATTGAAATTTCCAGAATTTCATATCCATGCTATTCTCTGAGGTTAAACCAGTGAAACCACATCCCAAAGCCCTTCACCCTTTAACCGCTTCCCTACAAGCCCGCATATATTCAGGCTCCAAGGTGGTGCAAAATCTGACGCGCCCGAATGTAGTCAGGCAAGTCCGCGATGTCTGCATATAGTCGGCCGATGCTAGTAGTTTACGTTCCTGCCACCTCCCGTGCTGTTGAAGGTCCAGAGCCAGCGATGCGGCAAGCGGCGCTCTTTTCAAATAGTGATTTATAATGTTAAAACAAAGGAAAAGAAAGATTTGGTAATATTTCTAGCAATTCGAGGGTTATAATTTTTTACGCACTGAAAAGTTATCCCCATATGGAATTCCATTCACCTGTATTGTCATTCGTAACCATCCGAATATTTACTTCATGCATGGAGTTTCTTTTGCAAAGTTATGATGTAAAACTTCTGTTTTCGCATGACAATAAACTTTATCATCTCAATCGTCTCAGGCTCAACTTTGTGGAAGTTCATTATATATTAAATGAAAGGAAAACTTTGTTCTATTCCACCAATTTATTCTGGAATTGAATAATTTGAATATTGAATAAATTGGAAAAAAAAAGGAAAACTTTGTTCTATTCCACCAATTTATTCAATATTCAAATTATTCAATTCCAGAATAAATTGGTGGAATAGAACAAAGTTTTCCTTTCATTTAATATACAATAAACTTTCTATATAATTAAATAATTTTTAAATTAGTTATTTTCATTTATATTTCCTCATTCACTCTTCATGAGCATTCAATTACATTTATCTTCAACACTTTAGAAGTCATAACAAAAATTGCAATTTCAATTTTATGCTAATTTTCACTGCTACGATGAGTTCCACAGTAATTGCAATAAAATATTTCTCTAACAACAGAATATGAATCTTTCCTTGCCTTATTAGTTACTATATATGTTTGTTACCATATATGTTTGTTACTATATATATTTGTTACTATATATATTTGTTACTATATATATATTTGTTACTATGTATATATATTATATAATGCTATATTATTTGTCTCACACATTTTTATTCAGGTAATTTTTATATATGTTGGAAAAGCCTATTGAACTGTTCTCTTTAGATAATATGGCGTAAGCATAAATGTTTAGGTATGTTGCGAAAGTTATATCATCAGCCCCTTTCATTTTTCAATTTCGAATACTGGTGGAAGTGGTGAAACATATTTACGAAAACAGCTATACGATGAAGACGTCTAAAGGTCGTACGTTCTCAATAGAAACCAACACAAGTGCCCTGTATATGTGCTACCATAGCCCACATGAGTAAGAGAAAAAAGAAGAGATAGAGATAAATCCCAAACGTGTAATGCCTTTTATTGTCATATTTGACCATTTCCTGAGGTCAGAAAACACCCGCTCGAGGACTGATGGCCTGCTAAGCAACCTGGCACCCGGTTTCATGTCATGCTAATCTGCCACCCTTTGCTCCCCGGGCTACTTTCCCACCAGCCAACCCTTTACTAATGGACTTTTCCCAATATCAATTTACCGTTAGTTGGAAAATCCATGCTGCTGCGGTATGCACACGTGTGTTTATTTTCGAAGAATTGGTAGGAATGGAAAAGAAAGATTTTATGATGAGCATTGTATGAGCTTTTCACACTTTGGGGCAAGGTCCTTTGCATATCGTGATTTTTTCCACAAGTACTTTGTCGGAAGGACGATGGTGACAGTCTTTCGTTGAGTTTCAGAGCATACGCATCCTTGATTTTTAGAGCGCATGCACTTTTTC
Source organism: Pyrrhosoma nymphula (assembly GCA_963573305.1). Taxonomy (NCBI): domain Eukaryota; kingdom Metazoa; phylum Arthropoda; class Insecta; order Odonata; family Coenagrionidae; genus Pyrrhosoma; species Pyrrhosoma nymphula. The sequence goes on from OY754331.1 coordinate 152,700,678, forward strand.
GCTGAAATTCCACCGATGCAAACATTCAATTTTTTGTTTGAACATTTTCATTCTAATACGAGCAATGTAGTAGGAGTGAATTCCATGGAAAATTCTTTGTTTTCGCTCGGTAACATTTGGCAATCAGCAATGGATTCCGTAGAGGAATCAGTGTTGACCAAACCAGTGATTCCGAGGTTATGGACATTGAAGTTTCCGGCCCCTAGTCAACTCTCTATGGAGAAACAAGCTCCGAATCAGAAGGCGCAGCGGAACCTTCGCAGGGAGTGAAGTGGCAGGAAATGCTTTCAACGCATCCTCCTCCGGCGCCACTTAGGTTTCTTTTTGAAGGTAATTCTTCGATGAACTTCGACCTGGTTCCTGACTGTGGTTCCCTAAAATATTTTTTTCAATGATCAAATTGTTGACTTTATAACTTGGGAAACTAATCGCTGCACCAGTAACCATTTGCGTGAAAAAGTGGGGCCGAGCAGTGCTAGCGTAAATCAGTGGCAAGCTGTGACAAGCACAGAAATTCGTGTTTTTTGCCCTACAGAGCATAGTGAGGAAGCCAGATACTGAGTTTTATTGGTCGACGAGACCTATACTCTCCTCTCCCTTTCTTGGAAACAATATCTTACCAATTATTCGTAAAAATAAGGCAATATTTACATTTTGCCTATAATAACAATTTTGATCCCCAAACACACCCCAAAGCCAAACTAAATAAAATATGGCCAATTTGCCAGAAGCTGGAGGAAAAGTTCAAGGCACTCCATACACTAGAGACGGAGGTTACAATCGACGAGAGCCTGCTCTTGTACAAGGGAAGATTAGGGTTGCGGCAGTTCATGCCTATGAAAAGAGGGTAAAGGTGAGCTTTCGTCCCGCACTTGTTTTTGCGATTTTCACCCACTTGAAACAGAGATATCGGAACCAATTTCACCTCACTTATTATGCAAGCTTTGCAAATTTGTTTAACACTTTCAACACAACAATGCATCAACTACTTTAGAAATTAGAAACTTTCAAACCTGAGAAGTGCGTTTTTTCCTCTCCACCATCTTGTGAAAAAATGCCGTTTCCTCTTTTCCACTGTACGTGGCGCAGCGATCGAGCAGTTGGTTCTCTAGCATATACACACCTCTCCTACACAATTTCTTCCCGCCTTCCACTCAAACTCGCCCCGCAACAGCCATTTACTACAATGCAATTCCATTCATTCCACCGCAGTAAACATTGTACATTTCACTTCAAATGAAGGATTTACACTTCCTTATCACTCGCATTCATTCCACTGCACTGATAACATTTCACGTTTCACTTTAAATGGAGGATTGAGAGTTCCCGCAGCGAGGACACGAGTGTCCATCCCCGGATAACAAACACCCGTGCCTATCGAGGAAGAGCAAGTCTGACTCCGCCGAAATGAAAGACTGGAATCGCAGAAATTTGCGTGTGCGTACACGATTGGCAAATCATGGCGACCATACACCACACACGCAAGTCAGAAAATGATTAATGCCAACAAGCCCCTCAACTCTCGTTGGCGAATGAATACTGGGTGACTTTATAACAATTAACTTCCAACTGTTGACAGTTAATTTCCCCCTTCCACACTACCCGAGAGAACTCCGTCAACAATACTATTTCATTAGCCTCTAACAAAAGCCCACTTATATTAACGTTGTCACCTGAGGGATTTTATACCAGAAACAATACGCAGAATGACATTTTAGCCTTCTACCGATGCCCACCAAAAATCACCAATGAGTGAAAACTTCTCTCCACTATAGCAAAACACCCAGAATTATTCCTAACAAACGTCTTTCCATTTTCACATTTATTGTAAAATTCAGTATTTTCAAACTTCAACCACTCCCAGAAATGCCATTTCCACGCTATCAATGGCGCTAAAACTGCGTTTTCCGCTATTCAAACTCACGAAAATGTGTTTTTCACTTTTGAATATAACCAATTCGTGTTTCACTACATTGGCCCGCAAACCTCTTTGTGGGGTGGGTTCAGAGCAAGTTATGGAAGGGGAAATCGTTTTCCGCTTTTCCAAATCACGAAAATGCTGTGAAAATCATCATTTTCAAACTTCCTCCTCTCCCAGAAATGCCCATTTCCACTTTACCATTCCCGCGAAAAATGCGTTTTTCACTTTTCCAACTCACGAAAATGCCTTTTTCACTTTTGAAAATGGCCAAATCGGGCCCGCGTACCGTCCTACCCTAGCACCCCTGTTTCACTCCATAGGCCTGTAAGTTTGTTGGGTGGGTGGGTTAAGGGCATATTATAGAAAGGAAATTAGTCATATCCCTCTAACGGATGTTCATAAAACCTCAAAATATGGCGTCGAAAACGGACGAAAAAATCGCGAAAATTGGTCATTTTCAAACGTCAATATCTCAAAAACTAATAGTCACACGGGTATGATTCTTACATTTTTACAAATCCGCATTCTTCCTCTACTCCTAGATATCACATTCAATTTCGTCAGTTTCCTACGTTTTTCAAAAAAAAATTTTGAAAGTGCGAGACGAAAGCTCACCTTTACCGAAAAGAGCTTCATTTGGCAAATATTAGTTCTTTGTGAATCGAGAACTGGATACGTGTGGTCAACGACAATTTACATGGGAAAGGGGACTGTGTGGGATAAAGATTTTGCCCATTAAACCATGTCCTCAAAAGTGACGATGACTCTAATGAAGCCATTATTTGGCCTATGATATTGCCTGATGACGGATAGCATTTATACGTCTCCAGATCTAGCCGACTTGCTTGCTTCACACTCCACTGACGCGTATGGAACACTGAGGAAAGGGGTTCCAGCTCTTTTCAAAGAGAATCAAGTAAAAGAAATAAAGTTTCTTGATTTTTGTCATAAAATGAATTTTGTTATAACATTTTCAGAGTCGTCGTCGTGCGGGTTGCCTAAATCCCATGAATGTTTGTACGTTGTTTCTTGATGTACTACAGACTAAAATTAATAGTTAAAATTAACGTTATTGGCAAAGTGTATACATTTGTAATATAAACTAAATATATTCCTTCTTAGATGTCTAACTAAGGTTTCCGGGAAGGAAAGTTATACTGATATGCAGGTGGCCTAATTCTCTTTAAGTTAAGGGACAACAATCAGAAATTATTGAATAAATCATTAGTTATTTGAATTAAAAATTAATGAAAACATTTTTGGATTTTCCTCCCTTTAATGCTTCTGAATCTGAAATAAAAAATATGACTTTTTTTGACCATTTTTGTAAAAAAAACCATCAGGGAAGTGGTTAAATCCCAAGTGGGTGATATATTGGCCGCAACTATTCAAGTAAAAACTCCCAAGCGGGCGATTTTCCAGCCCTGATTTCCGAGTATCATGGAATGTTAACAAACCTGTTTACAGCATTATAATCTTTTTTAAATGAAAGTTATAGCCAGTACTTTTAATTATTAAGGATGACTTTTTTCTTGACTTATCGTAGGTTCGAATAGTTTACTATGTGCCATACTGATTCATATTTGAAACTTTGTATTTTGAAAGAATGTTTTTCTTTTCTGTTAGCAACAAAATATTGAGGCTACTTCATTACTCACAGCCAGCTAATTCTTTTTATCTCCCAATGCATTCTACTTACCATGCACCGACAAGGAACCACTATGCAAGTGGATCATCAGCATTTTCCCCTTGGTAGAATATAATTTTCTTCCAATGATGTTGATGTATATAGTCGGCCGGAGGCATCCAAAAATTTCAATTTGAGGCTCCTGATCATATGCAAAGGATCTGTAACTGCCAGAAGGGGAAGTTCTGTCCGCCCAGAGGGGAGATTCACCCCGGAGGGAAACTCCATGGGGAGGAGAAGGCTATCCAGTGTTTAAAGGTGCACGCCGTTGTGTGGCTGGCGATCAGCCGCCACAAGGTCATTAGTTTCCTTTCTGCGTAATATTGAATACTCAGTGCCTCTTCTTCTGAAAATACCACATCATTATGGCAGGATATTTGCAAATAAAGGAACGTAAAATTATGGAATTCTTAGACAATGCCTTGGAGGAGAGTGGAACAGATTTCCAAGGGAGTGATAATGACGATCAGAATCCTTTACAATCACCACATGCTGTGCTGGAGAGTGAAGATGAAGCTGATGATCAAGAGTGGAGAGAAATGCGTACTATCTCCTGAGGAACAAACACACCAGAAACTTTCCATGAATTGTCCAGTTCCAAGCTTTCCGGTGCATGTATTCTCTATTTTCCAGCAACCAATCTACACTGACCTTGCTATTCCAGAAGACTCTTCCCACCCCTACTCACATTAACATGTGGCTTTCCATTCCATGATTCAGTATCCTGTGAATATACCACTTGCGGAAAAAAATTTCAACAAAGAACTAGCCACCATTAAAAGCATTGCCTCCTGGAATGGGTACAACCTAATTGACAACCTACTTGAAAGGAAGAGAAGGCAATTGGCGGTCAGAAGCCTTATAACCCTAACCCCAGTTCCCTCGACCACCCCCAAGTGGTGCAAACTTCCCTTCATCCCCAACCTATCCCACACAATTGCAAAACCGCATCCCACTCGTCTCAAGGCAACCTATTGTGAACCCCAGTGAACTTGGGTAAATATCTAAAAAATGGCAAAGATGAGCGCCCTTTGTTATCCCATGCCAGGGTGTATGAGCTATCTCGTGGAATGGAAAACTGTGGAACAGTGCACATAGGCCAATCTGGACAAGCTATAACTACCCGGATGAAAGAGCATGAAAGATATTTCTGGAATTACGACCCCAGATAAAATTTTGTGTAACATTTATATTAAAAAATCATACTAGTGACTTCCATCCTGCAGTTTTATGCAAGGCGGGCAAAGTTGCAAAAGTAGATGCCCTCAAACAATTGGAAATCGCACCTCACAGGTTGTAAAAGAACTATTTGTGTAACGAGTATGTAGTAAAAAAACATTTCCCCCCTCTTTGTGCCATGCATATTCCAAAAGGTACTGCCTACAAACTCAGTAGGGCAGTATTTCCCTCCCTCAATTCTTGCCCCTCCCCTTTGTTCCAGTCAACCCCGGCAGTAGCATGTCTCTGTGTTTCATGCCTCCACCTCCCCCCTCTCCATTCCCTTCACCACCCTTAGCCTTGTCTTAAAACCTCACCTACCTCTCTCTTTCCATTTAGTTCCGGAGTGGGTGTTTAAGGCCCCCTCTCCGTCACACGTGTTGTGTGTGATGTATACCGTGAACTAGTAGTTTTTTTTCAAGTAATCTGTGTAACATTTAGGCCATATTAATGTTAGATATTTCTTATTAGTTAGGGAGTGGATTCCTTTTGTTTTTGCTGGTGTAAATTTTAGTAGGACACTGCAATGACAGTGATTTAAAATGTATGTTATTTTATTTTATTCATCATTCTTACAATGGACAGGAAGTGCATATTATGTGCAAGTGACCAATGTGTTGTATATATAGTGTACTATTAGCTTTGTTAAATAAGTAGTTTGAAACAATTTGGCCCCATAAACTTTCGTTAATTTTGTTGGTTAGAGAGAAGAATTATTTTTATTTGTTTGTGTAAATATTTAGTAGGACAATGACAGTGATTTAAAGTGCATGTTTGTTATATTTTAATTATTAGAGATCTAAAGACAATTAGGGAGTTATCAAAGTCAATTAGACCTTTCCTCCTCAAGAGGGCGGTCAAGGTGTTTTAAAGCACTTGGTCTCTGAATCCTTCTACACCATGCATCTCTCCCCCTTCCCCTCCTCCTGCCATCGGAGTTGCCTTTAGAGTGTCCTTTAGCGTGTTCTTTAGCTGTCTTCCTGGAACTCCGCACCCTCTTCGATATGCAAGCTCATATGAAATCCACTCTCCTCACCTTACCCCATCCTTATTTCCTCCCACTCTCCATTCCTCCCCTGGAACCCTGAATATATATTCTCAACCAACCAACCATTTAAGTACACATGACTATGCCACAGTGTGGTGAAATGCACATCGTGCCAGCGAAATAAAGTTTGTGGAAATTACAAAGTTGGTTTTTTCTCAACATGGGTATCTATCATTTCCACAATGTCAGGCCTGATGCCATCAGTTTTAGCAGTGTTATTATTTAGATACTGTAAAAAAATCCGTGATTGGTGAAATGATATATATTTAAGTGCATTATGTTATAGTATGCAGTCCACTAACATTTTGTGGTATATCTCCACAGTCCTGAGAGAATGAAAAATCATTTAAATTGCTGAGCTTGAGGGGTTAATGTCATAAATGAGAGGGTCAACTGAATTGGAGACTTTCAGTGATGAGCTGAGATATGTGACAATGTCTTAGTGGCTAAGCATTCCTTTGGACTGGCATATGAACCCAGATCCCTCGATATAGCCTCATGTGCTTCAGCCATTTGAAAAATCTTTTTCCTCTGTGAATTTCTTCAAGGCTTTGGAACAAGATGTTGTAAGTTTGCTTTGGTAATTTTGAACTTTGTGAAGTTATCTTTTTACAGATCGGGAATGACTCCAGTGGAATGTTCAACTTTAATGTGCCTTCTTATGGAGCAATGATATATTCTATCATAACTGGAATTATTGTCCTTTGCTTTTTCCTTGGCCATTATTTTATAGAGGTTTGTTCAAATAGTATTTGTTTGAATTTCCTTTTTATGCTACATAAAATGAAATATATTCTTTCTAATGGATACATTCTTTTGTAGGGAAACAGGAGAGATGTGGTTTTACTAGCCAAAATAAATGCATTAGAGAAAGAACTTACCGTTTCTAGCAAAGAGTGCCTTATCTTGAAGGAAAAGTTGAAACAATTTGAGATAAAGGTGGATATGTAAACATTTATTATGAACAAATCATTTATTGAACATTAATTTTATCAATTTTTTTCATATTTGTTATGTGAAATTTTGTTTTGTGTGAGCATTAATTATTTCCTATTCTTGACTTTTAAATTTCAGTCTTCCGATTTTGATGATTCGGCTGAGGTTATCAACGCTATGAAGAATGAGCTTGAAAAAGTCCAGGTACTTAGTATGCATGGGATTAATAACAAATATTGCTTAGTAAATTAGCATTTGTCTTTTGAATTCCAGATGACTTTTTGATCACTTTTATAATCATAATGTAGCATTTTGGGCAATATAATCAATTTTCCATTAATGTATGCTAATGTGGTTGATTTATTTTCTTTCATTTTGTGTGTATAAATCGTACTTGCTTTTGGCAGTAACATGATAATATTATTGGCAAGAAATTGTTGCGTAGTAATAAATCCTAATAAATTACTGTGTATAGTTAGTATAATTTCGTAAAATTGAAAAATAGCTATTTCAATAGAATTAATCCGGAAAATGCTTGGTAAAGATAATTCCTCGGTACTCAAAAATCTTTTTATGCTTAGCTAAAGTCAACCTTCTCCATCCTACATTGAGTCACTTCTATCTGCCACCTTGTCCTCCTCCTTTTAGAGCCTAGATATGTGTGGATACTGCCATACCCTAGGTGCTATCTTGAATATGCCAAGGAGGTAGTAGATTCCATCATACTGAATATATGTCTCCTTAAAAGTATAGCTCATTCAATATTTTAAAATTATGAATATTAGGCTCGCTAGTTAAATAATTCAGGGAATATCACTCCCCACATATACATGTGCTTGAGGGCCCATACCCATCTTTAATTTTCAACGTAAAAATGCAGAAATAATTGCTGGTGACTGGCTTGCAGATGATTAGTTGACAGTAAAGATTAATTGCTCTTGTCATATATGAATAATTTAATCACATTCAAATTCAACTTACATTCGTTATAAAATTGCAAATTAATTCTCAGGTTGTGTATAATTGTATTTGAAAAATGGTGATGTTGTCTTTATCTTAAAGACTAGTACTAGGCATAGTACTAGGTATCTCACAAAATCTTTGTGTTCCCTGTTACAGGGATTTACAGGCATTGTGGATGAGCAGGTCTTATTTTTAGTGGTAGTTGGTGGCATACGCAGGATTGACTTCTGGGGGGGTTTCATTAATAATTATGTGCATCATCATAAAATTATATTTACATTATTATTCATTAAAACAGTAATTAAATTAACATTCTCTTTTCGTGAAGACAATTCTACTATATTTTTCAGTGCACTAAGCAAAATTCTAAGTGCTAGTTCAGGTAAACAAACTAAAACTAATTCAGGTAAACGAACTACAACGAATTCAGGTAAACATGTTTTTGGGGGATTTAAACCCTGAAACCTGTACTGTACCAAAACCTGTCTGTACGCCACTGGTGGTAGATACCCTCTCTTCATGGTCACCACTCTTAATTCACAAGCATTCATCTCCCTTACTTACTAAACTAATGACGACAATATATTTTGTTTCCCAATGGCCAAAATATAGTGATGTATGATGTAAGGCACATCAGCCATTAATTACAGATGTAATTAATTGCAGTACATAAAAGTATCCCCTGTATCTGTAGTTCACTCTGTTCAATAATTTAAGTGAACATTTCCTGAAGTAATCAACCCTAAATTCAAATCCTTGCCATTTCATGAGGTGAAACCTTGCCTACAGCCCCTTAGTCCTGACTCATTGCATTCAGTCATCAGCTACCATCCTATCCCATGATATATGTGTGCATCAATAAGCCACGAGCATGCTTAGGGTCCATATTTGTTGTAAATGTTGTTGTGACTGTTTCTGTTTTTATATTTTTTTTAATTGTGGCTCTTCAATTTGAAAGTATTCACAAAAGTTCAGAAAAAATGAAGAGAAGGCATGAAGTGCCTCATAATGTAGGAAAAAGTATGAATTCTCAATTTTATTCAGAAAAAAATAGCTAAAATTTATGGCAAAAATGAACTGTCCTTTAAGGGTTGTGCATAAACTACATTACCAACTATGGGGGGGAGGGGGTTGCCTAAAAACCGGCGGATAATGAGGGGGAGGGAGGGGGTTAACTTAAAGTAACCTAGCTGTTACAATGCGCCAGTTTATATTTCTTACTCGTCAACATCGTGTCGACAATACTACAGAGTATAACATAAGGAAGGGTGCATGAAGTGTTTCTTACACCCTAAGCTACTACTTTAACTCAATGTAACTGAACGATTGCCTCTACAATGTTGCAAGTCTTCATACCATCACATTGCTTACATTTTAACCTTCTCGCAGGTTAATTGTCGACCTTGTGACAACTATAGCAATTCTATAAATTTCAATTTTCCCTATCAATAATGTTTACTAATACTAATATTTTGCAAAATGTCTTATCTTCATATAGTCTTCCTGTGTACCAAATATCCTGAGAATCAAAGATTGTTTAGCCATGGCAGTGTACGTGCAATTGCCCTTTAAAATAGTACCCCTACTATTTCAAATTGTGCAACAGAATCTTGGGATTCAATTATTTTTTGTAGTAGTATTCCTTACACAGTTAAATGCTCCGAATTGCACAGTTTTGATAAGTGCTTGAAGTTTCTGGAATGAATTTAGAACATCAATTGGGGAGTGGGTGTTATTCATTGCAAAATATTAAATATTTAATTCTTAAATGACTTACTTTACTCTTATTCAGAATTGTAGTGATGTAGAGTTCTGATGGTGTAATCCGGATAAATAGAATCAGACTAAAATTGTTAACCATTGCCACATCAGGGTTGTGATCATGGTTCTCGAAAATGCATGCACTAAATTATTGTTATTTTTCAATGGCGCTCATGAGACCGAAAACATGATCGTCATTCTTCAAATTTCGTTTGGTGCTTTAAATCATTAGTTTTAAATGGTACAGTGTGTTCTTAGGACATTCCCTGTGAATTGCCCTTCTACAGTGGTTTGTGTTTTGGGATAATGAGAACGACAATGTGAAAGCAGGAGCCGTGACCCCACCCCTGGTACCCACTTGACAAATGTGCATGCCTGGTACCATATGAAGTATTTGGAATAATATAGGTTATGCAACTTATTTCTCAGTAAATGAACTACTATCGCCGCAAAAAAGGTAGAACGCTGAACTTTAAGCATTTGTACGAAATTCCACCGGAGCTCGAAAGAGCCATGTAATATACCGTTTTACTCCTTGTTTATTTGACTACAAAATGCATTCATTTGAAAGTGTGTTAATGTAATCGTTTAGCTCCTACGGTCGAAAGAGTGAAGAAAAACTAGGAAAACGTGCTGAAATTTAAATCTAGCTTTCAGCCATTTTAAAAGTCAAAGAGTGGGTAAAATAAAATTTTAAAAGAATATTTGTAATGCGGAGATGTCGTCCTCTTCGTAATAAAATAATGAAGTGCACCAATTGAATATTTTGGCCGTGACGAGATAAAGAAGACGACCGTTTCGCCGTTTTCCTAGTTTTTCACATGTTTTTCTTCACTTTTTCGACCGTAGGAGCTAAACGTTTACATAAACACACTTTCAAATGAATGCATTTTGTAGTCAAATAAACAAGGAGTAAAACGGTTTATTACATGGCTCTTTGGAGCTCCGGTGGAATTTCGTACAAATGCTTCAAGTTCAGCGTTCTACCTTTTTTGCAGCGATAGTAAGTATTTTCTTGTCTTGAGGCATTGGAATTAATTGATATTATTTAATGCATCAAATTCTAACTTTCATTTAGTTAAAGTTCAAATCTCACTGCCAGAGTAAATATATTTTTGTTTTTATTGCCCAATGTGCTTCAATAAAGAGTGAAAAAGCTCAGCTGGAGAAGGAACTGGAAGCAACCACAGAAGCTGGTCTTGAAATGGAGCACATGGTATCACAATTTCTGTCAAGTCAGCATGATTCAAAAAGCCTGATGGAGAGCATAGAGCAGCTACAGATGCAGGCTAACAAACAGCAGGCCAAGATCTCATCTCTGGAAAATAGTCTTGTTGCTAAAACTCAGGAGGTTAGTGCCCTGTGTGCATGGTGATGGGCATTCGCATGTTTAAAAAGGTCACAATTGAACTCAAATACCTATTTATCATAATGGTTTTATATCATTTTATTGGAATTTGTTTTTCTGTGATTCATTATGGGAAAATTTTGCTAATGGATCTGGATAGACTTTCTTGTTTTTGTTGTTTGGAAAAATTGGTTGAGACAATTTTACAGGTAAAACTATTGGCATAGAAATTTATGTAGTGGGCTTGGCTAGATTATTTTATTTGCTATTTTGAATTAATATTGAATCTATGTTATACCTGTTGATCTTTTGATTTGTGTTTATAGTGTTTTGCTAGTTTATTTGAAAAATAGTATCATTTCCTCTGTTGACCTTAAGCCTGTTTCTGCCGCTGTTTATGGCCATACTCACAATTACCTGGTTGGCATTATTATTGACTAGGAGAGGGTGCCTATTGGAATTCAATATTTAGAATAAAACCTAATATTTTTGCATATGATTAAATAATTCCTTCAATGTGAATTGCAAAATACATAAGGTATCAGTCGTAAACTACACATGAAGAGGTTGGGTGAAAATTACTCCAACTAAAATCCTGCTATATGTCTCAAATTGCTATCAGTAGACTGAAACTTTAAAGGTCAACTGCATTAATTCCCATTTAATACTTATTTTATGATTGACAGGGAATTTTTATTTGTAATGCAATTTTTTTGGCAAAGACGATGCTTTAATTAAAATCAAATGTAATAATCAAAAACTTTCTTCTTTCCACCATCTAAAATTGAAAATTTTAATCTTAAACCTCTAGTGGAAGTTAATTCAAAATACAGAAGAGGAAACGCTGAGCCGAGTTAAATACTTTTCATATACATCCAGTCCTTGAATAGTGCTGACTCAATTAGCGCTGTTTCGCATTAACGCTGTCAAAAATTTAATACCATTTCATTCTTATTAACACTCTCACTCTGCATTAGCGCTCTCCATAACTACCGCCGCATTTGAAAATTTCACTGCGATCGCTGCGCCCGATACGGAAGGTATTAGAAACTGCAGCTGCAGTCACTAGATCCGTGTTGTACCACGTTTGACCTCTTGCGAACGTTTAAAAAAACGACAAATTAATAAAAATGTCTGTAAAGTGAGCAAAATTGAAAGTTAGTATTCCTGTTATTTGTTCATTCGCATTTTCGTTTTTATTACATGTGCAACAATATGAGACATGAAACAATATGAGACATGAAACAATATGAGACATGAAACAATATGAGGAAATAGAGGAAATTAGTGATGATCATAATGAGGCTAAAACAAATTCACAAGGTTTAACGTCATCTGATATCACTGAAATATTAAAACATATCGATAGTGCTTGTGCTTTGATAGTAAAAAAAGGCCCTGATGAGGAAAGAAGTTCGAAGATTGCAAGAGGGATAAACTGTGCTGTGAATTGCTACAGAGAAATGCTTCAAGATAAAAATAAACCAAAAAACAGCTCACTTTGGATACTTTTTTTGCCAATCCTTCAGGGGTCAACCTTTCTCAAACTAAAGAGAGTTCTCAGAGAATGGATGAGGATGATTAACACCTTAGCTTCAGACTTAAGCTTATTATCTTGTGTGTTTTAATTGTTTTGCAGCATATTGTGATTCCATTCATATGATGTAAAGAGTGTTTTCTTTCTTTAAAACAAAATGTTAGTTCAGTTTCGAATAGATATTATTTATGAATTGAAGTTTCCGCTCTGACAGATCGCTCTCATTCTGCTGAATGTTCCCTCTTCTACTCTCAACTTACTTGTCGTCCGCCCACTCCCCTCTCACTGATGACTGGGCCTAACAAAAGAAGAACGTAAAATGGGAGCGCTCACAGCGTACTCAAGGCCGTAAATCACTAATGTTTGGACATAACTGGCTTTAGGTGTTGCAGATATGGCTCACATCTTGAATATTTAGTTTAATTAACAGATAATACAAAACAAAATAGTTAATTTTTGCTAGGTGGTGCATCGCCCTCGAGAGATATCTGTCGTAATACCGAGCGTATACCGTGGAAGGAACTTTTTGGCCTCGCTATATCCACTTTATTTTACATGTAAAACATAGGCCTTTTGGCGGTACAAAGACAATCACTCGCTAAAACGGGATTCTCGCAATAAGCCGTACTCACTATACCGGGCTTCCACTGTACATATATTTCAAATTCCTTAGTCGCATAATGGTCCTTCATACAGGTGTGACTGACAGACAATAGTGAATTAGTTGATAGATACTGATCCTTGGCAGCCAGCTGATGCCATATGATATCACTTTGCTTTTGATACATTAGGTATTGTTGAGTGGCCATGAAAACTAATGTTGGTTAATGCATGTGGTAGTTAATGATTATTTAGTGGTAAGTTAAGACTTAATGTTCAGTAGATGAAATAGTAGAAATATAGTCTTCACTGACTGAATACAAATCTGTTTAAAAAAATATTATTCAAGATCATGATGAAAGTGAGGTTAAACATTTAATAAAATAGAGTGAATTTTTTAGGGACCATGCTATGGAGAAGAAAGATAATGAGGCACTTTTTTCTTATCCTGTGGGCATTAAGGAAATTCCTCCCAAGTATGATGCAGTTACTGAAGCTCTGTTTACGTTCTTCCTGTTTAAATGAGCTAAAATGTAGCATAGACCTTAAGGGTGGGAGTACATCCGGTGAAGAGTTTAATGCTAGAAACTTGTTGGCTTCACCTACTCTTCCATAAAAGCAGCATAACTCTTCTTAATCAAGCACATATTGCTGCCTAGAAATGGATTTCCATTAACATTTTAAAGAGTAAATACCATTGCTTCATTTTGTTACTTTCAGAATGAAAAATTAGCTCAAGAATTGGGTGTTACTGAAAGCAAAGTTCAAGAATTGGAAGGAGATCTAAAGCAGGCAAGTATTTTCCAAGCTTATATTCCAGTCATTTATTCTTTTATGTCCATATAATGTATGATAATTGTAAATACAGTAGACCCGATATACGATGGGTTCACTTTATGATCTGCTTGCTAGAAATTTAAAGGGCACTGATTTTGCCCATGCCCTTTAAAATTCCCCATTGCGACGATCTTTTGTAGCCATAATTTGTTATTCATTCAGCATTCAAAGCCTTATTTGTTAACGGACAGCATTTTCGATCATAAAATCATTTACATATTTCATGATACAGGTAATTGAGCTGTTCTTATGATTAGAGCAAATTTTGTGATGATTAGCGGTACCACCTATCAGCTTCAACGAGATAATGCAGCATTCTGTGTGTAGTCGTCAGGCTCACATCTGCGATAACTCAGATTAAGGCTTTCACTAGTCATTATAGAGACATCATTATGTTTACAAACTTGTAAAAATATGAGAACTTTTGCCGAAGACTAACTTATTGTTAGAGCGCATTACCTACCAAAAAAGTAATATAATTCCTTAATGGATACAGCTGTCACGAGATAATGAAACAAGTTAAATTTTATCATAACATTTCTTGGTGATTGATAGAGATTTAACCACTTCCCTGACAAGCCCGCATATATTCGGGCATCGAGGTGGTGCAAAATCTGACAAGCCCGCATATATTCGGGCAAGTCCGCGATGTCCGTATATTTTTCTTTACGCCCGCATATAGTCGGCCGATGCTAGTAGTTTGCGTTCCTGCCGCCTCCTGCACTGTTGAAGGTCCAGAACCAGCGATGCGGCAAGTGGCGCTCTTTTCAAATAGTGATTTCTAATGTTAAAACAATGGTCATTTTTTTGTAATATTTCTAGCAATTCGAGGGTTATAATTTTTTACGCACTGAAAAGTTATACCCTTACGAAGTTTCAATCACCTACATTGTCATTCGTAACTATCCGTCTATTTACTTCATGCATGGAGTTTCTTTTGCGAACTTTTTACGAAATTTACAACTTCAACTTTTGTCATTTATAGATAATTATTTCTAATTTATGATGAAAAACTTCCGTTTCACATGACAAAAAATTTATAAATGAGTAAATAATTTTTTAATTAGTTATTTTCATTTATATTTCGTCATTCACTCTCCATGAGCATTCAATTACATTTTTCTTCAACATTTTAGCAGTCATTATAAAAATTGCAATTTCAATTTTGCGCTAATTTTCACTGCTACGATGAGTTCCACAGTAATTGGAATAAAATATTTCTCTTGCACCAGAACATGAACCTTTCCTTGCCTTATTTGTTACTATAGATATATATTTGTTACCTTATATGTTTATTACTATATATACATTTGTTACTACATATATTTGTTACAATATATATTTGTTACTATATATATTATCTGATTCTATATTATTCGTCCGCTCATTTTCTTCCGGTAATTTTTATATATGTTGGTAATGCCTATTGAACCGTTCTCTTTAGATAAAATGGCGTAAGCGTAAATGTTTATACATGTTGCGAATGTTATTTCATCAGCCCCTTTCATTTTTCTACTTCGAATACTGGCGGAAGTGGTGAAACATATTTACGGAAACAGCTATACGATGAAGACGTCTAAAGGTCGTACGTTCTCAATTGAAACAAACACAAGTGCCCTGTGTATGTGCTACCCTAATTCTCATGAGTACGAGAAAAAAGGAGAGATAGAGATAAATCCCAAACATGTGTAATGCCTTCTATTGTCATGTTTGACACTTTCCTGAGGTCAGAAAACACCCGCTCGAGAGCCGATGGCCCGCTAAGCAACCTGGCGCCCGGTTTCATGTCATGCTAATATGCCACCCTTTTCTCCCCGGGCTACTTTCCCACCAGCCAACCCTTCACTAATAGGCTTTTGCCGATATCAATTTACCGTTAGTTGAAAAATCCATGCTGTTGCGGTACGCACACATGTGTTTATTTCCCAAGAAATGGTAGGAACGGAAAAGAAAAATTTTATGATGAGCATGGGATGGGCTTTTCACACTTTGGGGCGAGGTTCTTTGCATATCGTGATTGTTTTCACGAGTACTTTGTCGGAAGGACGATGGTGACAGTCTTTCGTTGAGTTTCAGAGAATACGCATCCTTGATTTTCAGAGCGCATGCACTTTTTCGCTGAAATATTACCGATGCAAACATTCCATTTTTAGTTAGAACATTTTCGTTCTAATACGAGCGGTGTAGTAGGAGTGAATTCTACGGCAAATTCTTTGTTTTCACTCGGTAAAATTTGGCAATCAGCAATGGATTCCAGATAGGAATCAGTGTTGACCAGCAGTGATTCCTAGGTTATGGATATTGAAGTTCCAGGCTCCTAGTCGATTCTCTCCGGAGAAACAAGCTCCGAATTAGAAGTCGCAGGGACCATTCGTGGGAAGCGGAGTGGGAGGAAATGAATCTTCCTCTGACACCACCTAGGTTTCTTTTTGAAGGAAATTCTTCGATGAACTTCGACATGGTCCCGACTGTGGTTCCCTAAAATATTTTTTTTCAACGATGAAATTGTTGACTTTATAACTTGGGAAACTAATCACTGCGCCAGTAACACTTTGCGCGAAAAAGCGGGGCCGAGCAGTACTAGCGTAAATCAGTGGCGAGCTGTGACAAGCTCAGAAATTCGTATTTTTTGACCTCGTAATGCTACAGAGCAGAGTGCGGAAGCCAGATACTGAGTTTTATTGGTAGACGAGACCTATACTCCTCTCCCTTTTGAGGACACACAATGTCTTACCGATGATTCGTAAAAATAAGGCAATGTTTACATTTTTCCTGCAATAACGATTTTGATCCCCAAACACACCCCAAAGCCAAACTAAATAAAATATGGCCGATCTCTCCACTCCACTGACTCGTATGGAACACTGAGGAAAGGGAATCCAGCTCTCTTCAAAGAATATCAAGTAAAAGAAAGTTTCTTGATTTTCGCCATAAAAAATTTTGCTGTAACATTTTCAGGGCGAAAGTCGTCGTCATGCGGGTTGCATAACTCCCGTGAATGTTTGTACGTTGTTTCTTGATTTACTATGGACTAAAATTAATAGTTAACATGAACGTTGCCGGCAAAGTATATACTATTGTAATATAAACTAAATGTATTCCTCAAAAGATGTCTACCTAAGATTAACGGGAAGGGAAGTTATACTGATATGCAGGTGGCCTAATTCTCGAAAGTTAAGGGGCAACATATAGAAATTATTGAATAAATCAATAGTTATTTGGAATAAAAAATTAAGGAAAACATTTTCGGATTTGCCTCCCTTTAATGCTTCTGAATCTGAAATAAAAAAATATGACTTTTTTTGACCGTTTTTGTAAAAAAAACCTGTCAGGGAAGTGGTTAATGCAATGGCTGATCTAAATTTGCATCGACATTCACACCCCTAATGACTTCCTACCGAGATACCAAGAGAATCTTCTTCGCACTGCCATCTGGGTCGCTGATGCACTCTACCATTGTGTGAAAAAAAAGTCTTTGAGTGTCTTCCGTGTGAAGTGGTGTTGTCAATGAAGGGCGTAGTTTGTACTGTGAACAGTCTCTTTTCAAACCACAATAACCATTTGATAACTAAACTTTCCAGAAGATGATGGCTTATGCTTGTCTACGTCACAAAAAATCCTAGGACTTTCAATTAAAATAAATTCACCTAAAGTCCAACCTGGGTGTTTGGTAAGTTTTTGGTAAGTGGTTGTTATTGGAGTTTTACCCCTATGCCAAAAGTTACCTTGGTGTTAGATAATGCCTCAGATCACGATCCAGATCTTACCGCATCCATTGAGATGAAATTCAGTTTCGTTAAAGTGCAATTCCTCCCTCCAAATACCGTTTATTAGCTCCAACCAATGAGTCAGAAAGTAATTTCCAACTGTATAGAAAAAAAAATAAGAAAAGTGTTTTCCAAGTGCTTCAAGGAGACCAGCCGTCCGAATTCCATCCCACTGAAAGATTCCTGGAAGTCACTCTTCAGCATTTTAGAAAGTGTTCACTTAATTGTGGACTCCTGGATTGAATTTTCCACCAGATGCCTCGATGCTGCTTGGAAAAATATTTGGCCAGAAGTTATTCACTATGCACGAAAGTGGTGTGCTCTTTTTAATTCAACCCTAGTATACTTGTTCATACATATGCTTGGGAAATTCTAAAATTATAACCAAGATTTTTGTTGTGTTCGTCTTCCCTATAAGTAGGAATAAGTGACGGGAAATATGCCTTTGTGCTGGGAAATTGCATTACGGAGTATGAAATTATAATATCGTATATTATAATGTTATCCTGTGGCCAGTAGCAATTAAAATACGTTCAATTCGTAACGGGAAATAATTCGCAACTGAAGGGCAGATAGATGATACAGTAAAACCTCTACCTAGTGAACCTCTTCTTATCGTAAACCTCCGGTTATCGTATTATCTTCTAGGTCCCGCCAAATTTGTATGCAACCATATAGGGAAACCTCTTCCTATCGTACCTCTCTAATTTCGAAAAACCTCCGCTGTTCGTATTGAGACAAGACTCCCCTGCCTGCGCAACT
Source organism: Pyrrhosoma nymphula (assembly GCA_963573305.1). Lineage (NCBI taxonomy): Eukaryota > Metazoa > Arthropoda > Insecta > Odonata > Coenagrionidae > Pyrrhosoma > Pyrrhosoma nymphula. Next base: position 152,719,063 of record OY754331.1, read on the forward strand.
ACCTCTACGGAACGAAATATTTGGCGGCAATTGTTCTCCTTACTCCCACACGTCTTATCTCATATTCTTTGGAAATGTTATAACTTACGAGCGTTGTAATTATAACTTCTTACATCTTTCCGACGAGTATCAATCGTGTGAATTCATTGACAACCACGTACAAGAGTAATTATCAGCCGCGAATGTAGCTATATCGGAATACTTAAAATAGCTTAGCGTTCAATTGATCATTAAAAGAGATTTTTTGCCAGATATGACTTCACTTTATTATAGCCTAAAAATCTCGTTTTAGTTACGAAGATGACCAGTATGTATTCAAAATGATTACCGCTTGGTCGCACTCGCGCCCTTTCACGTGCGCATCACGGCATTCGTTTGTTTTATATGAGTATTCACACAGCGAATTCTAACTCCCATGATCGAGGCGACTAGCATCCACAATCGAGACGACTACTTCGTAGCAATTCATACTATCAACCCACACGCAGCATTATTAGTCATTTGAGACGTAATTTAGTGGTTGATATGAAGACGGACGATGAAATATCCCTATCGCGTTTCTAATCTAACTCTCTCGCGGGTTTATCCCTTTGCTGATTCACCGAAGTTCGTGTGTTGCAGTTCGGAGCTCAATCTATGTTAATTATAATTTGAATAGTTTCATTTTGATTAAACCATCTACGAACTATTTCTAATACGCGATTTATTGCCTTTCAATCACATGAGTGCCATTTATTGTTTAATAAACTTATTACGAATGAGCTTACCTATTGCCTATTTCTGATATTTGTCTTTGCGTAAATATTAGACATTTCTCATTGGTTATTTCCAATCGCATTTTTGAAATACTCTGATAATAAGAAAGAAAATAGCGTAAATGACCTGATTTATTTTAGGCCTAAAATGGACTTGACAAATCTCAGAAAAAGGCGGCTGCTGAAGACAGAGAGTAGATTAGCAATATTCCAAGCCATTGATGAGGGGAAGCGGAAGATAGACATAGCTGAAACCTTTGGAATACCACCATCCACCCTGACATCCATTTTAAAAAAACGTAAAGAAACTGAAGAAGCTGCACGTAGAGGCTGCATAGATAAAAAATCTCGAGCAGTGAAAAGTGAGCAATTAGATAAACACGTATTTGACTGGTTGATGGAAGCTAGGACAAGAAATATTCCCATTTCTGGACCTATTTTACAAATGAAGGCAAGGGAAATAGCCTTAAAAATGGGAATAGAACATTTTCAGGCATCAAATGGATGGTTGCAGAAATTTAAAGTCTGGTGGAATCTAAAAACTTTGAAAATGTGTGGGGAAGAAGAGTCTGTAAGTGACACAGTGGTAAAAAGATTGGAAAAAAACTCTGCAGACCATTTATAGTGGGGTATAAACAATTTAACATTTTCAATGCTGATGAGGCAGGTTTTTTATAACATGCTTCCTGATACAACTGTTTCAGTAGGAGGCCAACCTTGCCATGGAGGAAAAAAGCAATGAAAGATTCACAGTGCTATTCTGTGCTAATTCTAATGGCTCTGTGAAATTGGAGCCACTTATCATTGGCAAATATCAAAAGCCTACATGCTTTAAAAATGTTCAAAAACTTCCTTGCTTATACAGAAACTCCAAAATCTCATGAATGACATCACCTTTATTCTGTGAGTGGTTGAACATGTTAGACTCGAAGATGGGGGTGAGCAACTGGAAAATAGTACTCCTCATTGACCAGTGTGCGGCACATAAAACTGAGGGGATTGGCTTACGAAACGTAAAAATTGTGTATTTTCCACCAAACACCACCAGCAGATTGCAACCCCAGGATCAAAGAATAATTTCCATTGTGAAAAGAAATTACAGACAGCAATTGGAGACATACATGTTGAGGACAGTCGATGAAAAAAATTACATAAAGAAGTGTTTGTGGAATATACTTCAAGCAATGCATAGGCTATGTCTTTCATGGAATTGTTTGCAATCTGAGGTGATTGAGAAATGTTTCACCAAGGCAGGATTTATGGGGGGCAGTAGTGAGGAAGACAGTGAACTTGAGGATGAGCCAGCAGAATGGCATGAAATAAATAAAATAATGAATGTTCAATTGCAGTTTAATGACTTTGTGAATGCTGCTGATGCTCTGCTTACATGTGCACCAAATGTGGGGGAAACGGTGGGAGAGGTGGAGACAGAAGTTGGAGAGGTGTCACCAGCAACCAATTATGCGGAAGAAGAAGATGATGATGATGAGGAATTAGTTTCTGCTCCAACCAGAAAAGAGGTGCAGGAAGCTTTGGTTGTCATGGAAAGATTTTTTTTAAATATGGAGGACTGCAACAGTGAGAACATGACTTTATTAAATAAGATAGAAATTATAATTTCAAAAGAATTAAAAAAAAAATGAAACAAACACATATCACTAATTTTTTTTCAGCAAAAACTAATTAAAGTATTCTGTTCCTTTTTTGTTACTACACTCAAAAAACTATGGAAAATTAGAAGTATGTATATTTAAAAATGTACAAATATAGTGATTTAAAATACAGCAGCAATTTCATTAATTAAAAAGGCCATTAGGAAGAAATTATGTTCATCCCGCTAAAACCTCTTAATAGTGAACCTCCACTTATCAAAATGTCATAAATGTTGGTCCCTTCCATTTCGATATAAAGAGGTTTTACTGTAGTTCTCTCATCGTAAATATATCGGTCTCCGTTGATATGATGCAAAAACAATTTTACTGCCTTAATAATTGTTGAAGATTAGCTATTACGTAAACAACTAAGGTTTTAGTGGGTAATGACAACTTAATGCATTATTTTGAAGAACCCAATTTAAGTGAATTTTTACCATTTTCATGGGGTTAAATTGTACTTGTTTGAGTTGATTTTTACGTAAGTTTACCATTACGACTTGTCTAAGCAAATGACGTTTGAATAAATATAGTGTACTGTTTTAAATTAAACTCTCCTATATTTGTGTGTACTTATATGCTTGGAAATATCTTTGATTTTAGCGGAGTCACAGTCTAAACTATCGTGGTTAATGTCCGCTTTCGTCACACTAGCCTGAACGTCATTTCACCCAGTTAAGACTAATGTATTGCCATGAAATCCATGTCAGTCATCATGCCAAGTATGCGCATTTATAAAAACTTTTCACTCTGCAAATTAACCCATTTCTCTTGAAATAGTTAAGTGTCAAGCCGGAGAAATGCCTTTTTCCCTCTCTGCCATCCGTGAGATAGGGTCAAGCTATTGAGAATAGCCCGGTATCCGGTATAAGGCCGAGCAATATTATTTCGACCCTCACTGGTGCTATCCGTCTTTCAGAATACCGAATAGCCACTGGGTCTCCAGAATCGTGAAAATATCCACTTTTCGCGCTATTCTGACGAATATCTCGGCCTTGTTTTCATTCAGAATAGGCCTCTATGAATGCTTCTAAGAAGGTTGTGGGTCCGTAAAGTAAACAACCAACCCCCGATAACTGTTCCAACCACTTAGAGTCTGTCAGCTGTTCCAAAAAAAAGGGCCGTAAGTGAAGGTTCTCCCATCTGCTGCTGTCTCTATTGTTATTTGGCTATTCAATCTCCAAGGTGTTGAAGTTATTATGCTAAAATCAAGTTGAATATCCTAGTTCGTAGTTTGATCCAGAGATGGCGCTGCGACACCAGCTTTTGTAAGATCGTTTTTTTTGTAGTTATGTATGTAACTAAGTAGTTAACAAAGGGAACCTAAAAACAGCATCAGCAGCTAAAAAGACTTATCGAAATGTTATTATATAAATTAACGGAGAAAAGGATATTCACTTCAATACAAGGGATGCCCTTAACCAGGAGAATGATATCAATGCTGCTGGCTTGGTATAAGGAGAAGGAAGATATTGGGAAGGTATCTATCATAACTCAATGCCTAATTTTGTGTCCATAATTTTAACAAGCTCGCAAACCACTTTCTACAAATTTCTTCACGTATCATTGAACTAATTGTGGTGTAGAGATGATGGCGTGAGACCAAAAGAATGGTGCCTAATTGCCTATGCCTAGTTAGAAGCAGAGGTATAGAGAGAATTGAATAATTTCTAGTCTATATTCTCTTACCATTGCTTGAAAATGCTATTAAATATAAAGTTGCTGATATTGGCTCGCAGTTAAATGGCAAGTACGAGGGTGAAGTGGTACATCTTGCGTATTAATTCAAGGAAATTCGATGTGCTGACAATTTACTGTATCGTATGTAAAGTTTAGATTAGATTGGTTGTAGGTGGAGTTCCTCCAAGGAGGACCTAAGGCACTTAGACCTAATGGTCCATTGTGCCAAATGTAAAGTTTAAATATTGGTTAAATAATATTTTTAATAATTTGATTCCAGGATATTTCATACCTATACTCTATTGTGTACCACTGAGTGCACTGACATTTATGTGGTTAAACTGATCCCTCGTCCGGTAAATATGCTGGTTCACTTAATGATGGAATTCACATTACGAGCAGTCATGTAGAACGGATTAGCATCTGAAAGTGGGGGTCTATTGTAATTAGTATTTACTCCCTTACCAGTCTAAATGGATTTAGGTATTCTTGCCCATATTTATGAAGGCAGCAGGAACTGTCACCTCAAAAATGTTCTCTATATGTTACTGGTGAGCTGAGTGGGCTCCATAGAATACAGAAATGAATTGAGAGCTAAGATAACATGTCAGTTTTAAGTTTCAGATAAAAATAACATCAGATCCGTGCTAATCCAGACCAGTAAAATCCATGATGAACAATTATAAACAAAATAGAATTTTACACTTTACGTTCTTGGTAGGATTGCAACTGTTTATACTATGAGTTAGAAGAATATAACAATTTGATGGTGGAAATAATTTCAATGGTAGACTATTCTCATTTGTTATAGATATATTTCATCTTTAGGTTTCAGAAAATTTACGCCAAAGAGATGAGGAACACAGCAAACGGTGTGCTGAACTGAAGGCATTGAGTGAGAGCCAGCATAATAAGTACCTTGAGGTTAGTATTTGATGGCAAAATCTTTTTTTTTCAATTTGTCCTGAAATTCTTTTGTCTTGTGAAATTTACTGTGTTAATTTTAATTTTGAAATCTCATGATGCTCATCTGTTATTTTCCTTTCATTTTTGTCATCCTCTGTCTGTAAAAATGAAAGTGACACTCAATGGAATGGAATTTTTGATGAATAATTTTTAGTACCTATTTTGGAAAATAATTTGCACGTGTGCATTTTGATGCAATATATATGTTTATCACTTGTGTTGAATGAGCTGTCAAACCAGAATAAGCTATCTGATAAATGGTATTATGCATGTGTATCAACATTTCTCCTGTATGTATTTGGATGAGATTAATGAGGATTCCGGTTGGGAATATAGAGAAGAAATGTGATAATAATTTTGACAATGTCAATCATGATCTGCTCTTCTTTAAACTTAATCACCTCAGTGTTAGAGGAATTGCAAACCAGTTGATAAAATCTTTTCTTCAGGATCGGCATCAGTCTGTTGTAGTTTCCCATCATGGTGTCAAATGCAGATTTGAAATGAAAAATTTTTCTTGTGGCATACCTCAAGGATCAATCCTTGGCCCTTATCTTTTCGTTAGTTACATTAATGATCTCCATAACAGGCTAAGTAAAGTACAAGGGGCTACACCAGTACTTTATGCTGACGATACCAATGTTATTGTGTCTGCTAGTAACCTTGATTATGCTATTTCCAATGGTAAACTTATCTCCCTCCACTTATCTGAATGGTGTGCGCAGAACCAATTAACTTTGAACATCAGCAAGTCTCAGGTAGTTCAGCTTGGGTTATTAGAGGAAAGCTTGCAATAACATTTTACTTGATGTGAATGGCTCATCTATACCCCAAGTAAGTAATGTAAAATTTCTTGGTACTCACCTCGATGCATGCATGAGCTGGACATACATGTAAATCACTTATTGAGTAAATTAAGTTCTACTTGCTATTTATAAGAGATATTGTTTCACCAAATGTCCTCACTAATTTGTAGTATGGGGAATTCTATTCCAATGTACTTTTTAGTATCCTTTTCTGGGGCTCTTCTCATCATGCTAAGAATATTTTTTAAATTAACAAAAAGAGCAATTCATATTATGACTACAGAGCCCTACAATTCCCCATCCCGTCCTATTTTCAGGAAGTTAAATATTCTCCCTATTCCTTGCATCTAAATTCTATCTGCTGTCATGTACATCCATGGTAACTAGTGATGTGGCCAGGATTCGAGGATTCAATTGAATCCTATCGAATCCGTGGATTCGAGATTCGATGAATTCGAATCCTGGTTTTTCGGGTGGCATATACATTAGGATAACGATCTCGCAACGTAATAATATCCTGAATGATGCTGTTTTACCATCATAAGTGCTGATAATCTGCGGGGAAATTCACTACGGCATATATTTAAAATAGAACTTTTTATTTTACATATTTCCGGTGGAATTCTATGTCGGAACGTCATTTTTCTGTTGTATGTGCCCCTATTTAAGACATCCTATTCAACACATTGTTGCTCACGCATAGAAGAATGTATATTCTTTGTTATGAGACATTTGGAGAGGAGTTATGTGAAAAATAATGCTGAATAACAAGCTACTCGATGGTTAACGTACAATTCTGTGCTCTGCTCATATTAATAAATTTGTGTTCGCGATCTGTTTATATAAAAGTTAAGGCAACGATTTAAATCAACCAAAATAACAGCTGTCCTTGATTCATTCGAGCATCGGCCACATCAACCTGGTATTGGCTCTGGAAGCTCTGGCATTGACTCTGGCCCCCAAAAGAAGAACCACCCCTGACCCCAACCAATGGAAGCCACCCGGGTCGATGTGAACCGGAATGAGGGTAGACAAACAATGATGAGACGAAGGAGTGATCTTCTCGGATTACTCCGATCTCTTTCTCGCAGGATGATTCCAGAGCAGATGAATTTCTTTATGTTCTGGAATAAGAGGCAACAGTATCTTGAGCGACAGGAGTCTTGGGGCAAAACAGGTTTTGGCCCATAAATTTGACTCAATGGAGGGACCTGTTTCGCCCATAAATGGGACTGGTGGCAGAACTGCCATTCCAAGCAGTCCACCGATTTCCAGAAAAGTCAGAATTAGCTGGAAAAGTCATTTAAAGAGCAAGCCTCAGAGTAGCAGGACAGGACCCCCAGATGATGCCGGGTTGTGTCAAGAAATCACCCAAGCCAAATTGTGAGCCAAGAGAGGGAAGGAGATGTCAGCCTCTGCTCATCACTGAGTGAATTACCTCCGCTTCTGAGAAGGGTACCCCGAAAAAAGTATCCAGTGTCGGCAGGTGGGGGAAGAGCGAGATAAGAGGTGAAGACGAACAACTCAGCTGAATCGGAGGACCAGGTTGGTTGGTGCTGCCATCGTAGCAGATCTCTGATGAAGACGTACAACATGGTTCATGCATTTCATAATGTCTTCAAGTGTATCGAAAATATTCTTATGACAAAGATCTGAATTCAAAGAGAAAGGATCACTCCAGATTGTAGAATTTTTTAGCCCATATAGGCTCACATATCATGGCCAAATAATGCACCGGCGAAAATAATTAATTGCGAGTGAATATACGCATTTACATATCTCTTCAATAGGGTTGGCACCACGTATGTTTGAAGTTAACTACTACCAAAATTGCCCAGTTTTTACTTAATTTAATTGTGAACTCCAAAGTTTTTATCTGCCAGCATTCCGTTGTAAAATTGTACGATACAACAAAAAACTTGTAGACGATAAAGTACTCACGGCTATATATATCTCTATATTCATGATTGTACTATATAATGCGATCACAACTCAATGACGTTGATGCACTATCGTGGTCGCGAGTCTGTGGTCAGAGTGTATGATATATAGGGTGCTTCCGATTTGCGGCTATATACAGTAAGTCCTCGACTTACGCAGATCCGAGTTACACGGATCCGGAGTTACACGGATGTTCAGTTAGGCCGGTGACATGCTTGCATTTTCTCCGCGTTTTTGTTGCCGCGACAGATACACCGGGTGACGACCCACGACTCATTGTCAAGCGTGCAATCACGGTGCGATAAGCAGTGACTCGTCAGCCAGTCCTCGGTATTGGGAGCGTACATCAGCTATTTGTCGTATCCCGCCATATACTCGACATGCAGTGCTGTCGCTGGTCGCAAGCCTGGCCGGCTCCATAAGAATCTATGTGTTTGACCTTTTCTTAGCTGTTGCGACAACAGAAACAGGAAGAAAACGTAAGCCTGTCACCGGCCTTAAGGCCAAATCACACTAGCGTTCGTTGGAGCGGTTAACTCTTCAACCAATTGGAAGGCAGCGGTTGGCGTTAGTGGGTGTGAGAATAGCCGATTGTCTATTTTTCGGACCGAGAATTGCAACCGCAGCCAATCACAGACTTTGATTTAACCACGTGACCACGTCGTCTGCTGCCGTTGCGCGCGTTTTTGTTTCATCGAAAATCGCCCCTTGGCTCGCTTCTATAGTTCATGAGTGAATCAGAATATGGGCCTGAAAAAGGACAAAGGTTTGTTTTATCTTGAAAAAGAATGTTTGATGGCTGAATAAATTATGATCACAGCCTTGTTCCTTTCGCCTAGCGACCCAGTGGTGCACCCAGATCCTGCTGTCGGGTATGCTGTCATAATATTCTGCAATTATTATGAGCAAAGCGGCTAACTTCAGCCTTCTCCTTCGTTGATTCCTTCGATTAAGCCATAACCTCTCCATTGTCTGTTTCAAGTGACAACTGCCTTTCACAAATGGACTCGAAACGTTCATGCCTTCTATCAGAACGTTCTCCGAGAGGAGTACAAGGCAGTATAAAGGCAGTAATTATACACGGCAAGGCAGTATTGTATGCGGGAGTGGCACCGACAACCGTATTGCGCAATGTGATTGGACAAACCGACACCCGCTCCCGCTAACCGCTCCGATGAACGCTAGAGTGATTCGGCCTTTACACGGCATCAACGTCTTTTTTCGGTGTAGTTTGACCTTCCCGCGAAATTCAACTCATTGTTAATTATCTACTCCATAGATGACGCCTGTTGTAATACACAGCAAAAAAAAGAACGCGTTCATGCAACAAACAGACTAACTTGTATTTCCGTTGTGACTTGATCATTGGGATCGTTATTTATCAAGTTTGAGAAAGTTTTCTCATAAAATCATTAAAATCGTTTCAGCTAAATACGTAGATATTTTAAAGAACTTTTCCTATTATGAACAGGCATTCACATGAGTATGGTTGTTTAACAAAATTTCAATTTATTCATGTTTTGTGTAATTATACTTATTTAAGACTTAAATTTCCAGTGAAATAAAGATTGGATTTGTGTTACTCTCGGAATTGTCGTATTATGATAACTGAACGGCCTCTCGAAAGATGGCGTTTTCTGTAACTTTCGCCGATTGCTGCCAATCGCAGTAAAAGCGGCACTACTAATGGTTTAAAAATGGATTGGTAAGTTGTTGTGTTTCGACTTATGCAGATTTCAAATTACACGGAGATTTTTGGGACGAATTAACCGCGTAAGTCGAGGACTTACTGTACGGTGATCACCATACCCCGGTACTTGCGATTTAGCTGAATCGCTGTCTTTCGCCGGCTGCCAGTGGCTCTCTGCTCCGGGGAGAGTCGGCGATTGATGACATCTGCGTTCAATAATCAGCTATCGCGGTACTCAAATGAAAAGCACTGAAATAGACAGCCTATACTGTAAAATGTTGCAACACAGCAAAATATGGTAATACTTCTCGGTAAAAGAAATTTGATGATAAATTCACGATTTGTGATATTTGTGGCTGCGCTATATCCCGCATATGTGTTTCGAAAGCCACTGGTGCATTGTAGAAGTACATAAAGAAACATCCATTATCTGCCTGTGAAGTGGCGAAAGCCCACAAATTAGCGCAAGAAGATAAACCGGAAGATGAAAATCCTGCATCTTATACCTTTGATACTCTACCAAGCGGTTCTAGTAATCAAGATTGTGATTTAAATTTTACAAGTGATGCAGATCCCTAGTAATACATTCGTAATTATTAGTAAGAGCTGAAGGAACTACGTGAATGTTTTCGACTTTGATACGCAAGAATTTATCGATATACCGGTGTTCTGGGACAGAAACCAGCTCTATGGTTAATGTGGATATTAATTTACCAGCTGAACTTAGCAGTGCTGAGTGGACTTACTTGCAAAATTTTCCACATATTTTGAAGCCTTCTTATCAGGCTATAGTTACTCTAGCCCCACAATATCAGAAGTGATTTCATTAATAAATTGTACATACATTTATATAAAATTTATGGAAGAACCAGATAATGTAGGATCCGGATTGCAAGTGATGGAAAATGATTTCATTAATGAGATGAATCTCAGATTTGCTGACTTACATGGAGACATAGTGTGACTTATGTTCGGGATCCAAACGAGGCAATTATTTTCTGATACTATAGAGAGAATGTGGGAAAAGCGTCACGGCTTTCTTCCACATAGGTCCGGGTTGGAGAGAAAAACGCTATTAAAGAATCTTCCTCCGTATAAATCCTTTAAAGCTCACGCCACTTTCAACAGAGCTCGTAGTCCAGTGGGTTGAGGGGCTGAGCCGGTTATCCTCATATGGTGGCTGGGGTTCGATCCCAGGTTGTGGCTTTTTTTTTCTTTCAAATATTTTACAGAATTAATGTAAATTGCCCACTCCCATACATTTACTGCAGTAGCAACAATTATTTAAATTTTCAGCGTATTTGCTGGATTTTCAATCAATCCCCTTGGGAGACTTTCGAAGCTAATTTCGAGATTCTTGTTCAGCCGAAAAGAGGCTTCACATACTGACAGACCTAATATGTTTAGATTTTGAAAACACAAGGATACTCCCGTGAATAGGATGGGCTTTGATTGGTCGTGGGTCTTTCTCAAGGCCGTAAACAATGAACGGATTATTACTTTTTAATTAGCAACGATGTACTCATTAAAATTTCCTAGGAGCTGCATTTGAGTAATCACTTCTGTAACTCTATTTCCTGTTCAATAGTGAACATGATATAGGTAGAAAAGAGGTGGTAACTGTTTCCGAGGTTATGTAAAAAATTTTTCCTATGACCTTTTTGCGTAGCAACATATTATATTGAAGCGAAGCCTGTATCGTGGGGGAGAGGAAGATTTAAGATTCCAGCTCAAAAAATATCATTTAATGATAACAATTTCTTTTCCCACCTCATGTTTATTTCAATTGAAGGAATTGAACTTTTCATTCATGGCGTAGAATTGCATACTTTCGGATGACAAATGTCATTACTCGAGCACGACTCTTGGGAAATTTTAAGTGAGTATATCGTTAATAATTAAAAAGTAATAATCCATTCATTGTTTACGGCCTTGAGAAAGACCCATGACCAATCGAAGCCCATCCTATTCACGGAAGTATCCTTGTATTTTCAAAATCTAAACATATTAGGTCTGTCAGCATGTGTAGCCTCTTTTCGGCCAAACAAGAATCCCTAAATTAGCTTTGAAAGTCTCCCAAGGGGATTGATTGAAAATCCAGCAAATAGGCTGAAAATTTAAATAAAATAGTTGCTACTGCTGTAAATGTATGGGACTGGGCAATTTGCAGTAATTCCGTAAAATATTCGAAAGTAAAAAATTGCCACAACCTGGGATCGAACAATATGAGGATAATCAGCTCAGCACCTCAACCCACTGGGCTACGACCTCTGTTGAGTGAGGCGTGAACTGTAAAGGATTTATACGGAGGAAGATTCTTTAATAGTTTTTTTCTATCGAACCCAGGCCGAACCTTCTTTCTATCTGGAAGAAAGCAGTGACACTTTTCCCGCATTCTCTCTATAGTTTCAGAAAATAATTGCCTCGTTTGGCTCCTGAACATAAGTCACGCGATGTCTCCTTGTTAGAAAAGAACAGTTTGAAACAGCTGTTGAAACAATATTGAACCTTCATTTTAAAGACAAAATTTTAAAATCAAGAAAGATTCTAAAGAGGCTAAGAAACTTGTAGTGCATGAACTGCAACTGTATTTTCAGAAAGAGCATTTAGTACTGATGGAAATTTGGTTGACAAAAAAAAGAAACAGATTAGATCCCGACAGAGTAAGAACGATGCATTTCTTGAGTAATAATTTATAACTTATGATTTCATTGCACTTTGTTGAAGAACTGATAAAAATTAAGTAAAACCGAAAACATAAGTCACGCGATGTCTCCTTGTTAGAAAAGAACAGTTTGAAACAGCTGTTCAAACAATATTGAACCCTCATTTTAAAGACAAAATTTTAAAAGCAAGAAAGATTCTAAAGAGGCTAAGAAACTCATAGTGCATAAACTGCAACTGTATTTTCAGAAAGAGCATTTAGTACGGATGGAAATTTGGCTGACAAAAAAAGGAACAGATTCGATCCCGACAGAGTAAGAACGTTGCATTTCTTGAGTAATAATTTATAACTTATGATTTCATTGCACTTTGTTGAAGAACTGATAAAAATTAAGTAAAACTGAAACAGCTACGCAAATTTGTTTTTATTTTTTAGCTAATGAATAAATATTGAATTTAAGGGAGTAGAAGTGTGGAACAACTTATTAGTTCAAAAAATTACTGGGAAATATAAATGGATTTGGATTTGTTTTATAAATGCAATTGGCATTGAAAAGTAACTGGGATTCATAGTTTTCTGAAATAAGGATTCGAGATTTGATGTGTTGGATTCAATAAAAAAAGAGATTCGGGTTTGGGATTTTGATTCGATAAATTTTGGATTTGGCCCATCACTAATGGTAACCTATCATATTATTCTATAAACCAAGACATTCACTATCATTTCACGAGAAGCCGTAATGACTTACATGTAACATTTGCCAGGACCACATAATGTTTACACAGTGTGTGCAGGATGTGACTTCAATTATATAATCATCTAACCATCCCCACAAAATCCATGAAAGGTGATGCTTTTAAAAACAATTGAAAACTCTTCTAAGAGAAAAGCTCTACTAAATCATCTCTATGTCTGGTATTACATGAATGATTTGTTGAGTTTTTTTACATTGAGTGACAGATTTCCCTTAATATTAATTACACAAACATAAATATAAAAAAAGGCACCGGTAACAAATTAAATCTTTTGAACAGGGGACCACAGGGTGCATCAATGCGCTCATTGGACATTAATCACGTAGCCCGTTTTTTAATTTTAAAAATAATTCCAGACTGAGCAGAAGTACCCCATAACAGAATGCTTTACATAATTTAGGAGTAAAATTCCCCATTGAACAAGGAAAGTAAGACATCCAAGGATCCTGAGAATATTCTTTAGGAGATAGCAGATTTAAGAGTTTACACTGCTACCCAGAGATCTGATGTGCTCTCTCCAGGTGAACTGGCTATCAACTACAATTCCTAGGAATTTGGAAGATGATATCTGGGGGATCAATTTACCTTCAAGATTAACATGAATTTGGTTTATTATGATGGCGTTGCAGAGGAGCTGGTGAATGTGGAGGGGAGAACCCTGGGTGGGGTATCCTACCAGTGTGATATGTTTGACTCAAATTCAGATTAATAATTCTTATGGAAATATTTAATGGACCGGGCAATCAGTAAAACCGAGGGAAGTTAATGCATCATGAATTGTTTAAAAATATAACTATTGTGTCTATTGCTAAGCATGAATCCAACTTATTGGAATCATTCTGAGGGCAGATTTGAGAACCTATCCTGAGATGTATTCATTGATCACCATTTATGTGGTGTGTATTTTTTATCATAGGATATTAAAAATAAAACAATTGAGACTGAAATGGCTCATACACGGTGCAAGTCTTTGGAAGCTACTCTAACAGAGATGAAGGAAATGCTTGCTGTAAAAGAAAATGAAATTTGTGTCCTTCAAGAATGCCTGCAGCAGCTGAAGATATCCAATGGAGATGACCCTGATAAAGGTTAGACGTTCTATCCTTACAAATGTTTACTGTCACTTTCTTCTCCATTTCCTTGATCTGATGCCTAAGCACATGGCCTCCTACCACCAAACTATTAACAAGTGCTTTGCACTCACAATAATAGAAGACCTCTCCAAATCTGGTCCCTGATCATTGAGGTGAGAAGTCAGGAGATGGCACATATAGGGGTGACATGGGCATTTGAACTACCCAGACTTCACGTGGCCTACTGAATGATCCAATAGCCACCACCTATAATTCATGTTGGTAGCTCCTCTTTTGAAGTCCATTGACTTTTGAATTCTAGGATCAGTCTGAAGGATATATGAATCTGAGATTGCTTGGTGAACGTAGTAATTTAGTCTATTAGTATGATAAAAGTGTTAATTTTCATAGAAAGATTCATCAAAAGTAGTGAATACTGTCTCTTGTTAGGTAAAGCTGTATGTATCTTTCATTAATAGAAGTGGTCATTCTCATGCAGTGCAGTTCTGGAGTTAAATTGCATATTATTTGCTCATTCATTTTTTTATTGATCCAAATGTGCTGTTATTAACTGCTTGATGTTTTTCAGCCGAGGACCAACTAAAGGATATTTTGAATTTTGGTAAACTCAAAGCTGATTTAACTGCTGTTTCTAAAGAGAGAGACAACTTGAAAGAAAATCTTGAAGGTGAAGAGGATGCCAGAAGGCTATTGGAAGGTAATGTTCTCTATGATTTTTCAGTCCAAATAATTAATTTTTAACATGTTCAATATTGAAGGATAAAACTTTTCCAAACTGTTTCCATTTGTCATTTGTATATTAAGTTTTGTTGATATTGATTTATGTATCAGAATTAGTAAGGGTTAGAGATCCGTGAAATTGGTTTTATATATTACTGAAAAATTGCTCCAAGGTTGTGATTTTGGTATTATAAGAAATCTAGGTGTCGATACATAATCTACTAATACAGTGAAACCTTGCTTTCACGTTCCTGGAATTTATGTTTTCCCGTGATTTACAACCATTTTCTTCTTCCAGCCCCAAAAATGTTTGAATCATTCCTATGTATTTTCATCCCGCTATTTACACTTTCAAATCCTGCCATTTAACAACATTTGAAGGGGAGAAAGATGGTGGCTGGTGCACTTCAACTGACGGCCCTGCGAATGTGATTAATGTTAAATACGGATAAAATACATGCTTAAACATGATGCATGAATGCTGATTGATTTGGTTTACTAAAAAAACAATCATTCATTTGATGGTAGCACATTACATCGATAGCATTGCTGAAAAGTATTTATGCCGAGTATTGTAATGCTTGCGATCGGAATTGTTATTGAATGGAACGTAGAATGGTATTAAGGAGCCGCACTAGCTTTTGAAACAGTACATTTAAAATGTAGGGTATGCCATAAATATATTTAATTAGATGTTATTTGGCCAACTACCACCGTCATTGTGGCGAAAAGGCTAAAATTTATGTTTACTCTTGTTCTCATACTTCGCAGCGATCTTTTTCTTATTTCTCGTAACTCACGCACTAATGCCATTCATCTTGCATCTTTAGTTAATTCACCTTTTGATTTATTTAATGTGCAATTACTTATGGCAGTCGTGAGGAAACGTATTTTAAAATGGCAAACAAGTGTGCGAGATAATCGTTATTATTGGAAGTAAAAATCAACATTTTGCAAAGAGTTGACTTTAATATGGGCACTCATGTGTCCCTGGCCAAAGAACTTGATAGACCAATTTTGGTTATGTGAGGCGTGGTTAGTGCTGAAATAAAAAGACTACAGGTTACACACGAAATGATTCTCTCTTTAATGAACTTAAACACGTTCTCTCAGTCAAAAACTCAACTCGAAAAAATGAACATGTACGACTAAGGACACATGTGCTATAGATGAGTTGATCAGATATGCACGTGGAGCAAGCACCAAGTACAGAGATGCGCTTCAGAAGAGGCAAGAAACTGAAATGGCGAAGAAGAGTAGATTACAGAGAGAAGAAGAGAAAAGGAAGAAAAATGAACTAGATTAGTTAAAAGCAGAGAATCAAGCCCTGAAAGAAAAACAGGAAGAAGTAGAGAAAAAAATTAAGAAGATGAAGAAATGAAAATTTTTGCTATTAGTGTAATTGTCAGGTGTTACCTGAATAATTAATTTCTGGTCATTTAATGTATGACAGCAATATTTTCACAGAAAGTTCCTGATTATTTAATTAGTTTTGTTAGATCTTTCAAGTTAGAGGATCGATTGACATGTTTATTTTTTTGCTGCCTGTAGTACAGTCTCATTTTTTATTGTTAATTCTTATGATAATATTTTTTCATAAAAATAAAAGTCTATTATGATGAGAAGTGTGTTGATCTCTGCTCCTATTTCCGCAAATTTATTTAGATGTACTTTCGTGACATATTGAAACCCTATAGTTAGCACATTTCTTCGGATATTATGGAGAAACCTGCTAGGGAAAACACAGGGAAAATACATGGAAATGATTCAGAAAAAGTTGTGGGCACCCTGCCTAATTCTATTCGATCTCCTCAATTCAGGAATTTCATTAACTTGCTCTTCCTCGAGCACGGACTCTTTATCACTCTGTACTTGGCCAGGATGAACACTATTCTCATCTGCATCACTCTCAGATTCATCACTCTCCGACAGTTCACCAAAGCCACTTATCTCCACCTCCTCAACATTACATTTAGGATTGACATTTACAGGTAGATTATCTTTCATGGGAAAATTTGTTTCACTTAATCTAACATTTCTAGACAGTAAAATACATTTCTTATTCACATCCCATAATCGGTAGCCTCTCTTGTTTCCAGGGTATCCTAACATGACACATTCCACTGCTTTGGGCTCCATATTGTGACTTTTCACATTGTCCTCCAGAAGAGTCAATTCATCTCTCTCGCAAAACTGGGTCTTCAAGATTCTTCATGCTTGACAACCGAACACCACCATATTTTTTAACTCTCTCTCGCTGAAGGGTTGCTCAGTTCTCAACTCAATTGGGATTTGATTATGTATGGCTCTAGACTTACACCTGTTTTTGATGTAGCATGCTGTTATAATTGCTTCACCCCAAAATTTGGCATACCGGAATGAATCAACATACACCTTGCAATTGTCAATAACTGATAATTTAACCTCTCTGACGTTCCCATTTTTTGATGAGCACCCACCATTGAGAGCCTGTGCTTGATTCCACATTTCTCAAACAAAGTTTTAAAATTGGAATTCACAAATTCCTTTCCATTGTCAGATTGAAAGGCTTTAATTTTTCTCTGTTGAATGTTCTCTGCCCTAGCTTTAAATTTCTCGAAAGCATCAAAAGCCTCTCCTTTGCTTTTCAGTACAACCACTTCACTATATCTCGAATGATCATCCGTAAAAGTTATGAAACAACTACCCTTACCCTTTGTAATAGGTTGTACAAAACATATGTCTGAAAAAATTAGGTCAAGCACTTCCTCCGACCTTTTCTCTCTCTCTCCAGGAAAGGGAGTCTCTTTGCCTTTGCTTGAAGGCACACACTACAGTTCAGGTACTGACCTTTTGGTATCACCTTAAAGTCTGGAAGGTTGTTGGCGTGACCAAACCTGTGATGCCAGATCTCTTTAGTCACGGCTCTCCTCGCAGTCAGGGTCACCACAGGTCCAGATGTTGGAGGCATACTCTGGAGTGCCCCCTTATCGCTTGATAATGTCCTCTGAAATGGCTCTTCTTGTTCGTACCAGTCTACGAAAAAGGCGTACAAGTCATCTTCTACTGCTATGGCACTAAAAATCTCTTGATTTTCATTAGTTTTATCAAATGCACATAAACTACCGTTATCAATAATGAATTTAATCCCTTTCTTGTCCATCTGTCGCACTGATATTAGATTGTCACTTGCATCTGGCACCCAATATACCTCCTTTAACTGCAACGTCCATCCACCAAATTCAATCTTCAGTTTCATCTTCACGGATCCCACTCCCTTCACTTCACAGATTTGTTTCCTTTTGGCCACCTCCATTGTCCCTGCAGCTGGCTTAAAGTTCAGCAACAACTCTCTGTGGGGCGTACAGTGAGCGTTACAACCACTGTCCGCGCACCACCGATTTGGATTGCTACTCTCTCCATCCATACAAGACTCATTGGCAGTCCCTTGCAAGGTTCTTGCCTTCACGGTGCCTACCATTGCTCTGTATTTCACTCTCACGACGCCGCTGCCCAGTTTCACACTGTTCTCACATTCATCATTGTTCATTTCTACTCTAGCTTCACTGTTCTTGAATTTCTGCACATTTTTCTAGTGGTCGCCATCGCCAGGTTTGTTTACTCTCGAACTGTTACTTGCAGCGCCACGGTAATGCGCACTTTTATCAGTCTTAATGCACCCGGATGACGAATGTCCCTCTTCTCCACAAGTATAGCACACAATAGTACCTCTCGCTTTAGCACTCAGTACTTTTGAGCATTCTCTCGCAATGTGCCCCGTTTTATGACAAGCGAAACATTCAAATTTCGATCTAGAATTGTTGGATACTCCAGGATTGGACACAAACTTGGGATGCTGTCTCTTAGCCATGTACCCCTTCAATACTTAGTTGGTGTGCCTATCTTCTCTGTTCATTTTCATTCTAGCTTCCTCAGCCCTCAGCACAGGCAAGATGTATTTCACAGAGAGTTTGGGATCCCTGGTTAGCGGCCTCACACAATCACTAAATTCCTCCGTTAAACCCATCAAAATGACCAAAGCCAAGGTTCGATTAGAAAAATTTGTTGAAGGAAAGTTGTGCCCGTATGCCTTACGGGCGTAGGCCGCTGAGTCATTCAATGGCGCCCGTATATGTTACGGGCACCGGGTCTAATGTGTTAATAATGTATTGACACTGTTAACTTTTCCAGTAGAATATGTCAGTTAGTCTAACCATAGTGTTCAATGTATGTCCATTCTAGTTATTTTTACTTTTTGCTTGGTATATTCCACCTTTTGTGATTAGAAATTGTACTTTTTTAATTTTTTAGATCATGTTAAGGTCATCAGGGAAGAAGTGGAAAAGTTGAGAAAGTGTCATGAAGCTGCTGAACGAGAGAAAGTAGAAGCACAAACTCGTCTTGAGGTACTTTCATCATATTTCAAGGAGAAGGAGAGTCAGTTGCAGAAGTAAGTACAATAAAATGCTTAAATTTATTACTCTCCGAAAATATTCTTTTGAATAAATCATGGAAGGCTATTACAAACTGGAGGTTGATTGCATTCCACCACTCACGGTTTTTGTACTATTGGCATTGAAACTCCACCCATTGCAATTAGAAACTGAGGGTTCAGAGATCCATGACTTGTCAGAGAAACAAATTTTGGGCTCAATTAGATTCAATGCTGAGGAAGTGATGGTGGTATGGAAAATAACACTTTCAGCATTTCATAGCATTAACCAATAGTGAGCATTTCTAGCAGGTGAATTCCACGAGATGTTCATTACTAACAGAAGATTTACAAATGGACTTGCTAAGTTCCTTATTAAAAGTTTTTAGTTTAACATTCAATGGCAATTATAATGGGTAAAGTGGGGGATATTTTATAACTTAAAGATCATTTGGTGAAAGTAGAACAAATATGTACTAATCTAAAAAACTTATTTAAAGCTTCACAAAAATTGCCTCTTGGTACAAAAATTGCTGTCAAACATATTAAAGAGAAGCTATAAAATAATCAGCAAAGCTGTATTGTATATAAATGATAAATATACTAAGGATATGGTCCATAGGTGGACCATAAACACTTTTCCTAAATTATCTGCAGAGGCTTTGAAAAAGGAAGATCATGGAGCTCCCAAAGATTGGCATTAGTAAAAAGAATATGAATTTGTTCTTGAATGTTTATCAGTGTCTCATGTAAGTGATGGCCAATTATGAGTATCTCTTCAGTTGCTCTTTAATATTTTTGGAGACCTGAAAGTTATAAAGAAACGTTGTTTCAGGCACAAAGCCCTTAAGCATTCATGAAACAGTTGACTCTTGAATTCTCTGCCAATTTGCTGTCTTTTACCTGTGAAATTAGACCAATGTTGTGCAAGCATGTCAAGCTAAGCAGTCATGCAAGCATGAATTGTTATAAAATCAAATAATGAAGTAATGGCCAATGATAAATGTGTAGGCTGAGCTATTCATGAGAAAATTCAGCTAAGTAGTAAAATTCAGGAAGGAAGTACATACATTGCTTCTCAATTATACTGAATATATACATATTTCAGTTATTCATTAGTTCAATTTTGGAAGAAATAAATTATGTAAGTAATTGTTTAATTTAAGCATTTCTAAATTTTTATGGTAGTATAACTCTGTGATGGTAATTTAAGAACAGGAATTCCTATTATGAAAACACATGAATTCAGTCTACAGTGAATCATTCCCAATTTGCCCTAACGAATAGGAATAGATATTTCTAAGTTTGATAACGTACCTCTCTGAAATCTCATCAGCTTTTCTTCGTATGCTTCAGGCAAGAACTGCGATAGAGTTGTTTTCCTACTTATTGAAAAGTAGTTCCCATTAAAAAATCTCAGCATCCAACCCCTACTAGCCTTAACCTTCATTTGGGCGGAACCCTCTTACGTCAGCAGACGTGCAACAGTAATTTACCGTACCCCTGTTTTAGCATCTATTTTGTTCAATGCTTCATCCTAAATCTTGAAAATTGGGTTCATTTTCATATAACATCTAGAAAACATGTTTAAATGATGAAAAAAATCATTAAAAGTTCAGCAGTGCTATAAATACTAGTTTTTGCAACATATGTAAACACTGCCATATGTTACAACATAAATCCAAATAGCTCTAACTGGAAACGTACTCAGCAGTCTTGTGAGACACAAAACACTTAAAGTATGTACTCGTGTATTGAAAATAATTTCAAATTTAAAAATTAAAGTGAAACATGTTCATTCATATCACAAAGTCTTCACTTTTTCAAAATCGGATCAGTAAGTATACAAGTAGTATATAAGTAGAATACCTATGTTAACTATACAAACGCAAAATCAACAAAAATTAATAGTGTTGCGTGACAACATAACATTACCTCATAAACAAAAGATATAAGTAGGCAAAACTCTTATGCAAACAATAAATAGGCTCATTAAACTTTGGGAGTCACGTATTACACACTCATTACCAACAATAAAAGAAAAAGTCCGAAATACACAAGAGAGGATGATACCTATAAAGAACTTTACAATCTTCATCCTCACCTGAATGATTCACATCATAGTTATGGCATTTATCACATGTATGTATCGATTGTTTTTGACAGATGCTGTTGTTACACGAGTTGCACATTAGTGGGTCTCCATAAATGACGTCCACACGATTGGGGAGGGGGGTCACCACCTTGTGACAGTGTGTGACAGGGGGAGGGGGGCTATGCTTCATGTGACATCCACACTTCTACTGTATATTATGCCTTATTATAACTCAGACTGTGGAGGGGGGTTGAAGTTTTTTTCATTTTTGTGATATCATTAAAGTGGGGGAGGGTGACACTATTTGTGACCAACTGTGATTGGGGGGGGTCTAGTTTGGTCCAAAATTGTGTGACATCATTTATGGACAGCCCCTTAGTTGTGTTATATTATTTTTTCTTGAGCCACAACTATAATAATAGTGTCATTTGTTTGGAATCGCCTCATTTTGATTTCTTCCATTCCTCTTTTACTCATCTTCCTGGTATTAACTCAGAAAAACACTCAAGTCTTTGGGAAGCGAATGGCTTTTTGCTTGTTTCCTCAAATTTTCATCCATCAGTTCCATGGCCAGGCCAGAGAGATATTCCAGTCTTGAAAAGGTTTCCAAGAGGTTATTCATCTGGTATATTTTCTTGGAGTTTATCCCAGCAATATCCAGATATTGATATATCCAGGTATGCATATCCTGGTCTTCCTCATCGTCCTCCTAGTCATTAAGGTCATGTGTTAGGTGATCCAGGTCATGTGTTGCATCATCCTACTCTTCCTCTGAGTCACTGTTGTGTTCGTCCACTTGAATTGCTTCTGGTTCAAAACTATATCATCTGTATTGTCAATGTCCTCTTGGTCATCTTGTCGTTGTCATTCCTGTTCTTCTCTGGATTTGTTATCTAACTGAAAGAGAACTGTACAAATATCCTCAGGATTGTTAAATCGTACCCTGAGATTCAAGAACAATACACTGCGTATTTCTGAGTCTCTAGGGTCCCTAGAAAAGTGCAAATAATACTGTACATATTAATATGGAAGACTATTTTTTTCAATGGCTGTTTACTCATTGCCAGTGCCTATGCATGTGAATATAATTTTTATTTTTTTTTATTTTCAGAGAACTTGGAAATAAAGAAGCCTTATGGATCCAAAAACATACAGATGCATCTACAATAATGCAACGTATGAAATCACTGGACGAAGAAGTAGAAAATTATAAGTGAGTATATCGCCTTCTTAATTATATCTGTGGAATGTGTTGACATGTAATTTTTTTATGGTTTCAGTTGTATCTAAAGTAATTATAATTTTTGTGTGATATTCTTAGAAAGGAGGATACTGTCTCCAAACCTAGTGTTTCTGAGCGTGTGACTTTGATTGAAGCAAGGGAAATTACAATTACTCATCCTCCCAAGGAATGGTATTTCTATTTATTTTACTTGTAAATTGCTAGAACTGCTGTGGTATACATTGTAGTATTTCATTCATATATTCTTTATTATTTAATAATTAATATTGAAGCAGGAAAGGTGACAACTGTTTACTGTATCTTTGCTATCAGTTGCATCTATGACTTTTCAGCCTCAGAAATGTATATCTATAGGATTATTGATTAGAGCTTGCTATCAGTTGCATCTATGACTTTTCAGCCTCAGAAATGTATATCTATAGGAATTATTGATTAGATCTTGAGTTACTTTGGAGAAATTAACCTTAATTATAAGATTTTATTTTTATTTTATCTTTATCTTAATTGGTTATATAAATTTCTCTTTGCTTTGTTCATCAACTTTGAATTATAAATACCCACACTTATCCCCATTTACTTGTATCCTCATCCATCTGAGTGAGGTAAGAAAGTTTTTATTCCTGCTTTGGATAATTCCTTCCTGTGGAAGAAGAACCTTCCTGTAGAAGCAGTGAGCATTTCCACATCTATAATAAAAGCCACTTACCCAGTCAATGTAAATACATATAAATATTAATCCATACGATTAACACATAGTCATGAAAGGTGCTTCCATATTATGTATATACTTGCTGTATAATGGTCTATATTGCATAATCACATTACTTCACGCATTAATTGTATTATCAAAGCTGCTCTTTCTTCTTCAGATTGTTTTTTAATGCAGTGAATTCTCTATTCTACTTCCCCGGAATGCTACTTGCGTAATGCAATGCAATTCTAATTTCTCCTTTTCATTGCCTACTGTTGAACAAGAGTGCGTGCAAGATAATAGTGCAGTTGACAGGTGGAAATGCAGCCAATTTATAAACATGTCCAATGCCACTTGGGGAAGGGAGTCAGGTGACTGAGGAATCCATGATGGTGGCCATTGTTTAAATCAGTGGTTCCCAACCTGTAGAAGTCTGTGGACCACTTGACCTGAAATAAAATCATATACGGACCACCCCCACCCCTAACCATACCCCCTATCCTGTAGTAACCCTTCCTGAGCACCTTTCCCATAACCAAATTCAAAGGTGATTAAGTAAAACATTTTTTAGAACACATTATTTATTTATTATTACTATTAATTAGTGTACAGGACAACTTAATTACCCATCTCAACATGCATTGCTTTCAAAATCCCCATTTATTGGCAACTTTTCTATGTCCTGCTAACCACTACCCAGGCTCTCGCGGACCACGAGTTGGGAACCACTGGTTTAAATCATACAATTGTGAGAATATTGTTTACTGTTTATTTCTTTCTAAGCAAAATCAGTATATTTCAACTGCACTATTATCTTGGGCGGACTCTACATGAGATTTGATGTTGGTGTTGTAGATGTGTTGGAAGGTTCCCAGTCTAGGCTCTTTTTCATTTTAATGATGCATTAGTCCTGTACTAGTCCCCCCCTATCAATTTCCTTATCACAGGGGTTCTAATAATTATTCTGTCACGCGGTCCTAAACACGCGACGTTATATACCGTATCAGCCCGACACACAAAAGGTACCCTTCACTTTATCACTTCTTACCTTGAGAGAGATCCTTTCTTTTGGTAGTCCTTGGCGGCAAAGGTTAATGGATTAATTCATGCACAAAAATGATACACTTGAACAATACATATATTTATAATAACCCTTTTATTCTTCACTTAGAAAACAAATTCACTATGGTTGATCAATTAATTAATATATGTTCCCTTCTCAATTATATTCGTATTAATTTATAATGTTTGTTCTACTTCACCGGATATTGCACAATGTGACTTCCGCCGATACTCTATGCCCCAGTATCTGTTTATCGGATTCCTGGATCCTTCCTTAACACAGGACACTGGCGTTGGTAATTGCTGTCCAAAGCTGCTTACTCCCGGCAAATTATCACTGCAAAAACTCCCGACTGACTTTCACTCGATAACCGT
This sequence comes from Pyrrhosoma nymphula, assembly GCA_963573305.1. Lineage (NCBI taxonomy): Eukaryota > Metazoa > Arthropoda > Insecta > Odonata > Coenagrionidae > Pyrrhosoma > Pyrrhosoma nymphula. The sequence continues at coordinate 152,743,664 of OY754331.1, forward strand.
TCCTTCGGCTTCCCTGAGTGAGTGAGTGCTGACTTCCTTGAGGGTCCTCCCCTTACGTCCCTTGTGACTCTTTTGTTAAGAAGAAGCCTCGTCCCTTGTTTTACAAGCCATTTTATACTATCTCTCCTCCCCTCCTGTATGTTCTAGAACATTCCCGGTTTTCTCCCCTTCTCTCGTATCTGATAGGCTATTCCCCTTTCATTATTATAATTTTGTTTACCCCTTCCATCCTTTCCTTGCCTTGCAGCTGTCATAACACCTGGTGTTGTTTTAGTTTGTTTACGTAAACAGAAAATGGTATTGTTTAAAGTTGTTTTCATAACATAGACGGCATTGTTTTAGTTTGTTTACGTAAACAGGTAACGGTATTGTTTTAAAGTTGTTTTCATAATACAGAAACGATATTGTTGCCTCGCGGTAGTACGTGTTCCCAAAATATACACAATGGCGTCCTTAATCGTATACTTATGCCAACACGGCCAAAATGGCGCGTTACAGTCCATTAAACTTACAATTTATTTTAAGTAACTTTGCATACTTACATCAAGCTATCAATGCGTTTCTAACTTTCTTCGATTACTTCAGCATTTGGTGAACACCATTTTATTTGCATTTTACGTTGTTTGGTGTTGCGTGTGTAGTCACCCTGCAAGTTGCTATTATGGGGTCAACTTTCATTAATATGTTAGTTTTTTGTACGCTTAAGAATGTTTATTGATTGCGGATACCTGAATTATGTAGAAGGCCCATGAGGCTCTAAGAAGGTAACTTTTACTTCTTCTACGTCTTCATTGGCATTTGGAACACATCCCAGCCACCAATGCTCCAAGTTCGTACATACCAACTATGCCCTCCTAGTCTACATCACTTATTTCTGTTGCTTGTGACATATGCTGGCTAAAATACTGAGAAAGTGAGAGTCTTCAGAAGCAACCTCTCTTGACTTAACAGGAATAAAGCAATGTACAGTAGGGTGCGGCTTATTTTTCGAAAATCGGAAAAGCTAAAAGTTCCACCCGTCTAAACATTCATTTTGATGAGAAAACACATATGTGAAATTTTTGTTGAGTTGCGATATCGTTAACACGTGCCGCATGGGGTCTGAAATACCCCACTCAAAAAATGGAAATTTCGCATCATAATAACTGGTTTTATAGTAAATCTATGATTTTACGACCCTTCAGGGCTAAAATTTCATTATTTTTTACCTAGCTTTAGCCGTTTAGGAGATACAGAAGGGCGAAGCGAGCTCGAAATGCTAATTAGGGGGCGCCGCGCCGCGCGCTGGCGCGGACGAGTTCGCCTATCCGTAAACCCCCCCTCTAAGCGGCCCACGACGACACCGCAACTGCTACGGTGTCTTGTGGTAATTACATAGTTCTGGAGCACTCATTCACTGTTTATGGCGAAGAACATGGTGTTTTAGTAATTATTTCAATTTATTATTAACTCGGTCATAAAAATTCCAAATCAGTCATCTTCATTTAAAAGAAATCTGTATAGCTAGCAAAATCAAACAGCAATCTGAAGGACAGTGAACTAATGAAAAGGAAAAATACAAGGAGTTTCAGATACCAATACTTATTTATACGTTTTTATTAAAGTTGTCTTCCTTACATCTGGCACCCTCCTTCTATGTTCTTGAACAACAAGTGAAAAATCCAAGTCTTTGGTCAAAGTTCTGCAAAAATCTTTCAACAATTTAACCTTCACCTTTAATTTAATTAAAATCGCAGTTAATTCCAAAATTTGAAAAAAATTAGCCGTTGTTTTCGTGGCTTAATTGGCAATACTCATTTGTGGTACATCATCTAAATGGATGTGTGTCCTCCTGGACCATTCTTCTTGTGCTCCACGAGATTTGTTACCTTCCACTAGCCTCGCTCTTTCTTCATCGCTAAGACAAGAATCGAATACTGAGAGACCCACCAGCTCCTCACTCAGGTACCAAAGGTGTCCCGTAATTTTTTTCTAAGCAACTATGGCGACAGTGTGCTCTCATATTCAATGAGTTTCTTTAAAAAAAGTAAGTCATTTAGAGGTGCTGACGTGGCTAACGGGGAAACAAACCAGGCATGGATATAAACTTTTACAATAAATATGCAAACATCAAATAGCCCCTTGGAATCAGCATCGGTAAATAGCACTTGCTCACGAAAAACCCAAATTTTAAGTGCGTCAATTGCTTTGCACATCCACTTCGCACAATGCCTTTGGCAGGTTCACCCCCAAAAAATATAATTGAGAGCTCTAAAAGCTCTAAGTAATCATCTCCATGCTGGCCGATCTGATAAAGGCAAATTGGGATATTAGCTTTGTAATATTTTAATAACTAATTCCTACGAACAAAAAATAGTAGCCGCGTACATTGATTTGCTCCTGTGTGAAGTTAATTATTGTGAGTTTCGTCTCCATTTAAAAACTTTCTCCGGCGTCTGGGTAACTATCAATGGCCTCATAAGTACTTGTATCAACAGATGCCCACTGACGCTGGAAATATTTTTAATAGCAAAGTTTCTAGCCCAGCTGAACGTCCCCTTATTTGGTGATAAACTCCCTCCAAAACAATTTCAAAGATATGGTGTCGGCAAGGCAACCATTGCAATTATTTTTTTAAACAAGTGCTCAACCTGTACTGCGGCGCCATTCTTAATCCCTTGAAAAGAATACAACATTGATACAACCTATCAGTTGCATCATTATAACTGAAAAAATCAGGAAAAGAAAAATGAACCAACCCTTGTTAGCGCTGGTTGTATCAAATGCAATTCTTTAACATTATTGGAAATGTTCCATTGTATCACTATATTAAAAGCTGCTATTGCAATGGCTTGTCCGCTTCCATTCGGAAGCTCTGGGGCTGCAAGCATTTACTTGGTTCTGACACCTGTAACAACTATTGCCAATCTCTCTTTGGTGTCATTACTACCAAGAAATGGTAGCATTTTACCATCCCAATGCAAAGTCAGTATAGGGTCCGGAGAAAAAATCTCTCACTTTCTCCGCTGAACTAGCCCTGTGCTTAACCCGTTGTCTCCGAATAGTACTTTCATTTATGTTTTTTTGGGATATATCTCCTCCAAAAATGCTCGCAAAAATGATCCTGCAAAGGTTTCGTCGAGGGCCGCTTACAGGGGGTCTACGGACAGGTGAACTTAAATTAAAGGTGAAGGTTAAATTGTTGAAAGATTTTTGCAGAACTTTGACCAAAGACTTGGAATTGTCACTTGTTCAAGAACATAGAAGGAGGGTGCCAGATGTAAGGAAGACAACTTTAATAAAAACGTATAAATAAGTATTGGTATCTGAAACTCCTTGTATTTTTCCTTTTCATTAGTTCACTGTCCTTCAGATTGCTGTATGATTTTGCTAGCTATACAGATTTCTTTTAAATGAAGATGACTGATTTGGAATTTTTATGACCGAGTTAATAATAAATTGAAATAATTACTAAAACACCATGTTCTTCGCCATAAACAGTGAATGAGTGCTCCAGAACTATGTAATTACCACAAGACACCGTAGCAGTTGCGGTGTCGTCGTGGGCCGCTTAGAGGGGGGGTTTACGGATAGGCGAACTCGTCCGCGCCAGCGCGCGGCGCGGCGCCCCCTAATTAGCATTTCGAGCTCGCTTCGCCCTTCTGTATCTCCTAAACGGCTAAAGCTAGGTAAAAAATAATGAAATTTTAGCCCTGAAGGGTCGTAAAATCATAGATTTACTATAAAACCAGTTATTATGATGCGAAATTTCCATTTTTTGAGTGGGGTATTTCAGACCCCATGCGGCACGTGTTAACGATATCGCAACTCAACAAAAATTTCACATATGTGTTTTCTCATCAAAATGAATGTTTAGACGGGTGGAACTTTTAGATTTTCCGATTTTCGAAAAATAAGCCGCACCCTAATGTACAGCTCTCACGAAAGTTTATGGCATTCGGATGCGTGGCGTTTATGTTGTCCGGGTCATAGAAATTCCATTTTTTTAAAGGTGCTCATGCATGGAACAAATGCCATGTCTTCGCTTTCCCCTACGTCCCTTTACCCATCTACGACGTCTTCTTCTGAGCATCCGAACGCCATAAGCTTTTGCGAGAGCTGTAGCTTGTGGGTTCCACTTATTGTCTCAGGAGAGGATACTGGGTCTTCTGGAAAACTTACTCCTCCGTATAATTTTTGGCTGTTGATAAATTAAAACTGACAGTAGTGATATTAGATTTGACACAATTGTAGAGTTGGCATGCGGTTATAATTTGGTTGTTGAATATCATACAAAAACTTGCCGGGGCTGCTGAACTTCACTGTGCCCTCTTCTCCATCATGTGCCTTTTTGCCACAGGAAGTGGCAAAGAAGTGCCATTCTGCATTGATTACAAAACCTGTTTCATTGGGACATTAGCTTATTCACAACGTGAAGGACATTTACGTGGACACATGGATATGGAAGGACACAAGGACCAGACTGATCACCTTGATCTGTGCCTTCAGTGCCTTCTGGTAAAACTGCAATTTTTCACCAATGTTGCAGCATTGCAGCACGAAGAGGAATTTTATCTTTGCTGTCTCATTCTGGAAGATTGAAAAAATAATGTCTTCCAAATGTTTTCTCCCTCAGAGATTCCTTCCATTCAGAAATCAGACATGCTAAATCAAGTAACCTGCAAGTGTAAATATTACTCCCACAAAAGGCCCTACATTTATTTGGGAAAGCTTATCCGAGGGCCAATTGAAGTTGGTCCTGCCAAGTATACTTTATATAAACTGTCATCTGTAATGTTTCTTTCAGTTCCTGAATATTCAATTTTTCTCAGTGTACATTTTCCTGTATAATACACCTTTATCTCATATCCCACAATAATTATGAAAGAGAGGCTTCTCTACATGTTATGATTGGTCATTGTTAATTTTCATGTGAATGCATATGGATATACATTTCGGGGCTCACGACAACCTTAGCTTGTCATGCCCAAGTTTATAATGCCTGAAATGAGCATAAATATCACAAGTTCCTGACCATAATGTGAGAATGTAATGTTGGCTAAAAAATAAGTTATTGCCTCTGAATTATGAGAATAACTGTATGCTTATCGCATGATAAATTATTAAGCTACTTCATTGTAGTTAGGAATTGAGTAAACGTGTATTAATATTTACTTTATTAAATTACATTGTGATTAAATGGTATATTTTTTTTCATGTGTGCCTTAGTTTATACCTATTTTGGTAAATATTTAATTGAAGCTTCTAAAGGAATAGGTCTATGTATTGATAATATCTTAAGAATTGTTGTTTTATATAATTACTATATGTAAATATATGCACTGCAGTATTTATTGGGAAACTGTGTTTAATTGTGTATTGTTCCTCATGGTACAGTGAGTGAAGTTCCATTTGCTAGAGGTTAAGTTTAAATTAGTTCTTTTAGTATAGGAGTTCTCAGTTTTAAATTAAGTTAAAAGCATATCCTAATCTCTATTATTAGAATGGTAAATTTTTCAGTTTTTGTCTATTCCAACTCTGTCATCTTAGAAAAAATCAAAAAGGAGTAGTCATCATATTTGGATTAGTTATAAAATTTTGTTCATATCTGTGATTCTCTTCTTGTTCATGTATATCTTTGCTTTTAAGACTCAAATGCCACATTTTCATTTTATATCTATAATTATTTGGAACTTCAAATGGTAGGTGGCTTCTTCAAATGGATGTTAAATTACACCTTCCAATGGGGTGTGAAATTATTTTATTCATCTAATCAATGGAACAGAACAAAGCAGCCATGATATGAATTGATGCAAAATGCTATGCATATCTGATTTGGCCCATTTAAAATAAATATTTGCAAAGTGCAGATTATTCTTAACAAATCTTCCTCAATAGAGGGAAAAATAGGTGTGATGTCAGTGTTAAGTAAAGTACGCCTTTGGCTCAATGAAGATTTTTGGACCAACGTAGATTTTAAGTAACATTACCTTTCTAAAGCTGATATTTTGATGTATCCTATGATTTAGCAAGGAGGAGATTTTTTCCAAAGTTGATGCTTTTGCTGGAAGTACAACTGAAAAAATGGCCAAGGAAACAGTTGGTGAAACACAGGAAAAGAAAGGGTATTACTTTAGCACCTGTATTATGTATTGCTAGCTCCATATTTGGCCATCTAATTAATGCTGTAATGGGTCGTTAGCTTGCAATTACTCTTCATTCCAAATCCTCTCCTAAAATCAGTTTACCCTTGAAAACGGCTTACTTCTATATATGGAAGACATCCATGTATTTTGACTCACTTGAAATTTTCTGCTTTATACATACCTATATGCAGGGTAATTTAACTGTTTTTCCAGGTTTGAGTTATTATAAGTAAAGAACTGCTGAGACTTGTGTTAAGTATTATGGGGTGAATCAAAAACACTCATTGTTGACAGTAGGCCTGATAACTCTGCTCCAGAACAAGGGACTGTAACCCAAAACGCAACCACCTTATGTGAGAGTAACGTGACATTTAATTAAAAATGCCATCAGAAATACTTTAAAAATTAGATCAAGCCTGTAGCGGTCTACCCTTACACATAGTAGTTTCAAAATAAACTTTGTTATATTCCACGCCGTATTTATTAAAACTCAACTGGTTTCGACCTTTTCAGGTCATTCTCAAGAGTTAACAAGTTGTTGTCTGGTCATTCTCAAGAATTGTTAACTCTTGAGAATGACCTGAAAAGGTCGAAACCAGTTGAGTTTTAATAAATACAGTGTGGAATATAACAAAATTTATTTTGAAACTATCATGTCTTCATTCCACGAAGTGAACTCGCAAACCATTGATTTGATTTTACACGTAGGCTGACACATGAAATTGTAGATGTGATCACCTCCCTTCCCTCCCTCTGTGATCGTATAAAATCCTCGTTAGTCATAGAGATGGGCCATTCTGAAAACTACCGTGGTAATTTTTGTCAATTACCATGGTATTTGTCGTAATTTACCTTGCCCTTTGAAAATTACCGTAATTTTTGGTATTTTTCTAGATAATTCACCTATGTTTGAGAAAATTTTTTATACAGATAAATTCCCAACGTTCTTTTAAGCCAAGTCCACTTTCCCTATGCGTTTAATTATAATTTGAGGCATGTAGGTACAACTCATTTCTGGAACATTTTACTTAAATTACAACATAATAGGTTAATGTATTAGAATATTCATATTGAAAATTTCTCATATTTTGACAAAAGAAAGCCAGATTGCATATTGCTGCCGTAGTTCCTTTTACAATTTTTAAAATTTATAATAGATTAATGTTGTATCTGGTATGGTTTAAACATCGTTATTCTCTTCCTATTGCTATTAGCTTTCTAATGTAACCATACATTTGTGGTTAAACCCTTAAAATTAAAAAATACTGGAAGAATATGGTAATTTTTGTAAATTACCGTAATTTACTGCAGTAGTTTACCTCAGATGAAAATTACAGTAATGTTCCCATCTCTAGTTAGCCAGGCTTTATGAGAGATTGTCCACGCAAAACTTATTTTTATTAAAAAAAGATTTTTCTTATATTTGAAACTTATTAATTATGCACATGTAATAGCTTTCATGTTTTAACTTACAGTCTTTACCTGATGGTGGCTGATCAAATCTGAAACATATTGTACTCTTAATAATTAATTTTTTGGAAAAGTGCCAGTTTTGATTGATGAAGTATCATTTCCTTCCACTGTGACTTGCCGAATACCATTTCTTTTATTTGGAAATATACTGGTGCTCACCGTAGCTTATGGTTCATTGGCGGCTTTGTTAGTTGAGTAGGCTTGAATTTACTTGTTGTCTTTTTCCTTTAAAACTTTAAGGAAATCACGATTTTTTTTAAATTGTACGTTCTATTACTTGTTGCCAACCAATCCAAAATGGTTCTGAACCAAGGGGACTCTTAAGGATAAACTATTCATTTACTGGCTCAAATATATTACTTTGGTGAGCATTATATAAGTATAAATATTTTTTTGCATTTATCTTGTTAATCTTTGCCTTATTGCCTTCTATTGCATAGTACCATTTGTATTCTGCAAACACCAAATATCAATGTCTAGTGATCAACCCATCTAACTGAATGATGGAGATTTGGAGTTGCATTTCTTTGCGTATCTTTGGTAGAATAGGATAGAATTACATATGTATTAGTGTAAAGAATGTGTCACGTAATCGAGTATCAGATCCATTGAAGCACCTGCACAAAATACTACCTCTTTGGGCACTACTATATATCCTATTCTGCTTTCATCACAACTCATTTGGAGCAGTGGTTGCTGAAATTCATGTTTGTAGTGACTTATACTGAAGAGTTTCCATCAATATTTTTGCTAAACATTGTAAAAAATATGCCATGTGCTGGCATGTTAAAAAAATAATATCATACATACAGTGGATGCCCAGTTTAACGAGTGCTCATAATCCCTCGGAAATCACTCGCTAAATCGAGCGCTCGTTGTATCCGAAAGTGTTGAATAAAGCCACCTAATTCTCATAGTCGTTCGTATTTACCATTTTTTGTTTGTTTCCATGGTATTTGATGATGGTAAACAGCAAAAAAAGTCGTTTCAGGCACAATCTGGTGGAATATCAACTAATTTTAAGAAAGAAACAGGACATTTTCCATTACATAAAATATTAATTCCTCCAGTTTCGGTGTTTTTCTTCCAGTTTTTCTATTTTTCGATCGCCGAAGAAAGCTGTAAAGACACCGTACTAATCGGAATTAAAATATTAGGTATACTGTAGTTTTTGGATAATTTTACGAATATGTCATGATGATAATATCAACTTTGTCGAGTTTTCGAATGTTAACCAGTACGTCCATCAGTTGGGAAAATTGGCCTGAAGGTTCACTGAAATACGGCAGGTACCGTTGATCGAAGATATTTCTCGCATAGTCACCTATTCCTAGCAGTTTCTATGATTCAAATTCAATTATCTACCGCAAATTAGTGTCATCGAGTATTTATTTACACTAGAAAAGAAAATACCTCAGTCGATTGGCTAGCACATCATGTTTCGTGCAAGTGTAGTCACCTTTCGCCTTTAACATCGGACCGTTTATGGGCAGTCCTGCAGACCTTTGCTGACAATACCACTTGAATAGTGCAGATTCCATTTGAGGATGTTCCCCATGCCGCAAATGTTTTTGGCTGCTAGGTCGTCCTAGTTCGGTCACTGCTGCACGAATTTTATCTTTGTTATTTAATATTTTGAACAACGTAGATGACGACATACCAAACCGCCTCCCAATATCAGTCTTTGAAGACCTGTTACTTTCGCAGTCGTCTATAATTTTAATTTTGGTTTTAAGGTCCAAAGATTTACGTTTCGCGGACATGATGCTGCCGCACAAACCACATGAGACAACTCCGCCCCTCAGACCGAGTAAACTCCACCCCTCCAACCGAGAAAATTCCGCCCCTCCGACCGAGTAAACTCCGCCCCTCCGACCGAGAAAACACCGCCCCTCGGATCGAGTAAACCCCGCCCCTCCGACCGAGTAAACTCCGCCCCTTACCTACATCACAACTCTCTGCTGCCGTGTGATTGGGCGCATCGAGTTGACGGAATGGTTTGAGTTTTTCAATCACTCCGACAGATCGCTCTCATTCTGCTGAATGTTCCCTCTTCTACTCTCAACTTGCTTGTCGTCCGCCCACTCCCCTCTCACTGATGACTGGGCCTAACAAAAGAAGAACATAAAATGGGAGCGCGCACAGCGTACTCAAGGCCGTAAATCACTAATGTTTGTACATAACTGGCTTTAGGTGATGCATAAATGGCTCACATCTTGAATATTTAGTTTAATTAACAGACAATACAAAACAAAATAGTTAATTTTTACTAGGTGGTGCATTGCCCTTGAGAGATATCTGTCGTAATACCGAGCGTATACCTTGGAAGGAACTTTTTGGCCTCGCTATATCCACTTTATTTTACATGTAAAACATAGGCCTTTTGGCGGTATAAAGACAATCACTCGCTAAAACGGGATTCTCGCAATAAGCCGTACTCACTATACCGGGCTTCCACTGTATTTAGTTTGCATTCAATATATTTGTTCTTCAAGCACTTTGAATTATAAAATGAGAGTCCAATTTTTAATGAGGACATGTTGTCCCTTATAGTTATTATGTGGAGTGATGACAATTATTTTTAAATGATTCATGATATACTTAAATGGTGCATATTATAGTGAGTAAAAATTATATTCTTTGAGTGAGAAATGTATATTTAACAAGAAAGAAACAAACTTCATGGTATTTGAGATTGAGTAAATGGTACCAAAACCTGAAAGTGGCTGTGCAAATTACTGTTGGAGCCAGGAATGTTGTCTTCTCTGGAATCTTATGTACTGGGTGACTTTTGCTTCTAAAACAACCCGCGAGAGAGCCTTTGTCTTTCATAGTAGTACAGTGTTCTGTGCTATAGACCTTTAAAATGTATTGTCATCTGGCAAGTTTTTATGACTGCCTCTTTAGTTAATTTCAGTTATATTAATGTACAAAAAAATCCCAGTATCTTTTTTTTCTCTGACGAATTGCTGCTTAATTATCAAGACTAAAATATTTTGTGGAAGAACATTGTGTAGAGTATCAGTACATGTATTTGTAGCTTGTTTGTTGTCAAGTTAATAATTGTAATTAGTTTTAAATCCTTTTTGTAATGATTCTCTTTTTGAATCCAATACCTAGATAATCAGTGTTTTCATTTTTTTTGTAATTAATTCATATAATAAAATTTTATGCAGGTCACAGAATGAAACATTGAAGAAGGAGATATTAGATCAGGAAAGGGGTTATAAAACACAGTTGGCTACTTTTGAGAAAAAAGCCCATGAAAATTGGGTAAGTGGATACTTTGAATGAGTGAGTACCTCATTTTTCTTAAAAATTCTTTGGCATAATATATTTATTTTTCAATTACCAGGTTGCAGCAAGGCAGGCAGAAAGGAAGTTGGAAGAATCCAAGCAGGAGGCAAGTCAACTGAGAAACAGGTATTGAAATGATATCTTACGGGTGTAACTAATTCCAATTACCATGATTTATTGATGCATAAACGGCTTTTGTTCCTCAGGTTAACGATGGCTGATAAGACCCATCCTGCCAGCACTTCACAGAATGGAGATGACTCCAAACCAAATTTAAGTAAGTCTCCAATTGTCACTCATTAATTTCTAAAACAAGCCTGAAGTACCTAAGAAATTTTGATTGAGTTATCATTTATAATTACATAATTATGAGCAAACTTGCCTTTCCGTAGGACTTCCATGTTTTCACTTATTAAATTTATGAGTAGTGGAATTTAAATAAACATAACATAAATATATATCGGTAATTCATATTGTGGTAAGGTTTACTCAAATGAGCAATCCTTGTCGATGAATTTCGAGTGTTATCCAAATATGCTAATGATTTTGGCCTGTTTGCAATGGCATTGATGATGAGTGAGTTAGTAGAGTGAATAATGGTTATAATGAATATATCATTTTATGTAGATGAAAGGATGACTTTTATTAGAATTATATCTAGAATATCATAATACTAATAAGTTATAATAAGTAACTACTAATTTTATTGGTTTGTCAACGATACCCTGAGACTTTGATTTAAAGAATTATTAACGTTCAAAATTAATAGTACATTTTTGCATTTTATTTTCTATTTAGGTGTAATAGTTATGTTAAATGTTCTACCTATATATTTTATTTCTTTTCTCATACAATCAAGCTTGCAAGTTTTATGTCCCACATACTTACTTATTTCTGTGTGTTAAGACTTGAATTTTATGAAGTATTAGGTCGTAAGGAAAATAAAGTGATGAAATGAAAGTCAATATTTTGCACGTTTGTTAAAGCATTATTTGATTCCAACTATGCCAAAGACATAACTTTGGGAATTTATTTGGCCTAGAGATAAAAAATATGATAACTTAATTCCTCACGAGATTCCTTTTTAGAGTGCAAATGAGCCTTTTCGTGCTCTCTCTTCAGAGTGGCAATGGCATATATATATGGTGGGGGGGGGGTGGCCCAGGCCCCCCCCCAAATATAAGGCTGCGGCGAGAGGTGTATGCGCGGATACCAAAACTACAGCTGGTTGCTGCCAGTCTTGAGCCCCCCCCCCTAATTAAACTAAAATTGACATGAGTTATTGTAAACAATTTGATTTATGGTTTTCAAAGGACGTGTCATTTGTATTTGGAAGAATTTTGGAGCGTCCTCCATTGAGCTCTCTGTCTGGAACAATGTGCTTTGAGGTGGGTTATCCTCATACATAACATGTATGTGTCTAGCCCAGTGAGCTGTTGGCCACCATCCTCCCTCTTGTTGACCTCTTGTTGACCCTCTTGTCTCCTTCAAGTTTATTTTCTCAGCTGTTATTATTTTGAAAAAAATATATATATATCCAGGTGAATCTCAGCTTGTATCCATCTTCACGGTTGAAATTATTTTTATTGAAGGTCTTAGGTTGTATTTGACTTCTCTCGTAGGTAATTTTGTATTTTCGAACTGGATTTTATGGCCAGGACCCAAGATGCTGTGCTCTGCAATGGCAGATTCTATCCAATGGAAGTTCTCTTTTGTCCAACTATGCTCATGTATCCTACAAGTAACAGAACACTTCGTTGGTCTGATATATACTTTTCTGCAGCTGCTTGGAGTATGGATATTGATTTCCAGAAACATCTTTTGTGAACATTTAAACCTCAATTATTTTCTTTGAATCAGTGAAATAAACTACAAAATTCTTGCACATCAAACCTTATGCCAAAGAAACATTATGGGATGGAAATCACCTATTCCCGAAAATTTTTTTTTAAATTTCCAATTATGACAGTACAAAAGAATTTAAGTACAAATCTAAAAAGTGTGATTTTTTCCTTAGCACTTTGAATTCTCTAGAACTTGCTAATCAAACAGCAAGTATGTTTAATATAAGTCTGTTGATGTACAGTAGAAGCCTCATATAACGTGTAGGGCATATAACGAGAAGCACGAATTTGCGAGGGATTGCCAAAGAACGATTTAAAACCCTATGATTTACATATAAAATAAATCAGTATCAGCGAGGACAACAACCAACCTCCCCTGGGGTCGTTTGCTATTACGAGTGGAAAATGTTTGCTTCAATCTCGGCAAATCTGCACCAATATATGCTCATGTCCTCTGTCATTGATTTTATATGTCGAGCAGTATTTTATCCACACGATTTGACATTTAAATGCACATTTTGGACATTCACGGCATACCCGTATTCACGCAAATAAATTCCTCGTAAGTCCGTGCATTTCATTGTTCTTTTGTCATCCTCCCGCCTTTATATCAAGTTCAGTCCAATAAATTCAGCATCAATGCTGGGAAACGAAAGTTGTTGGATCTGAAAACTAAATTAGGAATCATCAATGAATGCGAAAGTGTGAATGGGTCACAAAGCGAGATAGGGATGTGATTTGGCATATCTTCCTCAACCTTATTCACAATTCTGAAGAATAAGGAAAAATTTACTGCTGCAGTGCTTCAAGAAGGATGTCCAAGCAGCCAAAAACATTTGCGGACAGGAGAACATACGCAGTTAGAATCTGCCCTTTTCTCGTGGTTTTGCCAGTAGAGAGCAGCCTGAATTCCGATAAATGGCCCTTTGATGAAGGCAAAAGCGGAGTATCTATATGAGAGGCTCGGTATTGACAAGTTTAAATGTTCCGATGTTGAATACGTAAATTGTTATGAATTCGGATTCCCTATATTTTAAGTTGTCTACGTATTGTATTGTCTATTGTAATTGTTTCAAAGATTAAAAATATCGAAAACAGGTCAAGGATGATTCATTTCGATATGCACGAAAGGTATGTATTATAAATCATGCGTCTATCTCACAGCAGGGAGTGTAGTCATTATTCATGGTATTCATTATCAACAAGTTCCCGCTAGATGTAGGTACGGTAGAAGATATTATGTGTATCATGATGGAATTAATTTTGTAACTTACAACCTTCGGAACTTTCTTCCTTGCGCTCGAAACTCGCAGCAAATCACGTATATGTACCATGCAATACCTAAGAGGGAGAAAAAGACAACTTTTATAAATACCACTGAAATTAATTTTTTTTTTTTTAATTGAAACTCGACCCGGGTTTCGACGTGGGTTCACATCATCATCAGGCAAAATTATAAGAGAAGCGAAAGCCTTATATGCATGACATAGCCAACTGAGGGAGGGGGTGGGGAGAAAGGGGGAGGGTTAAGGAAACCGGGAGGAGGGCAGGGGGGGTGATTGCGGGTGATGGACTAAGAGGATAAAGGGAGGGCGGGTTAAAACTTTGAGAATGGGGGAAGAGGCCAGGAACATACATGCATTAACAAGGAATTTATCACAGTCAAGTTGTTTTTTAAAAATCTCCAGCTGTTCTAAAGCATTCAGCTTTCGCTTGTCATCGGTAAAATGGAGAGGTATCATAGTAAACTTTATGTCCATGGGTTAAAAGATGTTTGGCGAAGTTGCTTCTGTTAAAAATAAAATTTTTTTAAACCCCTTATGCTCCGTTTGTCTGATTTTAAAATTTCTACTCATCTGTCCCACATATCGTCCACTGCAATCACTGCATTCCATTAGGTAAACACCACTTTTCTTCTGAGGGTCAATGGGGTCCTTACAGTTCACTAAAAGGTTCTTCATACGAAATGGAGTTTTGACTGCCATTTTAAAACGGTCACTCGGTGTCAGTTTCACCACTCGAGAGGAAATCTCCCCAAAATAAGAAATCGAGCACCACTTTTTAACTGGAGGTTCTGTTTAGTTATACAAACTGGCTACAGTTAATTTTATCCTTTTGTTGCATACAAGTTTGTCTATTAGTGTGGGTGGATAGCCGTTATTGACTGCAATCTGCTTGATGGTGCGGAGTTCTTTTTCAAAATGAGAGTCATTCAGAGGAATTATGAAAAGGCGGTTGATTACGGTGTGGAAAGCAGAGAGTTTTTGGGGGTAAGGATGTCTGGAATCTGCATGGTCAGTGTATGTGGATTTACGGAAGATTGAAAATTTATGCCTCCCTTCTTCTAGGGTGATCGCCAAATCTAAGAAACTGATTGATTTTTTACATTTCATCTCATGAGTAAAAGAAATAGCTGGATGCAAGGTATTAATAAAATTAAAATGATTGTTCAGTTGTCTGTCGGTTCTGTTCCATAAAATTAAAATGTCATCCACATACCAAAACCATTAAATAACCCCCGCTGTAAGTGCGTTGCCAACATTAAAAAGTTTGATCTCTAAGTTATCTAAAAACATTTTGGCAAGCAAAGGGAAAGGGGTGATCCCATAGCCAAACCTCCAGATTGTTGATAAATGTCGTTATTGAATTTAAAATCATTTTGGGACACACATACTTGAAGTAAAACCAAGAATTCTTTCACATCTGCTTCCATGTGACCCTTCACTCGTCACTTGACGTCGCACTCAAGCTACTTAAAGTGAAGGGTCTCACGGAAGCAGCTGTGAAAGAATTCTCGGTTTTACTTAAAGTATGTGTGTCCCAAAATTATTTTAAATTCAATAACGACATTTATCAACAATCTGGAGGTTTGGCTATTGCCTCTTCCCCCATTCTCAAAGCTTTAACCTCCCCCCCTTTTTCCTCTTAGTCTGTCACCCACAATCACCCCCCCCCCCCCTCCCTCTACCCTCCTCTCGATTTCCTTAACCCTCACACTTTCCCCCCACCTCTCCCTCACTTGGCTATCTCATGTATATAAGGCTTGCGCTTCTCTTATAATTTTGTGTGATGATGATGTGAACCCACGTCGAAACCCGGGTCGAATTTCAATAAATTTCAGTGGTATTTGTAAAAGTTGTCTTTTTCTCCCTCTTATGATGGAATACCACCAAGTAAATCTTGAAAAAGTAATTGCTCTATGAAATACCTAAAAAATAGTGAATCATAAAAATGTTGATGTGCCCTGCCACCTCGCAGCCGCAACATGCACTATCGCTTGAAAAATACATGTTTTGCGGGAGCTGATCCCAAATTCGCTAGTGATAATAAGTTTCACATCTTATCTAAATCTAATCTAATCATAAATGCTGGTGATATTGGGCTCTATGTTTCCGAAAAGCCAAATTCAGCTGTTTTCTGAGGCGATCTTACAGACATTTTAGTCCTCTCCTTTATTTCCACCATTTAACTGGAGAAGATAGCAGCCCGGTGCTTGCATGGAACAAAATCCCCGTAGCTTATATCTTAGTCATTAAGTTATTTAGCATTTTTACAAATTTCAATTAATAGAGCTTTCTCTGAACCATATATCCATTTTTATACACTTTTTAGAGAGGTAGGAGGCATGAAATTTTTTCTCGTTTCCGAAGTGTTTGCCATTTATAGTCCATTGCATTGCTATTACCTGCAGCAGCGACATATTTGGCACACCCAAAACATCGGGGCCATAACAATACAACAATGCGCAGTACAGTACACATGTCCTGTAGTGTAAAAATTCAATGTTTAATATTCCAGTGTATGACATCTAACATGGAATTTGATGTCATCGAAAGTGAATAAGATCATAAGTAATTGAAGTGCTCGAAAATATAATTTTTAATAGCTATCTCAATAGAATGTTTTCGCCACTCACCAAAAATTCCCACAATAATGGCTAAATTAGCATTACAGTTGTAGGAATTGGCTGTGGAGTGATTATTAATCATCTTCAGTATTGACGAGAGTTCCATTTTGCGAGTGATTTTTCAGATCCCGAGAGCTCTCGCTATATAGGGCTTCTACTGTACTTCACTAGTTGACATCACCCATACAAATATTTACGTTTTTCCATAAAATGGGAATTTTCCAAAGTTTAGAAGCTGACTCACTAACATATAGTACACATGAAGCATTCATCAACCACCAAAACTAAAAATGTCTATTCTGTCAATGCAGATATTGAACCCACTGCCCGCAATCATCACAGGTGTTCTACCGATAAAGGTAGGTTCTCAGACAGCCTCTGCCATAACTCCACTTCCCACATCACTGTGGCTTTCTCTATGTATATACACAATGTATGCCTCTATATAAATGTAAATACACTAAATATATTTACATTATCTTCCTCTGAAACTCTCCATGTTTACTACCTTCCCTTATGTTGTCCTATATCCCTAATTATTACCTCCATCTCCCCCATGTTTTCAACATATCTGTATATTGCTGCCTTCAAAGATCCCACTCTTCTCAATATTTCTTCTATCCATGTTTTTTGGCCTCATTGTAATTCCCCCATGAGTTTTTATTCCTCTTAATTTATCTTCTTCAATCAGGTTACTTTCTTCTTTCAGCTTTTATGTCGTAAGTCTGCAATCTGTACCTATTCTCTTTCATTAAGGACTGAATTTTGGAACCATACTATTCTACTTTCTATATTTAAAAAGTCATAACTGACTGTGCCTTCATATTTTTAACTTTTAACTTTTTTATAACTTTAAAGAGTCCCTTTCATTCATTCCTCTCTCAATGTTATCACGTCTTTTGGCAATGCAACTCTTGTTATGTTCTTACTGCTTACTATAGCTGAACTCAGTTTCAATAAAAATATTACACACATCTTTAAATTGCCCCATGTGTTTTAATTCATATTTTCCATTTAATGTTATCTCTTTAGAGTCTCATGATTTTTGTTTTGCTTTATCTTCATTCTATGCTTTTCACACTGATTCTACCAAATGTACGGCAGTGGCTTTAATTAATTGCCTGATTGGCTAACAATTGCTTGCTCAACTGTAAATCTGACCTAATCAGCTCCTTGTCAACTCTGTCCTACTTTAAGTCCCTCGCATGTGTCCATTAACTAATTCTTTGACATATAAGTTAAATATCTTGGAGAATAATGAACAATTCTGCCTCACATCCCCTACATATTAACTGCTACCTCAAATCTCTGTCCACTACTCTTTTAATTCCATTCCAAGCAATTTGTTTACAAGTTTCTAGTGAAGCATCTATCATTCCAATTATCTTCTAATTTTTTCAATACTTTCATCTACTTGACCTAAACTGCCTTGTGTAATTCTATCACAAAGTATACAAAACAAAAGAAACATCCCAATTTTGTTTCTATATCCCTGCCTATTGATGCTCTCATTTCAGCTATAACATTTTGTATCTTAATTTCCCTGTCCTCAACTTGTGCAAATCTTCCTCTTGGTAATCCTTAACCTCACTCTCAAACCTGCTATTTATTATTCGCTCTGTGGGCTACCTACATATACTATGTGCATATTAGGTTTGTGATTTTGTAATCCGTACATATATGTAGTCACTTTCCTCCTAGAAATGGACATTGACCCTGTTTTTACCACATTTGTGAACGTACCAAGTGCCCTTGTGAAAGGTGCTGTCCTAACTTTCACTAAAAATTGTTCTTGCACTTATTGACTGTATTGGATGAGGGATGGGTTGCCAGAAGAGGTTGTCAATTGCACACATCTTAGTATAAGACGTGCCTCTGATTTAATGCATTGATTTTCAGGAAATCATGAGAGTGGAACATGCATAGATATGGTCATCTTTG
Organism: Pyrrhosoma nymphula; assembly: GCA_963573305.1. Taxonomy (NCBI): domain Eukaryota; kingdom Metazoa; phylum Arthropoda; class Insecta; order Odonata; family Coenagrionidae; genus Pyrrhosoma; species Pyrrhosoma nymphula. The sequence goes on from OY754331.1 coordinate 152,762,251, forward strand.
GGTTCTCCCTCCTCATAAATGCATATGTACCATAAACAAGTTCAAATATCTTCTTTTTCTCTGAACTTATTAGTAGCTCTATGGAGGTTATTATCTTTAATTTCTTTTGATGACTTTTGTGTTCAACTAATGCTCATTTGTCCAAACAATCCTTATACATATGTACATGCCACACATCCATTCTAAAATTAAGCTAGCTGGCGTAATCTCTTGGCTATACAGTTCTTATTCAATTTCTTTGTTACCTTCTTTAAGTTTTTCCATTCTGTGAATAATTTTCCTTCATATCCCCTAATAATTGGAATTGCAGTTCATTTTTATCAGCTTGTCACATATTTCCTCACTTGACCAAGTCTACTTTTCCTTGTCACAGGAAATTGTCCATATCCTGGCAGTGCACCTTACACCATATTTTCTTTGATCTGTGGGTTTCTCTCCTGAATTTTTTAATTCATTTAAAGGAATATGTTTCCCATTTTTAATTTTTGTCCTTCCAATTTTTCTCCCATTCATCTGCCTAATTAGGTTATTGGTAATCTGCCCCGTTATCCAAGTTATACTAGTCATTTGTCCTATTTATCATCTCTTCTGTCTCTGCTGCAGCTCTCCATATTTATTTGTTGTTTAATGTTTTAATTGCATCTGGCATAGTGCCTGTTAAATTTGATTACCTTAAGCAAGCATATCCTTGCCCTGGTTGGTGAAAAATGAATCTCTCATTCACTTTTGAATTCCCCTCCCATTTTTACTTCCCTTAAACTTTATGCCCCATTTAATTCCCATGAGATTATGCTTACTAGTAGAATCTGCATCTGCTCCTGGAAATAAAATAAAAAATTCTGCTCTTAAATCTATGTCCAATCATATTGTAGGCTATTTTATAAATCCCTGTTTCTCCCTAAACATTTCATATGTATCTTCACGTCGGTGATATAGTGTTTGAATGACTTTTTGACCAAAACCACATGGAAATTCCCTATTCTACATTAAGATTTGCGTGCTTGGTGTCTTTGACCACATATTATATTAACAAACATCATATTATAAATATGACTAGAAACAACCTCTGAAATATGAAAAAGTCGCCCTTTTTAATACTATGACAAGCTGGAGTCAAACAACTTGTGCTTGGGCACACTTATTCTCCATCCATTTGCTTGAAGGTTCATTTCCTATCATTGTGTATGCTATGTATGTACCATTTTCTTTTTCAGCGGGGAGCACATGCAATACCCATCACCAAGTATTTCCTTAACCAAATTGAATGGTTTTTAGAATACTAATGTATACACAATGGCTCATACAATTGGTAATCTGCTGTGGAGTTAACACATTATAGGTACATAGTAGGTTCAATTTTTGCACTAAGTGAAAACTCTTAGAGAGAGCAAAGTGCAAGCAGAACTTGTATAGTGGGTCATTGTATTAGTATTACCACAGTCACGATATACTTTCACGACAAGATGGACACATTTCTTGTGAGCTGGATGTTAGCAGCACCGCAAGCAGCATACAAGTACAAACATATAACTACCATGATGTAAGGTGAGGTCAGACACTTTTGACTACTGGCACTAAATCCTATTTTCTTCGTCACGAGGTAATGGGGTTATTGCCTTTGTTAGGAATATTTTACACTGTCTCTCCTTGAAAGGGACACAATTAAAATGCGTCAAAAGACAGCTGTGAGAATAAAACGTAGTTAAAGCACAGTGGTCGCATGTGTTCCAACTCCTCCTGTTTGGTTGAACTTACTCCACTTAACAGTACTTTGGATGCCATACCAGTTTTGATTGTGAGTGAGTACTGAATGCTGAGATTGCATACAGTACACTGAGAATTATTTTTTTAGTAACAATCTATTTTTTAAATCGAATGAGAAAATACGATAGTAAAGATACTAGTTAGTAGTGGAGAGTATTGTAGCATAATGAACTGCAGCGGAAATCCGATCCTGGAGTGTCATTTTTTGCAATTCCCTAAAGATCCCAACAGGTAGGCTGGCGCATAGACCTTTCTTATCTAAAATTGCATTTAAATGAGACAACCTCGTATCATAAAACCTTGGATATCATGGTACATATTATAGTGTATCAGTTAGTGGTCCATTTTCATACCATGAAAAGATGTGGTTATTTGGTCATTTGCCTCTCCTTGCTTGGATGTTATTTTATATGCATACTGTTGGTATTTTCTTGTAGTCTTTTCCTTGATATACAATCATGTAGCATATTAAAATCAAAACCAGACAATCAAATCCTGCTAAATTTTGGCTTTATTGCTTGGTTTTTAATTCAGGTTTTATCACTTATGTTTGTTTAAGTGCCCTTAGTTGTATGAAGTAATTTAATTCCCTAATTTGCTTCAATCTCTTCTTGGGCAATTCCATTGCATATCATTGCTTTGTAGAGAACATTTGAAGAACATTTCACTCCACATAAACGACAGTGTGGAGTGAGGTGAGCAATAATGTGAAGTGAAACATAGTCCAGGAAACAACAACAGAGGATGGAATCGCCTCAGAAAAGATTGAAGCAAATAACAGACCTCACAGAAACCTCAAATAAATTTAATTCTTATTAGGTTTAAGTTACTGATGATGCATGTGGTGGGTGAAAACACCCAATCGCCATCTCTCGGTGAACTTTACGGGCTACTCTTGGGGGTGTTTGGTTCATATAAAGGTCATATTTGGTCCGAAACGCCTGTTCTGTATCTTTACCACTGTCTGTGTGCCTGAGTCAAACTTTCCTTTCCTCTTCTGTGAACGTTATTCCTTCTCTGCCGGTGGGTGAAAACGCCCTGTTGCCATCTCTCGGCGAACTTTGCGGGCTACTCTTGGGGGTGTTTGATTCATATAAACCCCCAGCCGATTCCAGTGTTTCTTGCAAGACTAGATAGCTTAGTGGTCAGAGCATCCGGCGCGACATCGGAAGGTCCGTGGTTCAATTCCCGGTCTAGTCGAATTTTTTTCACTGTGAATCGGCCATCTTCACACCACCATTGGACTTCACAATTTTGTGTGTTTCCTATCCTCTTTATTTCACCCTCTGCTTGAACGAAATTATTTATTATTTACGCCTGTGAGCGGTTTGAGTGAATTAATGAATGGTTGTATGGCCGGAATGGCTCATTTCTGCTTCTTGGGCTCTGCGTGCCCCGAAACGCCTGTTCTGTATCTTTACCACTGTCTGTGTGCCTGAGTCAAACTTTCCTTTCCTCTTCTGTGAACGTAATTCCTTCTCTGCCGGTGGGTGAAAACGCCCTGTCGCCATCTTTCAGCGAACTTTGCGGGCTACTCTTGGGGGTGTTTGATTCATATAAACCCCCCGCCGATTCCAGTGTTTCTTACAAGACTAGATAGTTAGTGGTCAGAGCATCCGGCGCGACATCGGAAGGTCCGTGGTTCAATTCCCGGTCTTGTCGAATTTTTTTCACTGTGAATCGGCCATCATACCATCTTCACACCACCATTGGACTTCACAATTTTGTGTGTTTCCTATCCTCTTTATTTCACCCTCTGCTTGAACGAAATTATTTATTATTTACGCCTGTGAGCAGTTTGAGTGAATGAATGAATGGTTTTATATATATATATATATATATATATATATATATATATATATAAACCATTTAGATAATTAGATAATATAGAATGATATATATATATATATATATATATATATATATATATATCTCAAGAGGGTGGTTGATAAAAATATTGAAACAAGCGAAAGACACAAATTAAAACTTCCAATATTTCGGTGGTATTGGCATCCACCTTTCTCAAGGTAAACCTAGTGAACCAAGTGGAAACGCCTGTTAAATCAACTTATAGAAAGCTAAAGAAGGCATGGTCCAGAATTTCAGTTTTTTAAAAGAATTTTTACGAGTAAAATGTGGACATGTGCTAATAAAGTCATAAACATGCCTTTTGTTTATTCATGTAAGCCCATAGTAATAAAATGCCATGGACTTAATTTTACCACAATGGCCTTTGTTCAGTATATTCCTAGAAAATAGTTTTCTTGGGTTTCCAAAATTGCTGTAATCGCATCAGTTGGTTTTATTTTCACAAATTGTATCATAAAAATATGTTTACATCATGGTTCACTGCTGCAGTGTGGTCCGTCACGATGAATTCATTTGTAGGTGGCTGATCCATTAGTGTGGGTTAATTTTGAATTTCACTACTAAGTGTCCCTTAAAGATCGAGCACAAGATTCGAAATAGTGGAATAGGTTAATCCTAAGAAGGTTGTCACTTTTAAGACTGTAACTTGAAGGAGTATTATTGTGAGAATTCTCTAGGCCAGGTTTAGCATAATATACCCATGACCAATTAGTGAGTTTCATGATCATTTGTTAAGGGGACACTAGTAAGTGTATCTTATTCATTTTTTCACTGTGGTAAATGACGTTTTATGAGAGTTAGCTAGGTAAATTGCTAGTAACTTTTCCAAAATGGGTGTGTAGCCTTTTTCTTTTGGGATGCTTAGAGGATATGTTTCTACCATCAAGCTGTACAAAATATTGTGTGGAGAAATGTGTCATTTTTGAGGCCAGGCAAGTACTAGTTGGAAGTGATGTTAGATTTTCATTAAGTACTGTTTCAACAGATGCCTGTTATGGATAATCCAAAGGGCTTTAATTCAATGGATCATTACTACAGACAATTAACTTCAGTATCTAGCCCCTTGTTAAGATTATGTAATCCTTCATATTTTTACGCAGGTTGGAATTTAAAAAAATTGTAGAACTGAATGTTTATCCTGTGAACATGGCCACAGGCATTGTCAAGTGATACTGCCTTCCACATGGCCAACATTGAAACCTCTTACCCTTCCCTTAGAATTGCATCATGGCCAAAGTGGAACATTAATCCTTCCAATTTTTTTCTTGGTTATTGTTTCAGTGAAGATTTTTGAGAACATTAGGCATCGACCTAATTAGGGTCAAAATTTTGTCTAGTCATGCTTCACTTTCATGTCCTGCATGGCAAAATCTTTTGGTATTGTGCCATACCAATGAACTTTGCGTTTTTAATGAATTTGGGAATTTGGTGATACACTTAGTGGAACAAAAAACATAGCCATTGTTTTTGTACCACTCAACTTTATTTTCTCTTTAAAGTATCTTTCACTTCTGTTATAAAATTGTGGTAATCTGGAGCATTTGGCTCCTTTAAGAATCTCTCTCAAAAGGCTGTGGCAAATTTAATCTGGGAGTCAGTTGTTATGGCTACTTTCATTATTACATATTTCCTAAAAATAGATGAAGAAACAATTATTTGTGTATTTTGTTTAATGCTGATGGGTCCTTGCAAAGCCATAATTGGTCTTAGTTACAGTTTTTGGGGGGTATTGCAAATGAACTTCTATCTTCTAGATTCCACTCAATTATATCAAATCTTCTTGCCTCATTACTATATATGTACTTGTGTAATGCTAAAATAGTGTCTGAGTGATACTTACTTTTTAGTACAGAGAGCTTTTTTCTTTGAACTAGATATACAGGTCTGTACTATTTAGTATAAGTATTACCTTCAACATATTTTATTTTTAGGTTGACTCATTATTGTCAGAACTAAGTCTCGGGGGAAGAAACCAGAGTTGTAAATATTTTCCTTGTCTCTGTCTAAAATGATATTTTAGTGTGTATGTCCACCATCATGTTTAATGCCTTGGACTCATTTATTTGTGTAGCTAGAAAATTCATAATTTCATGCTCATTGTTTATTTATATTTTGGTTGCCTTTTTAATTTTAATTTTCTCACTGATTTATGTAGTGGTTAGCTCTCCTTCTTTGGTTCATTTTTCAACTCCATGTATTTTATAGACTGTTTGTTTAGCATTTATTTCTTAGCTCTTGTCTTTCATGCTTGTCACCTTAATTAATTATGTGTTTTCAGTTTGTGACCTCTTAGATCCTTTTATCACCCTAGGTATGATCGACAGTAATGGAGAGCTGTCTGCTTCACCCCTGCATTTGGGCCTTGCCTCGAATAGTTCCGTGGATATGCTACTTTCAGATCCACATCCTCACTATTTGGATCCCAACTCATCCCCACCTCATGTCGGAGGAGGTAGTCGTTTGCCCCCTCCTCCCCTATTACCACCACCCCCATTCCCTCCCTTGTCTCTCCCCCCCAGATCACCCTACCACCATCCCCTATCCCCCCCCCTCCCCTTCATGCCTCTTCCCCCACCTGATGCCAACCTATACCCATCATCTGTCGACGGGCACCGTCCACCACCCTTGGGGCGGATGTCGTCTCCTCCTCCAGCTCCTTCCCCAAGCCACTCTTCTCACCTCCCCCCCAACGACTCGAGGGGGGGAGAGTTCCCATCGCCCTACCGTGACCGTGGGGGAGGGGGCAGGTCATCTTCACCCTCTGGTCTGTACATGCCTCCTGACGACCGGGGTCTGGGTGAAGAGTGGCGAATGGGGAGGTACTGCACACCACCTCCCCACCCAAGTCACTCGTCCGACTACCCAATTCCCCCGTACCCACCTAGACCTCACTGGGAGGATGAGCCTCCTCACCCAACATCCAGCTTTCGGCCCCTACCTTCTTCTCAGAGGACAGATGGTCATAGGGAACTCAAAGGTGTGAACTTTAATAATGTTTATTGAATTTTTGTAATGCATGAATGCATGATTTAGAAGTGGAATGGGACAAGTTCATATATTTTTTAATTCAATGTACATTTAGAACACTGAAATATGACTTTTTTGCACGGAGAAAAGTCAATGCTGCTTTTATTGATATATCTCTGTGGAGTAGTTTTTCTTCTGGTGTTGTAAGTTTTTATGTGGACTATCATTTCTTGATAACTTTGATGAGAAAAAGAGCTTTATCCAAACATTTTTTCTGGGGAAAAGTATATTTGGTTGCTGTTTCATTGTTGAAAGTTACGTAGGTTTGTATGAAATCTGTCTCATTGGAATTATACATGTTAGTTTCATTATGTTATACAGTAGGTAGTTAGAAATAATTGAGTTTAAATTTTATCAATTGCTAAACTTTGAAGTCGAATGAAGGTAGTTGCCAATATAGGTGAAAGAACACATTGTAATTGACACATTCTTCAAAATAGACTTCATATTTTGAATTGGAAATCATACCTAAACCCATTTATTTACTTTGGATGATCATAAAGGGGTTAATCAGATTTATTGAATGGTGTTAAGGGGAAGGAGAAAGGTTTAGAAATCAAATGCCATAGATTGCTTCTTGGCTAATTTTTGAAGGATCAGATGATTGGAATGAGGAATATGAAAATAATATCTGTCTGCCATTCTCCAAACTTGTAACCTTTTGTTGATGGTCATACCCCGCTTCTCTTCAGATGCTTCATCTTGAGTAAAGTTGGGAGTTAAATGATATTTGGGCATGGTTGGGAGAAAATGTATATTATCCTAATTGCATTGACTAGAATGATCCTATTGGCCTCAATTGCTATCATGATAAGAACTTTTTCAAAATATCTTGCAGTCTTTATTGTAGTGCTTAGCCATTAATAGCCTTTTCTGTGGTAATAGTTTAATTTATATTGAATTGCAGTTTTAATATGCATTGTTTTTCCATGATAGTATGTACACTCAGTCCCTGAATTGCACTAACTTGATTAGCTCTGTTTTACATTGACTCTGTTAAATATTTAGCCCTATTTTTATTCCCATTAATGCTTGCTATTCACTTTAGCGCTCTCTGAAACTTAAATGTCATTTTGTAAAAATTCAGTGTTCGCTGGATCCAAGTCGGAAGGCATCAGAAATTGTAGTAGCAAGATCATCTGCCGCTATTAGTCCTCAGAGATGATTGTATAGTTTTATTAGATAGATTACCTCACATTTCCATGGAAGGCCTAATTTTTGGGGCTATGCATGACATGGTCAGAAAAAAATGAAGTATTTATTCTGCAACAATTAGCAAATAATGTCAGATGTTTTAGAATAAATACCTTTTCTCTTACCCCTATTCATAGATCACATAGTTTGTCACGGTTTGGGATAAAGGGGAGAATTAATGGGCATTAGATGCGTAGCATCAGCAGTGGCGCATGCGCACCTGCCAACGTGCCATTTTCAAAGTGGCATGTATGTTACAGACCATTACATTTGCCATTTTTTGTGTTTGACTATAAAATATCATTAATTTTGTTTTTGTAAGATGAAGTTTTTTACTGTTGAAAAATATTCAACTAAACCTTAAATGTCTTGACAAAAGTCTTTTTTATGCGGCAGAAATTGCAAGATTATTGATAATGTAAGGATTGAAATTGAAATTATGTTTTAAAAATCTCAGTGCCCAAAAAAAACTTGTTTTTCCATCTTTCTATCCTATAACTAATTTAAAAATACAATTAAAAAATATGATCCTAATTGGAACAATTTTATCAAAAAAATGCATCAGGAAAGGCGTTTAAGTGAGTGTGGACACGTGGTGTACACTAGTTCTTCCTGTGGCTGTGATTTTCCTAGGCCATAATTTATGGGTATGATGCTTGACTCACGGCGAGAGTCATCAACACTGGAAGGTATGAAAAGGAGTTGTTTTTAAATGTGGGGGACCTGATAATGGAGGAACAACTGAGAAATATGAAGCAAATGAGTAGAGCTAAATAAGATTTTAGGCTTTCCCGGGGTGATGCTAATGAGTTGTTCTCGGGTTTCCCACTGGGTTAGGCTTTCTATGATTGCCAACATTTCAAGGTGACGACGTTTCCTGCCAAAACGTCGGCAATCATGGAAAGCCTAACCCGATGGGAAACCCGAGAAAAACTCATTAGAGTAGAGCTAAAGCTCTTTAAAAGTCAGAAAAAGCTAACTGTAGATAATTTTAGCTAAAAATATCGCAAGTCTTCCTCTGTTCTGCATTTCAAACAAAATATTTTTTTGAGCAATCAAGAGCAAAATTAAATTCTTTTTGATAGAGGTGCACATTAGTGAGAAACAATATCACCAGAGGTGCACTTACGTGAGATCATCAGCAATTACAGATGCAGTCTGACATTTTTTTGCCATTACACCTTATAGTTGTCATTCTTCAGAGTCAGAGGTTTAGGTATATGGCTGACCATAAAAATTTTCCATTTTTATTCATATTAAAACATGATCTTTTATTATTGTTTTACAATCAATGGCATTTTTCCCTTCTGGTTGCTGCACACTTTGTCATTGATGTCACTAGATTCACCGACAATGTCTCAAAAGTCTATGATATGCTGTACACAAAATTGATCCAAGAATGCTTACTGTGAAATATTCAACTCCTAATTTTGAAGTAATTTGTAGGTCCTATTTTGATGGGGATATTTTTAGACCGCACAACTGTAGCCCTCTAGCTATGAATGCCTTATTAGCATGTCGCAGATTTTTCGTTCCATGCAAAGAAATGCCATTGATAAATGGTATAAATTTTTCTAATGATGAGAATGAACGGTGGCCAAGCAAGATGCTAGCAAGAAAAAAGGTCCCAGGTGTCTATAGGGTCCGCGCTTAACAGGACTTAGGACCCTTTCTTTGGGCTGTGGGGAGAGGTTATCATGACCCTTTCTCTCAGTGACAGCCTCAGGCATGTGTCTGTGGTTAATTATTTGTTAATTCATTGGGTATACTTAAAAAATATTTGTTATATTCTTGGAAAATATAGCTCAGAAGGATATTCCTTTTGTTCCACTGAATTTTTTCAAATTTTACTGGGTAATTTTTTAAATGCACAGCAAATCATAAAGAAGACAATTATTTGCCTATATTTTCAAGTATTCCACGTTCAAATCAAATATTGTGACACCAATCATTGAAATTCATCATCGCAAATGAACTTGTGGCACAGGTTGGATATAGTAAGAAAGAAATGAAAACTAACAGCCTTAGAAATGGATTAGCTTCCAACACAGTAGTGTGAGAAATTAGGGGAAGTGAAGGCAAACAGTGGTTGGCTGCACAAGGTGCACAACTCTGCTTAATTCAGGAACGTGGCCGCATTGCTACACTTGCTTTAAAGGTTGTGCTGCTGTGACACTACCCAGATGTGTGTCTTGCACAAGATAGACGAGAGCACGCAGTTTGCGACTATGGCTGTGAGTGTCCTACAGCTAGGCTATGCCCAAAAATTCTCACAATATTTGTTTAGTCAAACAAATAGTTGACCATGGACACATGCTGCGAGTGGGGCTGGCACTGAGTCAAAGGGATGAGATTACCTCCACCTACCTTCCAAAGAAAGGTTCCACTTCCTGAGAACTTGGGTACTAATATGGACGAAAAGCATGCCAGTGCAATTCCTCACATCAAGAGAGTTCCAAACAGAGAATTAGAGTGAAATTCTCCAAGTTCTCATGAAAGAGGAAGAATTTACCATCATAAGGCTCTGGTATGAATGGGTTAAACAACTAAAAAATTTGGAGTTAATGCTTTCCTACCTTTCTTTTCATTTCACAAATCATTTTGCTATTCTGTCATTCCTTCACATCATCACTGCCATTATAGATAGTAAAATCCTTCCCACATTTAATTAATTAGTTGCTCTTGCTTTAATTCTTATTCTCTTATATTCCTTCCCTCTTGAATATTCCTTTATTAAAAAATTAAATTGGATCTAATGAATAGATAGTGATCAATAATTCTTGTGTGTATTCTTCATCATTTCGATGGCTTGGTGGTTAGAGGTATTTTTTTAGCAGCCTCTCTGATATCCTTAAAGTTTTTGAAAAGTTTCCAGATGCCCTCTTTGAATTCCTTGATATATTAGCTCTTTTCATTGGACAATGTCACTCTGAAATTCCTTTATGTTCATTGAATGTTTCCAGTACACCCACATCAAAATTACTATGTCCTTCAGTGGCCAATTAGAAAATAGTTCAGCATTCTTCTTTATCGTTGGTCCAGTGAGAACCTTTTGCTCACTATTCTATGGATTGATCTGCTGAAATTATATATTGCCTAATTTTGGAATCAAGATTAAAGAGATGTGATTTGTTTGTGCCTAGTTTTTTGCCTATTGTCTCATGAAATTGTTCATATTTTTGTTTCATGAAATATATTTGACTATTTTTGTATTCCTTACCATACTCATGAATAAGTTTATTTTCCATTTCTCATTGCATCAAAGAGCTGCAGTATAACCACTTTCTTGGAAATGATTATGGAAGGTCATTGTCATATCAATTGTGGAGTTTCACAACCCATGTTGATGAAGAAACGTCTTTTCTCCATTGTATGCATTAGGTAGAAATTTGCAAACTCAGGGTTGCTACAGGCCTGGAAATCCTGGATTACCTGGAAAAGTAATGGAAATTCAAAAAGGCCTGGAAAAGTTATGGAAAATGATATATTAATTTGGAATCTTGCTTTTCAAAGTCAAAATACAATAGTTTTCAAGAAGTGAGTACATAGTACCTTTTTAGGCACTGTCTTTCAGTGTGTGGACTTTAAATTTTAGTGCCTTTCAGTTGTTTGAAATTCACTGAGAAAAAATCATTTTTCTGAACTGGGATTTGAACCTAGACCCCTAGTCTCGTGCTGAGTGGTCTAACCAGTTAAACCACTTAGGCATCCTCTTCTACTCTGAATTTCATGGAGGCTTTAAGGATCGAGTTGTCCTCACAGTTAACGTACATACAATGCCACGTAGTACCCGCGTGTGAGCTCTAAGTGCTACTTTCCTCAAAGTTAAGACCAACTTTAAACACTAAGGTGTTTACTTAGACAAATTCAAAGAACTGTGTGGCCAGTTCTGTAGTTCTTTGAATTTATCTTAATAAACAGCTTTGTGTGTAAAGTTGGTCTTTACTTCGTGGAAAGTAGCGCTTAGCGCTCACACACGGGTACTACGTGGGATTGTATGCATGGTACCTGTGGGTACAACTCGCTCCTTAAAGCCTCCATGAAATTCACTGTGGAAGAGAATGCCTGGGTGGTTTAACTGGTTAGATCACTCGGCACAAAAACGGGGTTCGAATCCCAGTCTAGACAAATTATTTTTTCACTATGAATTTCAAGCAATTGTGGGACCATCGGCAGGTGATTCTGCAAAAGTTATAGCGCAGCCAATTCCGCAGTTCTTTGAATTTTAGTACCTTGCTTGGATGAGGCATTGGAGCCTCATGGTGTTCATCAAGTAATTGCACGATGAACTCGATATTCTCAGGCATTACTTTGTAAAATTCCATATTGACAGAATCAAAACAAACTTTGTAAATTTTACAATGGATTTTATTCAATACGACTGGTTTCATTGCATAAGTGACATCTTCAGGTGAGCGACATCTTTGCACATAAGCGACATCTTCAGGAAAACACCTGAAGATGTCGCTTATGCGATGAAACTTGTCGTATTGAATAAAATCCATTGTAAAATTTACAAAGTTTGTTTTGATTCTGTCAAGTAATTGCACCCCTAAAATAAATTTTTCGGTCCTATTCTTTTAACTCATGTCGAGGAAAATGGAATATTTGTTTATCCTCTGATTGTGCTCAGGTAACTCGTGGTCCTAGTCCCGGCCGAGACGTGACAATAATATGCCTTTAAAAAAGGAGCAAATTTTCCCCCAAAGCCACAGTGCCGGTTCTCTATTTCATAGGAAACCTTATTCCCTTTGTCTTTTGCTCCTATTCTTGTGCCATCTTTAAAATACTCCAAAAAATGGAATTTTCACCTGGAAAACCTGGAAAAGCCATGGATTTAAATAGTTTCTGGTCTGTAGCAACCCTGGAATTGTATTTGGGCATCAATTACTTATAAATTTGGAATTGAGAAGTTGAATATGTTACCTTCTTTCCATACAAATACTATTTCCGTGTAAACGAGGATTGTATTAAATGGAAACTTGTTGTATCTAAATGGCATGTTTTTACTCCTATTAGTTAGGCAATCAACTGAACACCATTTGCCCTACATCTTGCATAACCCAGGTGAGCAGTCTATCTGTGTCAAAAGTAAATAAATTAGGGCAATACTGCCGCAGTATACTTCAGCAGAGTACCCAATGAGGTGAATGGAAATGTATGAATTTCACTGTGAAAATTTTATCCACTTACTCCAGGGTTAGATCTTTCATGTTGAAATTCATTCATGTCTTCCCTGTGGACAGAGTCTAGCTTTGCTGAAGTAGCTGTTGTAGCACCTACCTCAGTACTCTTTATTCGTCAAAGGTGAACACCTGTCTCATGTGTAGAATTAAAAATGGCTGATTTTGAAATCACTTAGAAATGAACCCTCAAATCTTGTATTCTTGGGTTCCTGGTTTTTAATTACTTGCATTGAGTGACCTAATTCGTACAGTACAATGCAAATTTTAAGTCAGTTTTCTTTGATTTAGGAAACTACCATATTTTCAAGTACTGCTACGTAAATGCTAGCCTATTATCTGCGATGGTTACTTGTTGGAGTTTGCTCCTATTTCCTTTTATTTAATATACACCTTCTTTTAAGTTTAAAGGAATAAACAACCAAGCATATGTTCTTCAATTTTATCATAATAGCCATTCTGTTGGATTTTTGGCATTTCGGAGGAAATTTAATTTGGATAAAGGAAAGATTGTAATCATATTTTAACATTTTACAGTTGGTATAAATATGGTGTTTAAAATTGAAATCCTCATGTTTTTGATTTTCATGGATACTATTTGCATGCTTTAAATATGATGTTAGTGCATGAATTTTCTATTTTCCTTTAATGCAATACAATTAGGAAGGAAGAAGTTTTCCAAAATACGTCGCTTCTGGAGCACGTTGGAATGTGCACCTAGTGAGAGTCATACTAACACGAAATAGTTTTACTGTGGTAATGTATCATCTATCATTGTGAAATGTAGGCCATGCTAGCTTGTTACTTTTGCTTTTCTCTTATGGAGTGGTGATAAATTAACTTTGTCCAAGACGGTATTGAATACTCATTCAAGATTGGCATTTAATTATTCTTGTTGAAAGATATTCATTGATCATGTCCATGTGTGATATATTTTGTTGTTGGGAAAGTAAATGATACTATGCTAGGGAGCTCTAAATTTGCTGTACTCATTGCATGTTGAATGTTAATTATATACTGCTCAATTTCTTTCTTAGTGCTTAAGTAAGCTAGCAATATCAAGTATATTTGAATGCCTATTCGATAAAAATGATACAATGGCTGTTCCATTATGTTCACAGGTAGCCGTTCTAAAGGAAGTCACTCAAGTGAGTCTGATGTATTAGATAAATCAAGCAGGCATGGGGGAAAGTTGTAGCAGAATGTTTAAAATTTAATGAATCAATTAACCCAAGGACACATTGATGCCAATTTTCTGATGTTATTAGCTTGAAGAGTGATTTATTGCATCAGGGAAAGTAAGTGAAAAAATTTCAACATCAAATTTTATGAACTTATAATGTAAATTGCAACCAAGAAAATGATAAGATATTTTATCGGCTGTGAAGCAAGACCCTTGTGACTGGCTTGGTGTTAGGTAGGCTGTCATGGCAGGAATTTATGCTGCAGTGAATTTTGTAAGGTTATTGATTGGTTATAAATAACTTGTAATTTTATTTGAAATTTTTGTATAGCTGCAATTTCATAAATTTGTTTTGCTGTAAAACCATTTCAAAAATTCTTTAGTGAACTGTTTGGATGTATGTATTCAACGTATGAGACATTAGAGTGGTTGACAAAGCTTAATAATCAGTACTGATCCAATGTAAATTATTATGAACCAAGGCAAAGTTATGGGCTCACTTTGGTTTTATGAATGCACTATCGGCAATCTTTTCATGTCAGCAGCCATTGCATTCATTGGAGTTTTCTTTTTCCGTACCTTGTCCATAAATGTTTGAATCAATTCTTTTAACTCGAGGGAAGAGCAATTTTACACTGTTATTCACCAGTGCATCTGTTTTGGTGTATGAAATGACTTTGGTTTTGAATTGTGTTTTTCTTCTGTGTGGGAAAAAGTGATTTTATCAGTTTTATAGAATGATCATTACTCTAATACAATATATTTTATTGCTCTTGGAAATCAATGCAAGTATTTTTTAAATGTTCCTGGTATATAAAACTTTGTCGGTTAGCATTGTTGCAAAAATGATAACATCTTTATAATTATATTGATCCTGTTATTTTTGTTATGTTTTTATCAAAATAGTTATAAAATTATTTGAGTCTGCTGAACAATGGTCTTTGTATTCATTTTTACGGTGTACCTACACGTGTTTATATGTTCTTTTCATGCAACATTTGTCATTGAACTTATCATGGTAGCTGAGGAAATCTTTATCACCATCCATGAAATCTTTCAATGATGCCTCTGTAGCATATATGTATTTCATTGTGGCAATGATAGAGTAACTTTTCATCAATTGCCAGGTGGTACATAATGTAAATCCATTTATTTAAGTGCTCTAATTGCAAGTATTTTGAGTTTTGTCATAACAGAATCAGCAATTTTTTTAGTTATGAATTCTCCTTCTACATAAATACTTCTTTTGGATATATCTGTGTGACACTGCATCTTTGAGTAAAATTTTATGAACCTGTTGCCCTAGGTTTGATATGTGCCTCTACTTGAGCCACCCTTTTGCTATATTTTACTGTTAATTTTTTTCGTATCTTCAATGCTCAAGTGTATTACTGACATTGCATAAACTCCTTGCAAAAGGTATCATAATGGTGCTTCTTCCATTTTCTTGGGATGCACACAAAGGAAGTTTTGTTGCAAATCAGTCGTTCATTTTTTTACTTGGTTCCATTGTTTCCTTGTACGCAAATGCTATAGTATCCATCCCCATCCTTCCTCAAAGGTGATTCCTGATCTTTTCAGGATTGGTGTCCGTTTCTGGTTTATACATTTCTTTGGTTCTGTCCTTTAGAATGTCTTCCATACTATGAAAATAAGGTTACTCCCACTGTGAATTCATTGTTATTTGTGATATAAATGGAAGAGTTAAAACCTAGAGTATTACATTTTTCATGGCTGTGTGTTATGCTACAGGTCTACAGGTCAGCTACCCCATTGGAAATGCCAATGGAGACAGTGACAGTTGTGTAACCACCTACGTTTTGCGTACCCATCTGTTTAGGTGGTTAGGTAGCCTGTGTAGTCATTTGGCCCAACTTCTGCAGCCACCTATGAAGACTGATTGGTAGACTATTTTGCCATTTACAGACATGGCTATACAGCTGTGTATTCACCTACAGGTTGCTAACCAGGCAGTTTACGCACTTCCTCTTGGGTATTTGATATTATACTTTAACCAGAGATATCTGAAGCATTACTCCTGACAAGTATTGATAATTCATTTGCTGTAAACATGGGGAAGTCCTTCTGAACTCAGGAGAAATGGATTCTTGACTCAAAACTGCCAAGAAACTGCTCAATATGTAGATCTATATTTACAAACCTTGTTTTGGAGGGACCTTCAGTAATGGAGCTGGAACAACTTATTCAGAGGAATACTTAAAGTGTATCCTCTCAAGTGATTGTGCAAATTGGCATTGCACTACATGAGATACCATGGCTTTCCAAAAGTTGTAGTTGTAAAGTTATTTTGGCCTGTTATCAAGCCAGTGACACAATTCATTTCTAATGTTTCATGTAATCAACCATGATCTGGTTTTCAGTTTCAATTCCCTTTAATAAGAATAGCTTTTCACTCTCTTCTATTAATGAATCATGCTGTAATTAACTTCTTTGTGGGTAGTTGTGAAATACAATTAGTAAAAAGAAAAAATGAACTATATACTTGCTCATCATCCTCCTAATGGAGATTGATGAGCAAGTCATCCTTTGAAAAATCAGCATTGATAGTGGCCCTGACCCTGTGGAAGACCCAAGAAACCTTCCTACTGATGACATGCCAGAATAATGTTAGATCTTTTTACAATTCATATAGTAAGTCTTATCTTACCACTAACCCTAAATTACATAATATAGAATTTAGAAGATGCAATTTTCCACAGATAAATATTTATTTAATCCGGGTTTCAATGCACTGCATCATCATCAGGCAAATGATGAAAACACCTGATGATGATGCAGTGCATCGAAACTCGGGTCGAATATATTTTTATATGTGGAAAATTGCATCTTCTAAAATCTAAATTATATTGAAATTCCACAGTATCATGCCTGATACCTCCCTTTTTGTCTTAAACTACTTATACTTATTGAGGCAAGGGCCTAGCCAAGTTGACACACCGGTTCCCGTCAGATCACCAAAGTTAAGCAATGTTGGGCCCGGATGTCGGTTGGATGGGTGGCCCTCCTCCATGCCTCTACCGGGGTGGTTGGAAGGGTGACACTCCCTCCAGACCTATACCGGGAGGCCAGAGCGAGATATACTCAGACCGAGAAGGTTGGAGGGAAGACTCCCTCCATACCTGTACTGTGAAGGTTGGGGGTGGCCCCTCCTCCATACCTCCACCGTGGTGCTCTTGTCCCCTGTCTGCAAGTGGCAGACAGGTTAAATGTGGGATGGCACAATGGACCAAAAGGTCTGAGTGCCAGGAGGGCTCCAGAAGACCCTCGCCCACCCATACAATCTACATTATTAGGACTTGAGAGCATAGTTCAATGGGATTGAATGTTCCTTGAAAACAGGTTTAATGGGATTAAATGGACTGAAGGTCTCATCCACTATCACATTATGAATTGATGCCATATCTGGGTGAAGTTATGGGTTGATGAGTAGCTGCTTGAGGGTTATAGTGTCAATAATTGAAAACAGTTTCTCCAGCCATCCTGTTGTCATCTTCTGCTCAGAAGTGGTAATGAATGCTTTTGGTCCGTCTCACGTAATAGATAGATAGTTTTATTGGTCCCGTTGATATGTTGTTATGTATATAGGCCCCGTCAAATAAAGAAAAAAGGTAAAATACAATACAATGGCAGTACATATTTGAAAAGCTAAACAAAATACAACATTATTATCAGTCATTCGACAAGAATTCTCTTACGTTATGAAAACAATTTTCAAGGAAATATTTTTTCAATTTAATTTTAAAACACCTCAGTCTTTGCTCATTTTTTATTTCAACTGGCAAATTGTTAAATAATTTGCAACCCATATATGTAGGCCCTTTGCTGAACAGAGTAAGATTGTGTGTACTAGTTACATAATTGGATTTTTTTCTTGTATCATGGTTATGAATATTTTAATTTGTCTTCAAGTTAAATTTACCTTCAAAAGTTTTTACTAGTAATATTGATTCATACATGTAGATACAAGATAACGGCATAATTTTAAGTTTTTTGAATAGGTATCTACAACTCTCTTTTTGTCTTGCCTTACAAATGATTCTTATAGCCCACTTTTGTAGTTTGAAAATTCTTCCAGATTTAGGGGAATTTCCCCATGCCACTATGCCATATTTCAATCTGCTATAAATATGTGCATAATATATACTAATGGCTGTGTCGGTATTTGTTAGTATTATCATCCTTCTGATCAAATAACACCCAGAGGCAATTGAAGAGGCAAGATAATCAATGTGACTATCCCAACTGAGGCATTCATTTAAGTACAAGCCAAGGAATTTAGTACCAGTGGTACGTCTTAGACTGCTGTCTGTAAACTTTATGTATGGACTACAATCAATTTTCTTCTGTGACGGATGAAACAGCATATAGTATGATTTACTCTTATTTATTAGAACCTTATTATGAAAACACCAACTCTCCATATTTGTGACAGCCTCCTGAGCTAGTAAAAACATTTCCTGCCTGCTTTAACAGATGATTGGTATCGTCTGCATACATTCAAAACCTCACCATTCAATGAGTTTGGTAGATTGTTAATGTAAAACAGAAATAGCAGTGGCCCCAGGATGGAGCCTTGGGGAACCCCTCTGATAACCTCCTGGTAGGAGGATGACCGTTTATTCATTTTTCCACTAGAAATATTTACATACTGCATTCTCTTTGTCAGGAAAGACCTTATTAATTCTGTTGCAATACCTCTTAGTCCATAGCATTGGAGTTCATGCAGGAGAATCACATGGTCAACAGAGTCAAATGCCTTCCTAAGATCATATAAGATGCAAAGTGTGTTGGCGTGATTATCTATGCCATCAAGAACAGAGTCAATAAATTTGTAGAAAGCAAGCTCAGCAGAATGACCTTTTATAAAGCCAAATTGGGACTTTGATAACATGCTGTTTTTTATTAGAAATTCCATTATTCTGTTTGCAATGACAGTTTCAAGTATTTTTGAGAACACAGACTTTTGTTATCGGGCGATAATTATCCATTACCTCATGATCCCCACTTTTGTGTAGAGGAATGACAACTGAGATTTTCAATTTGTCGGAAAATACTCCTGATGACAGAGAAGCATTTACAATGTGGGTAATGGGAGCTAAAAGATAGTTGCTACATTTCCCCTTAAGGAGTGAGCATGGAACCTCATCCCAACCAGCTGAGTATTTTTTGCTAATTTTATTTATGATTAGTTTCACTTCTTTTTCACATGTTGGGTGGAGGTAAATGTTATTAGAAACTGAGATGACTAGGTTTTGTCCTCTAGGTATAATAATAATAATCTTTATTTCTCAATGAGCAGATCATACTACTATGGATCTTGTCAAAAAAGGGAAAGAATTAATTTTTACATTCCTAAATACATTACATCAGTATATCACATCATTGCACTCCTGAGAAATCCAATTCAAAATACAATAGAAACTCGAAAATATGAAACTTGAAATTATAAAATTTTGATTTTATGAAGCAAAATCTTCGTTCCCGACCAAAAGGGTATCAAGTGTATGTAACAGTACGCAATATTACAAGGGCAAGGGCCTAGCCACGTTGAAACACCGGTTACTGTCAGAACACCGAAGTTAAGCAACGTTGGGCCCCGGACGGGGGTTGGATGGGTGACCCTCCTCCATACTTCAACCAGGCGTGGATGGAGAGGCGATACTCCCTCCAGACCACCGGGAGGCCGGAGGGAGATATAACCAGACCGGGAAGGTTAGAGGGAGGACACCCTCTATACCTGTACTGGAGAGGTTGGGGGAGGCCCCTCCTCCATACCTTCACCGTGGTGCTCTTGTCCCCTGTCTGCAAGTGGCAGACAGGCATGGGGTTGGCACAATGGACCAAGAAAGGTCTAAGTGCCCGGGCTCCTGACAAAGGCCCCCTCCCCCCCCACAAACAATCAATAATCAATCAACGTGATATTACGAAATAACCAAGTTTTGAAATTACGAACCTCGGCTCTTGGTCCCGGCGTGAAAAAGTTACTCGTTTATACGAATAGTGACGGATCACAGCAACATTTTAAGGAGCTCCTTGTCAGAGTTAAAAATCTAATTAATCATCGTCGCCGAATACATTATGCACTGAATGTGAATTACCTGAATGATAAGTCATTTTTCAATGCTACTATAGAGGCATGGTTTCGCTGTGGCGTCCAGCAGTCAGAAGTCACTGCCGCACTCATCCAATATATATCAAATTGGCTCGATTTCGCTGAGACGTCTCAGCCATCGTGTTCTACTGCTGACACCGGATTTCTGCATCTTGACTGCGAGGGCAGTCGAGACGCGGACGCCTAGTCGGTTAGTCCCAATTTTCGGTGATTTTTCTGCTCTCCTCTCTTTGCATTTTATATAAAGTGTCGTTTCCAGCTCTTTCTGTAAAACTACTTGCAACATTTGGTCGTCGTCTTCTTCATCTTCGAACAAAAGCAAGAAAACTAAACCGTCACTATCAATTTGAGCTCAAAATCAACTCACTCTCAGGAAACATAAACCTTTAATAAATTTGTAATTAAACTAAATACATATTCTCCCACATCACCCAGCAGTGGAATCGGGACGTGGATGCCTGAATGAAACCACTCGGCCATGTCATTCAGCCGCAATGTCCAGACATGGCGGTTGGACATGCCCGCTGGATATCCCAGTGAAACCAGACCTTGGACGACTTTGAATCGTAGGCATTGTAGCACATAAAATATGAAATCAATCAGACAAAAAATGCATTCGGCTTTGTTACCATCAGTCCTCAGAGTTGCCAACGAGTAATAAAACGTAAATTAGTGGTGTACTGATATACTCGCCCACGAGAGAAAAATTACTACAACCAGCATTTTCCTCTCATGATCCCTGGAATTTTTTGCTACCAGTTTACCCAAACATAAATTCATGATGAATATTTCTGGTACAGAAATCGTTTGCTGTGTGTGTGCTCAAAAACTGTCATGTATCAGAGATGGTGCTAGGTTGTTCGATAGATTCAGTTGTGAATAAGTAAGCTTTTTTTCTCACTATTTTAGACTGATTACACTTAACCTTGCTCCATGGCATAATTATTCCGGCTGGCAATAGCTATCATCGAGAGAATCAGGTTTAATTTCCCGCCCTAATAGAGCGTTTTGATATAGACATTGAGCAAGGTATTGCCCTCCCCTTCTTCTGTCGCCAACAGCTAAGAAAACCAAAGAAAATACGAGTTTGCTTGGTTCATATGACCAATTACTTTGACGCACATAAACTCTAAAGTATGACTAGCGCTGGGCGCATGCATAATCAAAAGGAAAAATTACTCAAGCATCCATACATATTTGGTTCGGAAAATGGTTTACCTTTCTCCCCTTTCGCTCCAACCCAGTGATTGAAAAAACATCCTGAAAGAGAGCTCAGCTGCATTCCTGCAGATTGATAAAGAATCTGCTTGAATGGGTTGGAAATTAAGAAAATTCATAATGGAAATGCCCTCACATTCCCATAATCTTTTCCCCCCAACTGGCAATCTCCACCAGGAAAATTCACCCAGCTTTCCATCTCCGTTGTTCCTAAGCCTCGGCTTACTCTTCTTCATCAACTTCTTTCTCACTTCAGGCTAACCTATCAAACGCTTCCCTTCTCTCCCATACTGTTCGTATATCCCCCTTATGTGACCCTCCGTGTCCCCCCCTCCCCGCTCTAGGGTGGGCGTAAGCCATCACCTTCACATGGAAGCCCCTGTTCCGACCCTCCAGGAGATCAGGCCCCATTGAGTGCCCTCTCCGTCCCACCCACTCAACACTAGGTCAGGATGCGATGCCCCATGCAGACTCTGCTGGCCCCCCATACCAACTCTTGGGCCCTTTAAGTAAAAGCCCCCCACTCTCCAAAGGCATGTCCTCCCTCTCCGCTGACTCAGCCGGTTGAGGTAAGGGAGGAGGAAGATAAGATGTGACTATTCGGCGTAAACCGATGATTCATTCGATGTTTCTCCTTGTGTGCATCCCTTGGCCTTGACTCCCAGGTAGATCAAACTCACAAGTGACGCACGATACTCCGAGACCATGGATCGCATAGCTGATTTTGTGAGAAGATGAATGGAGTATCCCCCACAATGATGGGGAAAGGAGGACCAGACAGCTGATTCCGGCCTGGTGCGTGGCCTGACCTGGAGCTTCAATGCTGGGACGAAAATTTCCTTGTTAGATCTAAAGCAGAGGGAAAACAATATCTAAAAATATCCCAAATTTTAGTTCAATATAGAATCTTTAAATGAATCCTGAGATTTAATGAATGAAGAGTAGGCTGCCTAATTTTAATAGAGCCACAAATGAAGCTTTCGCATAGTAGAGTGGAAAAAGAAAATTATTGATTTGCAGTGATACCATCGTTAGTAGCCGATGAAGTGTAAAAGGAGTTAAATCGCCATCAACGTTGAAGTTCACGGCTTGTTTGTACAAGCTACTTCTGAAAGGAAGTACCGGAGGTATATATATATAGCTCGACTCTTCTATATGCTCTTCTATCAGCTCCATCGTATCGGAAATAACCACACACAAATAAGATAAATCCAAGGGAGAATAAAGACTTATTTCGCGAGATTTCTCTGTCTCTGTCTCTGCTTTTTCCCTGTTAGCAACATCGATTGTGCCAGTTACATTTCTCAGTTCCTGAAATATTTCTTCATCAGACAACATGTGATGTGTAACCTTGCAATCCATTATCCACTCACTCTTTCTCATTTTTATGCGAAAACTTGTACATAATGCCTTAAATTCTCTTGTGATCGATGTACTTCATTCTTCACTTCCAAGTCTTTTATTTCCTTCTCTGTTATTTCCTGCAACCTGAGCCCATAATTAACCTTTTAAAATTTCTGTGTCCTTTATTATTAATTGACACATGAATTCTAATCATTTCTATAGAGCACTTCGTCCATCTTTTATTTATCACCTCTGTGTTTTTGACCATACTGCTGTTTCCAATAAAAACATACAATCAACTGTGAAGAATCGTTTCTGTCGACAACATCTTAAAACCAGCAAAAAAGAAGAAAATCATATATGGTTATATATATTAGCGGACACTAATCTTATTATTTCAGACACGTTTTACCTTAGATTCACCATTACCTCGCCGATTCCTCCTAGAGGAAAGTAGTAGAAGGTTTAAAACTTCCATTAGGCTCTTCATAAAACATATTCTCTTTTTCATTTGAAAGGAAATTTCTTTGAATATTCTCCAATTTTGACTCGCACTTTGAGTTATATGGGAGCCACGTAACTTAACAGTAATCTAAACTCATCTTTACCGAATTATTTTCTACCCTTCATGTGGGAAACATTTTTTTCCGACAGACATTTTACACAGTATCCCATCTTGAGAATATATATGTGACGTTTTGAAGAAGCATTTGGCAATGGAAGACAAACGTCGGTATCAATCCAATCGTGATACGGGTTATACACAAAAAAATCTTTATTTAGCTATAAGTAGCGTGCCAATGACTATTATTACTGTGGTGGGAAATTATAGCGATGCGGCTTTGAAGTATTTGAAATTCGCGCCATTGCATCGAGTGTGAGCGCCGTACGCACGTTTGTGATCTATGTGCAGCAAGTTATTATCTGTTATTTCTTACCGTGAAGAGTAAAAAACCAGTAGCTAATGGATTTTGAAAAATATATAGAATGTTAACGCCGTGATTTCATAGTGAAGAATTTAAAAAAATGAATTGCCAGCGCTCGCATTCAACGGGGAGTGGGTTCTACGTCATGTTCACATTCATCGTAAGATACCAAAGATACTTTAATTCGACCAAATGACCTTTGCTCTGTACTAATGTGAGTGCGATTCGTTGAGATAATTCTGTCGTGTTGTTTCCGGAATTATTTCGCTATTATCATTTTTTGCCGACTTGATGTGATGTGATTTCGATGTTCATTTGGAAAGCAAAATAACAGCAGGCAGTTGTTCGAACCGCTTACGTTGAATTGAAGGGGTTTCGTCTAATAATTTTTAATTAGTTTCTAATCTAGAATTTAGTCCGGTGGAGTTGATGGATTACTTCCAAAAGTCAACTTTTAGGCAGTCTGCACTTGTTGCTTTCTCTTCGTCAATCCTAGCTCTATTTTTTGTGTCTGTGTGGTGGTGGAAGAATGGCTGCAGGATGACCGGTAAAAGGGGTAGTAGAAAGCCTCCTTCAATCAAACCATGTGAATGGCGTTTATCTGGATGCCTAACCGGTGTTAAACTATATCCTCTGAAGTCGGGACATGCGGTCGACATGAGTGAGGCGGAAGCGACTCCTCTCGGTCTCAAGTCTGGTTTACTAAGGGATAGGTTTGTTAACTCTCATATAATAATAATTTATTACAGGCAAAAAGACAAATTAACAAGGATGACATAGAGTTTAAAAATATACATATGATATTACAATAATTTATAAAATCCTCAATAGAGCACGGACGTTATTAACAAATAAGTTTATATTAAGAAACAGAGAAGTTGTGTGGAAAGTTACCAGATTGCTTCCATAGTTTAGTCTAAAGTCCTCTCCGGGTAACAATGGTATAACTGCAACACTGCTATTGAATTGCCAAGAACACATCATCCAACCACTAGTATAATTGGTTATAACAAAGCCCTTAACAGGTGGCACCTTCCCCCGTTCATTAAAAACAAGTAAAATCATACCAAAATACAAAACAAAGGCCAAAAATTATAGGCCAATATCTCTTCTACCTCAGATTTCCAAATTATTCGAATTTCACAATGTCACAAAAGACATTGGTTTTCTTGACAAATTTAACATTATGTAAACCTCACAGAGGGGATATAGGAAAAGAAAAACCACAGAGGATGCTCTTTTTGACACTATGAATTACATAGAAAATTCTTTGAACAGTGACCAAAAGGTTCTTGCTCAATTCTTAGATTTCTCGAAAGCATTTGAAATGGTGGTTCATTCGCTCCTACTACATTAATATGAAAGATTAGGCATCGGTGGCTTAGCCTTGGATAGGTTACACTCCTACCTGTATTGCGGAACACGAATTGAGGAAATCTCTCGTGATAGTTGGAAAAGTATGTCAGAGCCCAAAACCATATCTATCTCAAAGTCCCTCAAAGATCAATTCTGGGACCTGTACTGTTCTTGATTTATGTTAACGACTAACCGCTAATCAGTATAAAACACAGAGCACACTATATTGTTAGGCGATGACACGAACTTCACGGTTAATCAGATAAATCTGCCAATTCTCTAGTGCAGGGGTCTCCAAACTTATCGTAACGAGGGCCACAATGGGTACTTGGACACTTTTCAGTGGGCTGTAGTAAAAATTGTAATAAATTGGAAACTGTACATATGTGAGTTTTATTGAAATCAGAAAATGTTATTAATTTATTTCAGAGTGTATCAAATTTAAGTGCTTTTTAGTCAAAGTGCTTTTTAAATGTTATTAGACAGAGATTTAAATTTTGAAATGCTGATTACTTACAAGTAGTGACCATCCACGCAAAAATTACGTGGGCCATTTCTGCATAATTCTTATGGGGGCCAGATTAAATCATCTTGCGGGCCAGATTTGGCCCGCGGGCCGTACTTTGGAGACCCCTGCTCTAGCGGATAATACCCAAGAATTATTTGATTATAGTGTGTGGACTTGGTCCATAAACAATAAACTAAAAATTAATTGCGATGAAACCCAGATTCTGGTGTTTAACCAGGCCAGCTTGCATCATATTTACAATCTGTCCTTAGACCATATGCAGTTCAAAGCCACGGATTGTACTAAATTCCTAGGACTTTACATTCAAAACACAAGCAACTGGTTTACACCAAAATTTGTTTATGGCATCTTATTCACCGTGTCCTTGTCCATCTGGTTGAGTAACAGTTAGGCCTTTCGTAACTTGCCAATGGAGTGAGAAATGCACTATAATATACTTTTAACATAAGGTAGCAGTGTTATTTCAAAAAAGGGTCACTTTACATCATGGGAATTCTTAAAACGGATACTTCACAGTCTGGTTTATACAATGGTGGTGCAACTGCCTTTAATAACTGTTACAATGTACCCATTCTTTTCTCCCTCCCCTCTACTTTTTCCACTTTGGAACTAGAAATGGTGCAATCAGCTTATATTTTATTATACCATGATTAGAAAGATAGTGCATTGTTTGAGCGCACTGCCAGGTCTTAAATCTGGCGGCTGATGTAGGTGAATCTGCATGGGAGGTCGCACGTTGACCCGGAGCTTAACGCGAATCAACTATGATTGGTATTGGTAACTTTATAACGTGGTATCTGTGATAGATTCACATTCACTTTTCCAATTATGACAGCTCAATATACTTCAAATTAGTCAAATGTTTGACCTATTGAAATGAATTCTATTACCGTTGAACATTTTTTTCAACCTCTATTTTTATTTCTTTACTGCCTTTAGGAGAGATAGTGAGATATTTCCCCCTCTTTTTGAACATGTTGTGTTTTTATTCATAACTGTATTCTCCAGTATTGAAAACAAATTTGTAAGATATTTCTGAGAGAATCATTTGGTTTCATGCTAAAAAAATAAATTTGCTAAATATTTTGAGTTTTAAATTATGTACCTGGCTGTATATGGGTGAATCAAAGCAGGGAAATGAAAAATTTTCTCTTGAGTATTTTATGTAGATGAGTATATTAACTGAATTTCACATCATCATCCAGTGATATTTCTTCATCACTCTCTCACTCAGTGATTCAACCCGAAGGTTGGTATTTGATAGGTGAGAGTAGAGCTCACCCTGTACTAACAAGGAGACATCGCGTGACTTATGTTCGGGATCTAAATGACGCAATTATTTTCTGAAACTATAGAGAGAATGCGGGAAAAGTGTCACAGCTTTCTTCCATTTGGGCCCGAGTTCGAGAGAAAAACGCAACTAAAGAATTTCCCTCCGTATAAATCCTTTGCAATACTCTTGTCTACGAACAGAAGCCGTGGCTGAGTGGGTAGAGGCACTGGACCTGTAATCCCCTTAATGTGGTGCGGGTTCAAATCCCAGTCCTGTTAATTTTTTTTCTTTCTAATATTTTATGGAGTCACTGTACATTGGTGTCTCCATGTTTTTCGGGCAAAGCTGCGTCGGTGTATCTTTACGATGACGTTTCGTAGCCAATGCAGGCCACATCTTCAGATCAAGTCCGAATGCCAAACGGTGAAAGTTGGCCTGTATTTATATCGTCAAGGAGTTACATTGCCCAATCCCATACATTTATGGCAGTAACAACAGCATTTTTTAATTTTCAGCCTATTTTCTGGATTTTCAATCAACCCCCTTGGGAGCCTTTTAAGCTAATTTCGGGATTCTTGTTTGGCTAAAAAGAGGTTTGACATGCTGACAGGCCTAATATGTTTAGCTTTTGAAAATACAAGGATAATTCCGTGAATAGGATGGGCGTCGATTGGTCGTGACTCTTTCTCAAGGTGGTAAAAAATGAATGGATTATTACTTTTTAATATACAGAGATGCATGCACTTCAAATTTCCCAGGAACTGCGTTCGAATAATGACTTTTGTGTCTCCATTTTGCATTCAATAGTGAACATAATATAAGTAGAAAAGAGATCGTAACTGTTTATGAGGTTATGTAAAAAATAGTTGCTATGACCTTTCTGCGGGGCAACATATTATATTGAAGGGAAGCATGTATCGTGGGGGAGAGGAAGATATAAGATTTCTTTTCCCACCTCATGCTTTTTTCAATCTAAGGAATTCAACTTTTCATTAATAAATGTATGGAATTGGGCAATGTACAGTGACTCCGTAAAATATTATAAAGAGAAAAAAATTGGCTGGAGTGGGATTTGTACCAGCGCCACATTACGGATTTTATGGGTTCAGTGCCTCTAACCGCTTGGCCACGGCTTCTGTTGGCAGACTAGTGGATTGCAACGGATTTTTACAGAGGGAAATTCTTTAGTTGCGTTTTTCTCTCGAACTCGGGCCCAATTGGAAGAAAGCTGTGACATTTTTCCCGCATTCTCTCTATAGTTTCAGAAAATAATTGCTTCATTTGGATCCCGAACATCAGTCACGCGATGTCTCCTTGTAAGCCACAGGCGTGTGAATTTCACACATTCAGGGTAGGGGGGCTAGTTCCTTTTCCTGGGCCACCTCACACTCCAAGGATTTTTTTTTGTTCAGGGGCGTCCAAAAGCTTCACCTGGATTTGAACCCGGGACCCTTAGATCAGTAGCCAAGCGCTCTACCCACTAGGCCACCACTTATTATTTTTTCATAAGAACTCTAATTTTATATTAAAAAAGGATACATATATGTAATAAACATGAGAAAGTTTATCCATGAATTGAAGAAATTGACTGATGAGGGCAACTTAGCTTTGCGACAAATGCTTGTGGCTAAAACGTTCTGATGTTATTGATTCTTGATTTCATCTGAATATAGCCCATTAATTAATATGATATGTGCTCTTAAAATGATTTTAGTTTGGGTACTGAAATGAGTACTCATAAGAAGAAGTTGTTATTCGTATTTTAATTTTTATCAAAATATTCTCATTAGGTTCTTCATTGTTTTTGATGAGAGTGGAAATTTTGTTACTGGGAGGAAGTTCCCAGAAATGGTTCTAATCACAGTGTCAGCACCAAAGGCTGAGCATTATGTTTTCTCTGCTCCTGGATGCTCAGAATTAAATATCCAATTACCTGAAGAAGCCAAGGAAAGAGAAAATAGGAAATTCAAATGCAGGTGAGGAGTGTGTCATAAATAAGGGTGATATGTCATAGGAGTTATTAACTTACACACTTAAGCAGTAAGGTACGCAGGATTGACTTCTAGGGGAGGTTTTGACTTCTGAGGGTGGGTTTTGTCTTCTGGGGAGGGGGGGTTTGGCATCTGGGGGGGTTTCATTAATATTTATGTGCATCATCATAAAATGATATTTAGATTATTATTAAAAAAACAATAATTAAATTAACATTCTTTTCGTGAAGACAATTCAACTATAACCCAATAAGCAAAATTCTAAACGCTAGTTCAGGTAAACAAATGAAAACAAATTCAGGTAAACAGGTTTTTGGGGGGGGGGTTTAAACCCTTAAACCCCCCCCCCCCCCCCCATGCCGCTGTACTTAAGGTTCACTGGTGTTGAGATCTCATTTCAAATTGAGTTGTTTCTGTAAAACCTCCATTGAATTTGTCAGGACCGGAATAATGAGTTTGTTGTACTGAGGTTCACAGTTATGAAGGTTTTTTACGGGTTGTGTCACCTTAGGGGAACCTCTAGGTACGTCACAATCAGGGCCTTACTTTGCGATGCAGGGTGTATAAATAAACTGCGAGCAGGTTATACTGAGGAAATGATAAATGCATTTATGATGACCTTCATTGCTTCCATGCACTAAGTCGTGAAAATAATTTGAAGTACAGTGTGTTGACCTTTGCACCCATTTCATTAATATGTGTTAATTATGTCCTACCGTTAATCGGTTTGCGAAAATTTCTACCCAAATACAACACAATTAAATCTACAGTGCAAAACTCTTTTTTTTTTTTCATATTATTTGTGGTAAGTACAGTGAACTCTCGATTATCCAGGCTAATGATGGGGAGAGGAGGCACGGATAATCAGAAAACACGAATAATCTGAACTTTCATTTTTATTTCTTATAATTTCAATAATATACATAAAAAAACGATGTGATATCATTTGCGCACATAGTCCGTTATTTTAGATTGTTTCATGGACTAATTGTGAGTTTTCTTCTCTTCACCACGTATCTTTTTAGCAGCTATAATGCCATTGTAGTCATATTCCCACTGCTCCGTATACTGCTGCAAACCATCTACGAAGTTGAGTGCCTGGCTGTGATTTATGCATTCGCTGCTCCCCTCGTCTTCATCCCAGCTACTTCAACTCTCCCCACTCCCTTCCTCTCCCCCTTGTCCAATCACGGGCGTAAACAATATCGCTATCAGTCACATGCTGGAAGCCCAGGACACTTTCGTCTCTTGTTAGCCATTCTTTTAAGTTCTCCGCATCAACATTTTCGAATCCTTTCATGGTTTTTACTAAACCCCCCAACTCGGAGTCGTGAACTTCAGTTTCTGAAAATCCCCAAAAATCACCTTAGAGGTTAAAAAAAGGTTTCCTCCAAGAGCGAACTAGTGTAACAGGTTTCACTGAGGACCAGGTCTGTGACACCTTGTGATTTGCATCCAATTTTGCCATTTTCTTCTAAAACTTCAATAAATTATCATCTTCATTGGCTAGCATCCTGAGAAGACAAACTCGTTAATTCCTTTTCATTGACGCGATGACTCCGTGATCCATTGACTGAAGTATGGAAGTGATGTTCGGGGGTAAAAAAAACTTGGCTTCCCTGCACTGTGTTATGAGAGACTTGAAATGTCGCTGATGGTTCTGACGAACTCTTGTGGGTTCTACATGATTCTTAGAAGTTATCTTGACCGTCACAGGGCGCTCGCTCGTATTTATGGTCCTTCTTTTGTCTGTTATCTTTTTCATGCTGACAGCAATTGTGAGCTTGAGGATTTCCCTCTTCCATGCACGTTGGCCTTGGGAGTTGATGAGGGTCCATGGTTATCCCTTAGCTTTGCGATAGTGCTTCTGGATCGTATTACCCACAGCTTCTAGATTTATTGCCTGCTCGTACTTCTTTACCGTTATTTCTTTCTCGATGCATCCTTCTACTCGATGATTTTCTTCTACTGCATTAGCCTTTTGAGTTTGATTTCCTGCATTTCCTCTCGCTCATTTTTTGATCCATCGCGTACTGTTTGGACTTTGTCTTCGGAAATAAGTTCACTCTGCATTTATTATTAATCTCTCTAGACTCTCCTAGATTTCTCTTCTGGTATTGACACCTGCTTTGTTTGGTCATTCATCTCTGGACTTTTTACTAACCTCTGCATTTGATTGGTTGCAGGGCTTTCTTTGGATTACGAGAGCCAACCTCAACAGTGTTTTGTTCGTTTATAGTCCTGCGCGTCATCTTTGACTTTTCTTTTGGCATTTTGGGACTGATTATTTTTGCATTTACCAGTGCTTTATTTTGGCTGTCTTGCGGCATCCTTGCAGCTTAGGCTTTCGTTTGCCCTTTGATTATCATTGGCTTATTCTCCACAGTCCCTTTTGAGACATTCACTGATTCTACGCCCAAAAATACATGAAGAACGTATGTATTTTTGAAGAAGTGCATTCCAACGGAAGGTTTTTAAGAAATTCTGGAAGAAAATGAGTGCGGGGATGAGTTTTTAGACAATTTTTCCAAAGATTACTCCATATCCCTCATTTCCTCAACCTTCCGATCACATTGCTATAAAAACTCATTGATTTAAATAAATAATAAAAAAAATTCTGAGCGATGGCTCTGTTTGAAATAGAGCGAGAGGAGAGGGAAAGCGTGCAAATTTTAGGCACTGCGGAGGAAAAGGAAGATACATCTAGAGCTCAATCTTCTAAACCATCTACGTCTCATATTACTTTTACCAAAATTCAGGAAATCATTATCTTTGTGTAATTTGAGAATTTGAACTAGGGAATTTGAGCTCAACAGCTTAATGTAACAAGTTTTTAAAAATCTCCAATGACAGTAGTACACCGTCGTTTTTTTTTAAATCTCCAATGGCTGTAATAAGGACCATTATTATATTATACATATAATAATTGGAGATTTTTTTTAAAACTTGTTACTGACGAAATATTTTTCACAAGTTAGTGCAGAACCAGATTGGCTGCCGTTCACGCTGGCAACCAATACGCCTCTGTAGTCGGTGTCAGTCGGTGTAGCCAGGAGCATGTCAATAGACGTGCTCCTGGCTACACCGACTGACGGAGCACGTCAATTGACGTGGTCGTTCCATTCCGAAGCCCTTTAAATTTTTTAAAGCTGATTTTGACGACTTTCATGAAAATCGTTGACTTCCCTCATTGAATGTGTTATATTACCAAAATTATTAGGAGCATGTGAGTAATTAATTCATTAATTACTTACAGTTAATTTAATTTAATTACTTACAGTAATAAAGTTAATTTCATTTTAATGAAGCATCACTAACACTCATGAACCACCTTTGGCCCAATTTCAGCACCAGAGCAACAACAATGTACTGGATATATAGAACCTGTATCTTGAATTATAGCTCTTAATCCAATACTGAATGAGTATTCAGAGATGAAACTGCCTAGACCAAGATCTTTTGAGAGGGGGGGCTGGGGGGGGGGGGTAATTGCCACACTGTCACCTTCGTGATGACACCCCAGGTGAGGGCCAGTCCCACCACCTATCAGTAGAGGCACCGAATTTTCGTAAACCACGGTACTGCGAAGTGTATCCTATTTTCACCTTTTTAATTTCTTATGTTCGCCTTACCATTTGGTGTCGATTTAAGCGATATTTTTTTGCGAAATGGCGTGAAGTTTACTTGGTTCCACGAATTTGAGTGTGTGCTTTTCTTTGCCCTTATTTCGTGAATTATGTGCGAAATTTTAGACTTTCCCATGGTTAAAAAACCTTTGCATGGAACCGTTTACTGTGGAAAATTTTTTTACGGTGATTTTGTATGAAATTCGACCAATTTTTAAAAAGCCACCTTTTCAATCCGATCGAAGTTCCGATTCCCTCTTCGCATGCGCTGATGAATTACAATACTTGTCATTGATGTGAAAATACGTTTTAAAACTCTTTCGGGCACTACGCAACATAACTTCAGGTTGTGGAAAAATAACGAGAAAGTGTAAAGTCTACCTCACCACTACCAACAGGGTAAGGTTACAATTTGATTTGACCGAAATAACAGCTTCCCCTGTTTCCTTCGAGCATCAGGCGTATCAACCCAGTGTTGACTGTGGAGGCCCTCCCCTCCCCAATAGTGGAAGCCACCTGGGTAAAATCGAAGCTAGGTCGAAGGCAGATAATTGCAGCTAAGGTGAAGGAGCGATCCTCTCGGGTTACTCCCTTCTCTTTCTTGCTGAATGAGTCCCGCTTAGATTAGTTTCGTCATTCCTTGGAATAAGGAACGAAGAACTTTTTTTCTTGAGAGTCTTCTTGGACAAACCGTTTTAGACACGTCAATTTTTCAGACCCGACTGAAGGATCAACACAAAATCTGACAGATATATTGTTTCCGGCTGTGTGATTGAGAAAGATAGCTGGATTAATCACCCACGCCAAAATACTAGCCGAGAAGGGGAAGAAACTGTCAGCCTTTGCTCTAGAATGATTCGCAACCGTCCTCACGAAGGGAACACAAAAAAAGTATCCGATGTTGGCAGGGGTGGGAGGGAGTGAGCTACGTGGTGAAGACAAAGAAATCGGCAGAATCGGAGGTGCAGGTCGGCCTTGGCGCTACTATCGCAGCAAAGTGCCAATGAAGAAGTGCGACATGGTTCACACTTTACATGATTGCTTCAATTGTATCGAAAACTCTTATGAGCGAGGAAAAAATTCAAAGACAAAGGATCATTTCTGGTTATAGACGATTTTTGGCTCATTTAGTCCATGTCATGGCCAAGAAATGTGACGGCGAAAATGGTTGATTTAGGCTTAATATACGCATTAATCTCTTCAAATTGGTTAAAATCACGTATGTTTGAAATAAATTCCCACATATCCTATCATTACAATATCGAATGGTGAAGTCCATAGTTTTTTTCTTCCAGCAATCGCTCGTAACAGTTTAAATGTTGACGGTCTGCAAACACATTTTTTACCAAGGTGTCCCACCCCCTTAAACATCTGCGGACAAATTCTTCGTCCGTACATCCAGTTGCTTATGGACGGGGAGGGGGGGGAGTTTAGGGTTTAAACTCCCCAAAAACATGTTTACCTGGATTCATTTTCGTTCGTTTACCTGAACAAGCGTTTAGAATTTTGCTTTTTGGGCTGAAAAATATAGTTGAATTGTCTTCACGAAAAGAGAATAGTAATTAATTATTGTTTTAGTAAATAATAATCTAAATATCATTTTATGATGATGCATATAAATATTAATGAACCCCCCCCCCAGAAGGAAATCCTGCATATGCCACTGCGTACATCTACCATGAATAAGCGACGAAAAGGCTAACTCCATGGTATGTCATAAAATGTTGAATTCCCATTGGTTCAAAATTTTTCCAAAGCCTACTTTCATGTTTTAGAGCTTGCACGCTGACTGATGATCCTGATGACTTTGACTCTTTGGATTCTTCTTTTTTAGATCCCCTTAGCCCAATGTCTTCACCATCATCTATATCATCAGCCTCATCCACGGCTCTTAAGAGTTCTGAAAGATGTGTTTACACATGCAAACTACTTTAATTGCCTTGTTTTCTAGCTTCCTATTAAAGATACACTAGGATCCATAAATATCCAAAGGATCGGAGATCTGAAATCAAGGATGCGGTCCAAATCCGGATCCGAAAAAAATATTGGATCCGTCCATCCCTAATTATCATATATTTGATATTAAAAAAGGCGTCATCATTTGCAAGCACTGTAATGTAAGAATGAACTGGGCTCGGAAAGACATGTGAATCAAACACTGCAATGGGCAGTCTCACAAGGCAAATAAACTCTCAAACCCCAGTATCCCTCCCAACTTTAAGATATCACCATTCTCATCGTCGGTCTTATAAGTCATAAGTTTCACTTCTGGCTCTCGGTGTCAGAAACAGTTGGCCTCGGCTAGAAGGTAACATTTTAAAATTCTTTACTGCATATTTTGAGATAGTGTATTGCAAAATTTTCTAATTGCAAGAAGCCACCTACAAGTGTATACATGTAAATTTTCAATGTAGGGTAGACTTATGATCACAATGTTTATGAAGCTAACAGCTAAAAGTTATTTTGCAGGTCTATTTGAGAATGAACGTTTGTACATTTAAAATTTAAATATTACTTATCTCTACTTACCTTCCACTTCAGCATATTTTTGTGTCTTTATACCTAATAAATAGCAAGAGTATGTTTTATGCATACCTATCTTATAAATTTTTTCCCTTTTCCATGTAAATTTCTTTTATACCATTCTTATCAGACTTTCCCACAATTTAAAAATTTGCCAAATATGTTTAAAACAATTTTTTTATGATGATATTTTTTTGTCACGAAATTGAATATTTATGATGAAAGTATATACCGAAAATGACGAAATTTATTTGACGAAATTTTCAGTTTTTATTCACCATAAATCTTTGCCTTGATCTATTAGGTATGCCACTGAGTACACCAACTGAAATTTAAGCATATCCCAACATTGGAATGAAAGCAGTTAAGCTTTATAATGGAGATTGCTAAAGGGATATAATCATGGTAGGTAGATGTACCATGTGAATTACCTTAAATAAATATTCAATTATGTGTCAGAGCAAAATTTATTTTAAGTCAATTCAAATTTTATTTAATTCAAACAAATTCGAGAGCTCTTACTTCTATTCATTTGGAACAGCCAATTTGATGCCTCCACCTGAAGTGCCTTCTCCTCATATCTCCCATCGACTTCCTTAGCAGCTTCTGAAAGAAAAATAATTCAAACAATATATTTTGTCTTAAGAAGACATTTTCCAACAAAATCGAACATCAGGATTAGGAATGGGACATGTAAACGTGTACACCTTTGGAGGCTTGTACACGTTTTCTTTTTCTTGCAAAATAATACACGTTAGTATCGTCCACTTTTGATCACGAATTGCCGCCACATCCCCCCTACCCTCCCCCAGTCACTTAATATGACTTGAGTCAAAGTGAATCGTTATGAATCAGTGTCTATGCTACTTCCTACTGTCTCCGCCTGCAAGTTACATCTTACTCCCAGTGACACAGTTTGACCTTAGCAGGCTGCCGTTCTGCAACCATCAGTGTGAGACTCCAACACTCTAGGCGTAGATGCCTGTAGGCCCACCACAGAATGGAATGTGGGGCCAGAGACTAACTATTGTATGTGTTGGGACAGGTAAGATGTGTACACACCAGAATTACAAGCATGTACACGTTTACTGCAATACACGCTTTTCCCCATCCTTACTCAGGATGCTATATCATATTCTTCAATTAAGAAGATAATAATGTAGCATAAAAGGGTGGAGGACTTGTAGACAGAGTAGGTGGAGAGTTACCTTCAAATAATTACTTATAATAGTTTGAGTAGATTTCCGGGATATTCAGCAACCACCCAAAATTATTACTTGTAAGGACACCAATTAACTTGTGGAAATCTTTCGTCTTATTTTCTTCTGATTGATAAGGATTCTAATGAGTCAGCATTTGAATGCATCTTCTGCTGATTCATTTGTTATTTCTACTTCTGTTCAAATATTAATGAGTTACCTTACAATCATTGCTTCTCTTCCTTATTAACGATTCCTTCCAGCAAGGGGTGTTTCCAAATCGTTTGAAAACATCCAAAGTCATCCCCTTATACAAAAGAAAAGGAAGTACATCCGACATGAACTCATATCGTCCTATTTCAATTCAATCTCAGTTTGCAAAACTTTTCGAAAAGGTGTTTTACACGAAACTTGTTTCTTTCGCACATTCCACCAATCTCTTTTCTCCCAGCCAGCATGGTTTCAGGAAAAATAAATCAACTATCTCTGCCATGGAAAATGCCATCAACCAGTTACTGTTATCCTTAGATAACAAACTTGAAGCATGCACTATGCTCTTTGATTTCAGTAAAGCCTTTGATAGTGTAAATCACGAGCTGCTTCTGGTTAAACTAGATAGGCTTGGCATTCGTGGCATTGCTAACAATTGGATTAGGTCTTACCTTCACGAGAGGAAACAAATGGTCATCATTAAAGAGAATGGGTATAGTCATTCCTCACATAACAATTCTGTACCCCATGGTGTTCCCCAAGGCTCTGTCCTGGGGCCTGTTTTATTCTTATCATACATTAATGATCTGCCAGGGATATACTCCAACATTGATAATATCACCCCAATTCTCTATGCTGATGATACCAATTTTATAGTCTCCTCTGATAACTATTGCAGTTTCCTACAGCAATGCAACTTAGCTGCCCAAACACTAAGCGATTGGTGTAAATACAACTTCTTGCACCTTAATGTTAATAAATCACAAATTATGTACATCATGAACAGAGGCAAACAACAGAAAGATATACATGTGAATATTAACCAGAGCAATGTTCTCCAGGTCACCCGGGCTAAATTTCTTGGACTTCATCTCGACTCTTATATGACCTGGGAACCTCATATTTGTGAATTAGCTAGTAAGCTTAGTTCAAAATGTTATATGATTAGATTTATAAGACATACTGTTTCTATCGATGTTCTGCTTTCTCTGTATTTTGGAGAGTTTTACTCTCGCATGGTATATGGTATTTTGTTTTGGGGTTCTTCCTCCCATGCTAGTGTGATATTTAAACTGCAGAAGAAAGCTGTTCGACTAATTGTAAATGCTCCAATCATTGCTCCATGTCGACCTATCTTCAAGGCATTGGGATTACTGCCTTTACCTTGCATTTATATATATAATGTTTTAATGTATGTACAGATTAATATTGCTGAATTTGAAAAGAACTCAAATGTTCATAATTATTCGACAAGATCGAGGAATAACCTACATATTCAATTTGTAAGAACGAGTAATACTTCCCATGGTCCTAGAGCTATGGGGATTCACCTATATAATAAACTCCCAACAAAATACAAAGACATTGAAAAAATTGTTATTTTTAAGTGTAAAATTAAAGAAATGCTTCTAAAAAAATTGTACTACTCAGTAAACGAATACCTCATAGATGAGGACTTATGATTGTACAGAGTTTAAATGTTTTTTTATGTGAATAACTGACGTGTCCTATATCATGTATAATGATCCTTGGACAAATAAAATTCTATTCTATTCTATTCTACATTTACCAAACCACTGCATTTTAATGACATGATCATGATTGTAATATTAAAAGGGAATTAGCATTAGATATGGAAGGATGGATGAGGACGATGGAGGGTGGCAGTCAACCAGTCTTAGGATTAAACTACCAATGACGAATATTGTAATATGCCTTCATATCTGCCCATCTTTTTTTTTATAAAAAAAATCACAGGTTGTGGAATGACAGAGTATGTGGCATTGATACTGGTGATGATGCTGCCATATGGATCTCTCAACTGCTGTTGAAACAGAATGATGGCCTACGCATTGGATTTTATGATCCTGAATTTGGTGTAGAACGGAATGTGAGCCCCTTGAATGGAATTTACCGATTTCTTACTCCAGAAGACACTGTAAGTTAAATGACACTCTTAGGTATTAGGCTTAATGGGTGCATGTAATAAATAATGAAATACTCTCTCTCTCTGTAAATGGTGCCACAGCCGTTGGTGGGCCTTGGCCTCCTCCACAATCAGCCTCTTGATTTTTTTTGTTCAACCTGTCTCCACCTGTTCAGGAAGTTCAATTTTGTTTTGTATTTGGCACTCATCTACATCGACTCCGCTGGCTATCGTGTATACAAGTCGATTTTACTGTGAAGTCGACTTGGGTTCGTCAGCGTTACTTGAGTGCCTGCACTCCGACAACATTGGTGAAGGTCGCTTCATCTAGAAAATTCCATTCTGCTCCCAAGTTCTGTTTTTAATCTACCTTGGACTCAAGGAGAAAATATATCTTGACTCATTAATTAATTAAGAACTTTGAGTTTTTATTCATCATTATCTCCTACACCACCATTTGTCTATTTTCATTGACCACAGGTTTTTGGTAATTATGTACCTTCATTCTTGGCCTGCCCTTTCTACTAGTTTGGTGCAACTTTTCCATAAATATTTTCCTGGGTATTCTTTCTTCTGCTACTTTCTCTACTTAGCTCAACCACTCAAGTTTTGAGCACTCATCAAACTACATATGTCCTTGCCTCCAATTAAGTGAGTGAGCTCTTCATATTAGCCTATTATCCTGTTTTCATTTTCCATTACTGGTTATTAGTTTATTATTACATTATATATTTTCCTTAATAACCATTTCTCATATTATACTTTCTCATATGATATGGGAGGTTTTATGATGAATGGGAGAAGAATTTCATTTTTAGCATATGCAGATGACTGTGTTATCATTGGCGAGTCAAAGGCAGAGTTAAGAGGAGTAATGCAATTAGTAGAAGAAGCAGCAAGAAAAGTGGGATTGTTGGTCAATCCTTCAAAAACTGAATATTTAATTGTTGGAAGGGGAATAAATCATGATAGAAACATTACAGTTGGCAATAATGACTACAAGAGAGTACAAGAAGTTAAATATCTAGGTACCATTTTGACAGAAAACTCCTCAAGTGAAACGGAAATAAAATCCAGACTGCAAACAGCAAATAGAAGCCTCTATGCACTTAATAAAATACTAAGCTCAAGAAGCGTTTCCCGGGAACTTAAAATAAGATTATACAAAACACTGATCCGTCCCGTTCTCTTGTATGGATGCCAATCATGGAGCACACGGAAAATAGACCTGAACCGATTAGCGATATTTGAAAGAAGAGTACTAAGGAAGGTTTTTGGTCCAGTCCTTGATTTAGAAACAGGCGAATGGAGAAGACGACATAATGAAGAATTGTACAATCTGTATCAAGAACCGAATATTATAGGAGTGTTAAGGAGTAGGAGATTGGAATGGGCTGGACATGTGGTTAGAATGAGTGGCGCAAGATTTCCTAAGATGGCTATGGATATGACAATAGAAGGAAGGAGACCAGTGGGGAGACCTCGCAAGAGATGGATAGATGGAGTAAGGGAAGACTTGCAACAGCTAGAAACCTGGCCGAACTGGCGGAACATAGCGGAGGACAGAAGAGAATGGAAGGCCCTAGTTGTATCATCGCGCGGTCCTCTGGGCCTGATCGCGTAAAGTAAAGTAAGTAAGCATATTATATGAGTGCACTTTCATTTGATCCCTTCATGTTCCATGTCTCTGAGCCATAGGTAGCAACTGGAGTCGGATCAGAGTCTGAAAAAGATGAAGCTTTGTATTTTTTTGTGATCAGCTGGTTCCTGAACAGCATTTCAAAATAAGTATGGTTGCTTGCCAGTATTTCCTCTGTTTTTTGTACCAATACATCACTGCACTATCAATTCAATTACCTGAAGCAAGAGACCCCTTCAAACCTCTTCCACCCAATTGTCAAGTTCAGAGTCTCTGAATTGAACATTGTCATACACTCAGCCTGCCGTTCATTTGCCCCAATTTTATCTGATTTTTTTTCCAATTACCCATAAACTATTTTAAGATTTCTTATTGATCTATGTAGATAAAATTACATCATCATCTGAATAAGCAAAATTTTCCGAAACATTGTTCCCTTCTGATCAATATTATTATATAATCGCCTTATGTAGAGCTAGATCAAATAAAATAGGAGATCACCTATCAACTTGCTTCACTCCTGCGGTGATTTCAAATTCTTCATTCAGCATTTTATCGCCTTTAACTATGGCCTTAGTATCACTTTTGGTAATTTTTTTCTTGGTAATGGCAATCTTAGCAATCTTATTACAGTAGCCTCTTGCTAATCTGAACTACACATATGGGTTGTGGGGTTGTCGGGATTATCCAGAGATTTTTCAAAAGGAATATGTACCTACCTGTGAAAACCCTCTGATATACCTTTTTTCCCACCTGAGCATTAAAATCTGTTAAAATTAAACTTTCCCTTATCCTTTTAGTTATCATAGTTTCAACTTCATAGGTATCTGCCATTCTTCTTGGCTTGGCAGTATTTAGGTATACTATAATGTCTGCATAATTGTCTCTTCTACTCATCCTATGCCATCTATTTTTGTGGAATGCTGCCTTAGCATATTTAAATTTTATCATATCACTTCATTACTCATGGGATAGTCAACCCCATGCCCAATCTTATGCCATATTTATTTGTTTAGTTTAGTGAACCCTTGAATTGTCCAGCTTGAGTGGCACATCTAGGAGCTTGAACTCCTGCTGGCATAGCACACAGGATCCTTTGGTATGGAAGCCCCATCATCACTTCAAGAGGAAGATCTGCATGGTAGAGAGAACTAAAGAGCTTGGAAGAAATTACACAATTTTTAGGTCCTTGAATGCACATGCTAAAAAATGTCTTGTCTACAACATCAATCTAGGATCATTCTTTTTTTCGAAGAGGAAATAGATTCTGCTGATGAGCAATCTCAAGTAAAAATTTCTCCCTTGAAACTCAACTGATTCTGGACTGAAACTCCACTGAACGGGTGAAAACTGGCTTGAAACTACCTTGCAACTGGACTGCACTGCCTTGGCCTCAACAAGAAAAACTGCGGTCAACTGAAACTCCACTGCTACACTCCCTTGCTACTCCATTGAAATAGAACTGCTTCTCTCTTGCTGTGTGAGTGCTCCACTGCCACTGAACTGAACAGTTGGCCCAGGTCGGGCCATCCTTTAAACTCCACTGCTTCTCCCTTGTCACGTCATTTTATTGCCTTGACACTCAGCTGCTGCAGTATTTAGGTATCCCCACTCCCAACCTAACTGAACTGTTTCTCTCTTGTTGCATGAATGAAAACTGCCACTGAACTGGACAGTTGGCCCAGGCCAGGCCACTCTGGGAGTCCAAGCCACGTGGTCGAAAGCGACCCAACCCTTCACCACGGGCAGTTTATGACAGCAACTGACCAGTCACACTCTAGTTTATAACTTCTAAAAGTTAAACATAAATTGCAAAATTATGTTCGTCTTTGCGTTGAACTTATCACACTGATAAAAAAGGTTTTTTCATCGCAGTTATACGATGGATATTAACCATTTTATGTGCTTTAGTAAACCAAGCCAGTTTAATGTACATTATATTACTAAAACACGTAAAATGGTTAATTTCTATCGTTTAACTGCGATGAAAAAAACATTTTCATCAGCGTGACTAGTGCAACACAAAGACGAACAAAATTCTTCGATTGATGTGTAA
Source organism: Pyrrhosoma nymphula (assembly GCA_963573305.1). Classification (NCBI taxonomy): domain Eukaryota; kingdom Metazoa; phylum Arthropoda; class Insecta; order Odonata; family Coenagrionidae; genus Pyrrhosoma; species Pyrrhosoma nymphula. Next base: position 152,804,421 of record OY754331.1, read on the forward strand.
CTTATAAAAGTTATAAACTACAGTGCGACTGGTCAGTTGGTGCTATAAACCACCTGCGGTGAAGGGTTCAGTCACCTTCGACGCCGAGGCTCGGACTCTGAGTTCCAGTGCCTCCCGAAGAAATCCCCTCTTGTACTTTCAGGCCAAGGGTTTTCTTGCTATTGTGCTCAATGATCCATTCGGTAACAAGAATTTTAAGAAGCATCTACTCGGTGTGTTTAGCACGTGGTCCCTCGGTCACCCGAAATTTTAGCAAAAATGGGAAGCCTGAAAACGAATCGGAGAGATACTTCAGCCAGTAAACACTTCACTGAGAGCTTTGAGTTATTAATTTCCATAATACATTATGTTATTTCTATGTGTATATTGGTACATACATTCAGAAATTTTCTCCTTTCAACATTTCTGCAAGTTAGGGGTCGTACATAAGACTACGTTACCGTTTTCTGTGATTTTTTATCCCTCTCCCCCACCCTCCTTCGTTGACAAACGTAGTATTCTCCCCAAACCCCCTCCCCCTCAACCCCCCCAACATGTAACGCTGTCTCTACAATTGAAACTTTCAATTCAAAAATATTTTCTCAAGTATTGAGTGAGTTTATTTTTAGGAGTTTTGGTCAATTATAATTCCTTTATTTCACAGCCAACATTTCGGCAATTTTATTGCCATCCTCAGGGCTAATTGAAAGCCATAAAACAAAATTAACAACATAAAGAGGTAGAAACAGAAAAAAAAAACAATTTGTTATAACAACTTTGGTGATAACTGCACTGTTCATTTTTTATCGGGTACACAAATTTAACAAATATCAACAAACCTGTGAAATTTTAATTACACTGATATCAACCATTCCAATTGACAGGGTAAATATAAGCAGTTTCTTGGCAACAAGAGAACACACCAGATTACATCAAACATTAATTTAGAAAAAATCATGAAAATTTCTTTGTATCAATACAAATATAGCATTAATATCAATTCAAAAAAACAAACATTTATCACATTTTGTGTATGTAAAACACTATTAAAAAGCATACATTCAATTATAAATTATACCTTGATTTATTGTATAAGACTTATGTAAATTCTGCTTAATTTATCTCTATCCATTCTCAAATTGCATGTATTTGGGTGTTTCATGATATGGACCAATTCTTTAAAAAGCCTTTTGTGTAAATTTGATTCATAATGTATAATTTTGGTTTTATTAAAATCGAAACTGTCTATTTGTTATGGCATGATCAGCTAGGGCACACGTTTGTATTGATAATTTTATTGAGGATTTGTGTTGGTTCGGCCTATTTTTTTAATATTGTGACGTCTGTCCAATATAAATCTTGTCACAATCTTCACAGGGAATGGAATTAACAATATTGCTTTTTAAATTTTTAGGAATTTTTATTTTAAGAGGGTATATAAAACTTTATATTGAGTATTATTATTTTTGAAAGCAATGTTAAAGTTAGTGTTTTTGAACTTTTTTGCAATTTTAATTGACCAGAACTCAATAAAGTAAAAGAAGAGATTATTTATACGTGGTCAATAAATACATTAATTATTTATTTTTAGGGATAGGTTGATAGAAAAGTTTTGTCACAAGGTCGCTTTTTAAGGTGGTTTGAGCGAGATAGTTCCCTAGCCATAATGGAGACCATATTCAAATCATATATTTTTATTTCCATGTCTGGAGGAAGCATGAAATATTGTTATATTAATGGCGCTAAGATATAGTTATATGTGGCCAAATATTCAGTAATTATATAAATAAAGTTACATAAGTGACTCGACTCATTTTCTCACGCCGTATGGCTGAAAACCCATCAAAACAGCAGTTTGTTTGCAATTCTGTAAAAATTACTTTGGTGAGTAATAGATTAAGTTTTATAAATAGTTGAGAAAAGATGCAAACTATACACCGTTAGTTTTTTGATGAAATCTAGGTGCTAGAAGTTCATATTTTTTAAAAATATTCTCCCTCTGGAGCGCATAGCCGTAATCTATCCCATGTAAAACAGCTTGAATTTTCAGGCAAATTGCTCGAAGAGTAGGTCAGCAAGGGGTTTATATTTTGATATCATTGGAAATATGAGTTTTTTTTCCTTTAAAGTGAGGCCAAATTCATCAAATTCTAGGAATTTTTCACTCAAACTACCTTGACCCGTGAGAAGGTTAAAATGTTACCAATTTGATGGTATGAAGACTTGCAACATTGTAGAAGCAGTAGTTCAGTTTCATTGAGTTATAGTAGAAGCTTGCGGTGTATACACCCTGCACGCCCTTCCTCATGTTAAACTCTGTAGTATTGTTAACGCGATGTTGACGAGTAAGAAACGTAAATACGTAGGTGCATTGTAACAGCTACGTTACTTTGAGACAACCCCCCCCCCCCTCTCCCTCGTTACCCGCCGAAGGTTTTAAGGGGATCCCCTCCCCCCCCATGCCTAAGTTGGTACTTTAGTTTATACACGTCCTCTTGGTTACGTCTTGATTTAAACGTGAACAAACGTCAGGGAATTGGAAAAAATCTTGTTTTATTCTCAGTAATAATGCATTAATAGTCATACTATGTGTCAATATAGGTTTCAATTAATTAATGCCACATTACTGTCATCGTGATGTAATGGTATTTCCTCAGATTATCACGGAATTGCCATTTAAAAGTTAGTTCTCAAAGTCACATTATTCCTCAGAAGCGGCCACATATACACCCACTCCCCGATTAACGCTCTTAATTCTTTCCATGAAAAGCGAGCGCTAATCGAAACAGCACAATTCAAATCATCAAGTTCCATGTATACTAATGTTATGGAACTTAATTCGTCCCCAAGATACTGCTTTCACCGTAGAAATTTTGTAAATTCTTCTGTGAAAATAATAAACTGCGGTTAAAATTGCTTTAAAACTGATTTAACGTTAAATAAATGTTTTTACTCTAATTTTTTTAAATTTTACAGATAAATATGAATAAATAATTACTGATAGAGAGCTTTAGACTTTACCTCAAGCCAAATGAAGATATTATGCATTTACACTTAAGTGCACTTATAATGCAATACCTAATAACTTAAAATTGTAATCTAACAATCCAATTGTTACTTTAAATGCTTTTAAAAATAAAAAACTTGATGAAAAAAAACTAGAATTCACAGATAAAACTATAAACCACAAATGAACATCAAAACTAAGAACTTGCATTATAGATGTCTTGACTCTACGGAAATTATTCACGTGAATAACCTGTAAAGGCCTCGTACTGCATTTTTTGCTTGTGAGCTTTTTGGAAATAACAAAAATAAAAATTTTAGAAATGAAAATGTGCAAAACATGAAAAACAAGGAGCAGTTGAAGGCACATCACCGTCACGATAACGTAAGTTCTTCCGGTACTTGCAGTTGAGCCGCATCGACGTCATAAGTACGATCATTGCTGCTGCTGTCAGTGCTGTCCCTAGGGTAGTGCGACAGGTGCCGCTGCACTGGGCCCACCGTCTATGAGGGCCCCGCACGGATTTACCTTTTTCAGACGGTGCGGTGAAACCCGCCCATTTCCTGAAATTGCCTACTATTTAGTACATATGTAAATTTCTCGAAATCATGAGCCATTTTGTAGGTTAATTTCCTTCTCTCCATGAAATATGCATAAAAGATGCTACAATATCAAAAAGAGAATGCCAAGTCAGGGGGCCCCGACTTTTGTTTGCACAAGGCCCCTCAATCCCTTGGGACGGCCCTGGCTGCTGTCTTTGGTTGTGGTGGAGGATTTGCTTTGTGTTTTAGAGAAATAACTGTCTAAAGAGAGTTGTTTCTTTGGTTTTTTTTCTTTCTAGTAATAGTTCCTTGTAACAATTCACAGAATCCTTTAAACTTCTAGCAACTAGTGACCTTATTTCTAAATCAGGATCACTTTCTTTTATGAGATTACATGCACAGTTTACGAGATTTAAGATCTCATTAATATTTGATGTAGTTAAAACTTTAGTTTTGTTGCTGATTTCTTCATCATCATACACATCTTCGCTCCGCTCTTCCATTTTCCAATGCTGTTGCATTTCTAGTAGATCTATATCAGTTAATTCTTCTTTATTAGCCTCAATCAGGTCCTGAATGTCTTCAGCCTCCACTTCGTCTAAACTGAATATGCGTGCAAAGTCAACTGTTTCATTAATGACGTCCTCAGGTATATCAAAACCAAAAAGTCAATCTCACAGTCATCCCAAAGATTTTTCCTAACAGCATTCATAGTTTTTTCGGAGACCTCACCCCAAGATTTTGATATGTTTTCAATGGCCTGTGGGATATTATAACAGCGCCAAAATTCCTTCAAACTCATGCCGGCTTCACCCTCAGATGCCCTTACAGCTTGGTTGAAAGTCTCCCTTAAATACTATGCCTCGAAAGTTGAAATCACACCCTGGTCCATTGGCTGTAGAATCGATGTTGTGTTTGGAGATACGTAAACAACCTTAACCTCTGAACATTAATCACTCAAAGTTCTTGGATGCTCAGGAGCGTTATCTAATATCAACAAGCTTTGTAATCTAAATTTTTCTTGATGCAGTACTCTCGTACAGCTGGGCAGAAATAGGTCGTGAGCCACTTTTCGAAGACTGCAGTGGTTACCCATGCCTACTTATTACTTTCCCATAGGACAGGTAAGCTTTGCTTATGGCAACCTTTAAGAACCCTAGGGTTTTCTGAATGATAAACGATCATTGGTTTAAGCTTAAAATTGCCAGCAGCATTTCCACCTAACAATAATGTTAGTCTATCCTTTGAAACTTTGAACCCTGGCATTGATTTTTCCTCCACTGAAATATATATTCTGGATGGCATCCTTTTCCAGAACAATCCAGTCTCATCACCATTGAAAATCTGATGAGGCGAATATTTTCCCTTTTCTATCATTGGCACCAATTCAACGATAAATGTGGCAGCTGCACTTTCATCCGCACTAGCTGACTCTCTGCGAACAGATATGTTATGCAACTTATAGCGGGCTTTAAAGCGTAATAAGAACTAAGATGTTGCAGTTTTCCACAGATAAAGTTTTAATCGACCCGGGTTTCGATGCACTGCATCATCATCAGGTCTTATCTTAGTTCTTATTATGTTCATATTCTTAATAAATTCAACAGATTCAGGCGAGATATCGTGGAAGTTCTTCATAATGTAAGAGAAACAATTGCACTTTTCCACAAATTGCTTTAATGCGTATAATGCGTTTCGGCTCACAGAGCCATCATCAGGTACAAGACTTGAGGTCAAGAAGACAAGAGGTCTTGTACCTGATGATGGCTCTGTGAGCCGAAACGCGTTGTACGAATTAAAGCAATATGTGGAAAAGTGCAATTGTTTCTCTTACATTATGTTCATATTCCACAACATCTCGCCTGATTCCTCCCTTTTTGGCTTTAAAGCGATTAAACCAGCCACGGCTGGCAGTAAATGTTTCTACACTAGAACTGGCTTTGGGCAATTCATCGTACAAACGCCTAGCTTTTGCTTGAATCGCCAACAGACTTACAGGTATGTGCTTTTCAACTAAATCTTCTATCCATACATTTAAAAGTCTTTCCATTTCCATAATAGTGTCTCATCTATTTTATGTTCCTATCCTGATGGCAGCCAAAGGAGTTGCTATTTTCCCATACTTCTTTATTTTATCTGCATTATTTACGATAGTCCTTACAGTGGAACCAGCGAGAGATAAAGTTTAACAAATTTCATGTTGCCGCTGTCCAGCATCAAGACGTCGCAAGACTTCTAACTTTACGCCAACTGATTTTGTTTTTCTTTTCTTCATCTTCAGCTGCCTATTATCACTCTTTGCCTATTTTTACTGGGAAATTACATTATTAGAAATTTAGAAAAGACACAACAAAAAAACTCTTAGTAAACATGCTCAGAACACAGTCGAAAGGTTCATTCGTCAATAAATTCCATTACGGCTTACTTGACGCAGAAGATTCTGTGAAGGGTGCGAGAAAATGCGTGTAGAGCTGTAGGATAGTAGGACATGCGAAATAGATACAATATAGTTAGGTAGGTATAACGTAGGATAATTAAATACATTTAAGCATACAATCACGTTGTATTGACATTCATAGTATTTAAAATTCAAATTTCCTTTTTTTATTTTGGGAGCGAGAGGGCAAGGGAGTGGGCAAGGGAGTTTCAGTGCTGTGGGCAAGGGAGTTTCAGTGTCGTAGGCAAGGGAGTTTCAGTGGAGAGAGCTAGGGAGTGCTAGGTCATTAGGCAGCAAGGGTCTGCCAGCCCATTATATTTACAAGGGTCTGTGGCCTCTGTGCCAGTGCAGTTGCAAGGCATTTTATTGCACAGCTTACCTGCTACCACCCCACTCCCAAACTCCCTTGGTTTTGTTTCAATTTCAAGGCAGTTTCAGCGGAGAAGCAATGCAGATTCAAGGGAGTTTCAGCCCTGTTTCAGCTGAGTTTCAAGGAAGAAATTTTTACTTGAGATAGCTTTTGGGTGTTCATTGTGTGAAGATATCTGCTATAGTAACATAAAATGTTAGTTTTATATTTGTTTACTTGCTGGTCACCTTTCAACCCATTATGTCTGTAGTTGCCTATGTGGTTTGGACGCAAGCAAACATTATGGTGCACAATAGATCATAGATTATCAGTGGCAGCTTATGTTAGATGGTATTTTATTCTATGGAGACAAAAACATGAACACAAATGAGACCACATTGTTCATGGTGACCTTGAGTACTTTGCCCCAAAAGAAGGTCCTCTTCAGAGAGAGAAACATGTTACAGTGCAAGGTTTAAGTAAATCCAACTGTACAATAGGAGAGGAGGGATGTCTTACAATTTTGACTCTTGATGGAATGATTGGAGAAGTTGAATGTTGCATTAGTCTAAGAGAAACAAAGGATTTAGGGCCAATATGTTTATCATCTTTCTTGATTCAAATGCCCATTCTAGAAAATGAATGAAAAGTAGATGCATAAAGAAATGTTATTTTAATAGCATTAGATATAAATAATTGAAAGTGTAAAAATTCTCATTCCCTGTGAAATAATCATTTTAGGGTGCCTTTTCTGACCTCGCTGCATTTTTGTTAATATCAGAAGATTCTGTGACTGAACTGAATGGTCGTCTGGATGAGCATGACCAAGTTTCATGTGCAAACTTTCGCCCTAATTTGGTGGTCAAGTGTCTTGATGATGGGAAGCCATTTGAGGAAGATGAATGGGAATGGATTCGGATTGGGAATGAGGAAGGGCCTGTCTTCAGAAATGTAAAACCATGTACTCGGTGAGTAAATGACATTTATTAGAAAACTATGCATTATTTTCTCTATAACAAATTATATATATATATATATAATTTTTTATACAGAAAATATATAATATATATCTGCCAGTGAGTGTCCACTGATTTACTTTCCTATCCTTCCCCAACCTCAATGCCTTGTTGCTAGCAAATACTTTTTTTAATTTCCTTTCCTTTTATATATACAGTAAAACCCCCATACAACGAACACCCATACAGCGAAATTTTAAGGAAAACTCCCTATTTCGAAGTCATTGGCCCGGTCCCGGACCCTTCCAATGGACAATACACGCACAAAAACCTCCCGTAACGAACCTCTCTAACTACGAAAACTCCGTACATCGAAGTCTGCGCTTGGGCCCAAAACATGAAAAGTGCCCCTCTAGAACGAATTATTGAGAAAAAAAACGTAGCATTCTTCATTTACAGGTAATTTTTCCATAGACATTTACGTAATGAGCAGGAAGTTGAACCGCAGCGGAGCGTACCGCGTCTTAACCCTTCCGCTCCGGGCTTCGAAAATGTTCCCATCCGAGACCTACAGAGCAGAGGGCATGAAGGAAACTCGCTCGGTGAAGGCTCGTTTACACGTTTATTATGGTGGGAACCAGCAACTCTGATGGTTCCCACAATAAAAAACGTGTAGGGGAAGCCAAAGCTCCGCTCCGCGTTAGCTGAGCCGGGTGATAGTTGGGTGGATGAGTAATGCACCAAGAGGGGAGGGGGAATACCAGTCAGTTCCAGCCGGCCAGACGTAACCCAATACAGAAAAATACTCTGAAAAGATCAGATCAGGGGGGCTATTCTCCACTCTCACTCATCCGCCCCACCTCTTTTGCGAAGGTGCAGGTGGTGAGGACGGAGCTCAATTTTCCCTTTTTAAATCGTATCAGATTACTTTCCCATATTGGGTTACATTCCCGGGACCCCTGAATGGGAGGAGCTCCATGGTTTCAAATTACCTTTCGGTATCCGATTTTATTTTGGGAGAGGCAGTCGGGGATAAATTTTTTCATGCTTATTTTCTTTGTTTTTCCTTCGTGGAATTATATGTTAAAATTTAATCTTTACTTTTCTATTCAAAGTTTTTTTTAATGAGTGGAAATATTTTTTTCGCGAATACCAATGGGCTTATTTTTTTTCTTACCCGCGAAGTCAACGTAATTTCTTTGTTTCCCCATTCTTTCAGCATGCAAACTTCATTTGTTCCTTCATTTGCAAGACCTCCTGTTGATATTATAATTATAAAATAGTCTAAATAATTGTTAAATCATTATTTATAAGACCCACGATCAAAGATCCCCGTTTTCTTGTATTGTTGTGCTTTGAAAAAAGGAGGGGAAAATGTGATCGGCTTATCTACTAATTTCTGTAATCGAATCACCATTTCGCGATCTAAAGACGTACAAATAAATACATTGTAATAAGGCTCGTCGAGAAAGGCTCGTGTTTTAAATGGCGAGTGACCACTTGCAGATTATTTTCATTATTGTATAATTATGATATCAACAGGAGGTCTTACAAATGAAGGAACAAATCAAGTTTGCGTGGTGAAAGAATGGGGAAACAAAGAAATTTTGCGGTAAAGAAAAAAAAATTAGTCCTATGTTATTCGCAAAAGAAAAATATTTCCACTCGTTAAAAAAAACTTTGAATAGAAAAGTAAAAATTAGATTTTAACAGAGTTCCAGAAAGGAAAAACAAAGAAAGTAAGCATGAAAAATTTGTCGCCGACGGGAATCGAACATGGTCCCTCTGCACCGCAGCCCCGTACGCTAATCAATGGACCACACCCTTGATGCCGTAGGCTGATAAATAGGGATTTTATAACATCTTTATATGTTTAAACGCCTTTTTTGTTAACTATTGGATTTATACGCCCATATGTGGAGTGATTAGTGAAAAGCATTCGGAGTTCTACATGCATACGAATTCTCATCGAGATCTGCGACCCGTTTATCGGACACTCCCCTCGTTAGGAGGGCGAAGTATTCAAAACTTCATTGGTTGGTGTTCAACCAATGAGAGCCAATTTTATCTACTCTGTCCCCATCCCAAAGGAAAATCTGGAGTAACCTCTCTTCTCTATCCAAATATTGCTATTGCCCTCTTAACCTTGATGGATGTGGTCTGTTAACCGGCAAGTTTGCTCGAGATCGCCCTAATATTTGCTCGATTGCTTGAGGATACCTTTTTTCCCAGAAATCGCAGCCGAAAATGAGGGTGCGCCTCTGACACGAATTTTTTATCTGCCAGCCTTCGATCCTCGGTCACGATATGAGCGGTGGGCTGCAGAGAAATAACGCGGCAGGGTGGTAGTGGCCACGAAACGAGCAGTGATTCGTCCTAAGATAAGTTCAGAATCTGAAATGGCAGTACATACTGTCAGAAGACAGAACGTTCTCGGCCGACATTTTACCACAGAATGAGAAGAACGGCACAAGAAATATTTAATATCTGGGATTGGTGGCGAGCGGCACCTATGCCACTCACGTCTATCATGGCTGGGTTCGAGTGTGGTCCATGTCAAACATTAGGAACATAAAACTCATCGTTGCCACTCTATCGCTTGCCTACCACCGCTCGTATCGTGGCCGCGGCTCGCGCCGCTCGTATCGTGCCCGAGGCAAGTCCCTCGAGAGCTGAGTGACCTTGGTGATTAGCGTGAGTCATCAAGGGGAGGGTATCATTGGCTCGCTTGTTTACGGGGGATGCAGTTGCCTAATAACTTTAAAAACTTGTTGTTTTACAAGGCAAGCGTGTGGGGTGCAATTGGGGGACAGCGATTGGCCGCGCGACAAGTGCAAGCACTGGAATTTTCCACCCCCCTAACTTTCTCATTTTCTGTCACCAGACAACTTTGAGTGACTGTATGCACCTGCCTTAAGCTCAACTGAGAGAATTCTGTGACTATTAACATTTGTGCATGCGTCAATATAGGTCAGTGTTGTTCCAAAATGAACCAGGGCAAAAAGTTGTGGTCTTTCACGGTAGTTGAAAAAATTAAAGTGCTTTAAGTCATCAAAGACGCTGAGGATGTAGGAAACCGCGCTGCCGGACTAAGGCATGATGTGCCGGAATCGTGCATTAGAAGATGGAGGAAGGATAAGGTTGCACTATTCATACCAATAGGGACAGAAGGTCTTTTCGGGGAAAATCTAAGAGCTGTGACAGGACATGCGCGCGCGTGCCACCGTACTGCGATGCCCGTCTCACTAGTAAGAGTTTTTATGTATGTACCTAAATCATGATTTTTTTATTTTATCATTCATTGAAGATTTTTGTTGGACCATATTGAAATATTAACTGCTTTAAATTCCATAGACAGTTATGATTTCTTTCAAAGTTTGACTTTTTTCAAGTTTTGATGTCGTATCTACGCCTTGTCGTTCGTTTTTTACGCGGCTGACGCTGGGGTATTTTGAATTTAACGTGTTTGCATTCCCACTCGTCATCGTTTACAGCAAAATATAATTTGTAAAAGTTAACCACGTTTTAAAAGGCGACTTACAGCGACTATGACTTGTGCATTAGGAAAATGGTGGGGGTATTTGGATTTATAAATCAGAGCTCAGTGCGACTGTCCGCACTTACCAACTAAACACGAATTGTAGCGAGGTCGGATTTGTTTTGTTTTAATAAATATCAATTACTCCACACATTCCAAAGGACAATGAACAATGCAAGCATTGTAGGGCCTAGGCTACAAGTGAAAACTTGCCTCCGAGGTCCATACATGCCTATGGAAAATGCCGCGTAAATTATAAGAGAATATCGCTAGCGGCTTTGATAACGGCCGAAAATTCGAAGTTAGTCCCGCAACACCTCGCAATAGGAAAAAAAAGCCCCAAATTTTTTTCTTCAACTTCGACGCATAAAAAGAGGGGTGCGACTCTTACACGCGTTAACGGCATCGTCAATGCATTATCATCTGAGGTTGCCATTGTGACCTCAATGCATTGCCGACTGCCACGTTTTTACTCGTGGTAACTAACTCACCCCACCTATATTCCATCGTCGTTTATCGATATCTAGTATATTCTGGTCACGAACATAGATATTTACCGGTATTTCAATGGGATTCCAACAGTGCGTTTCATTTCGGAAGTATAAATGGGAATATGTGCTCTTTCAAGCAAAATTGCTGCATAAAACTGCCATTTGATATTGACTTAAATTATTGCACTCTAAGAATAATATAGACTAGATACTCAGAAAAATTATGGAGCACTTTAAAATACGTAATCCTTAGGCATTAATTTTGGCGCTCCTTTACTTTCAGACCGTAACTAAAGAAAGCGATGAGGCGTAGAGCAGAATCGACGAAAAAAACAATAATTTCAATTAGAAATACGCAGATTGAAAATAACACGGTGATAGCCACGGTATTTGATGGTAAATAATAAAAATTGTTTATCATCACTCTAGGAAAGGTTTTAATGGTGAATAAAGCAAGATTGAGATATTTACTCGACTTGCATCGTAAAGCACGCGGAACACTTGGATGCCCCTTTGGAGACGCAACCCGCACACCACCTCCATACATCGAAAACCCCCTACATCGAAGTAATTTTTCTCGTCCCAACAAATTCGTTGTATGGGGGTTTTACTGTATATTGTAACGGTTCACCTTGTCCCGATGTTTTTTCCATCGGAGGAATGGCGCATCCGTTGAACAGTGCCGCATCACTGTCCTAACGACCCCGAATTGGAACACCTCAGTACAGAGGAACCCTGAGATTAATATTTACGAAGGTTCCGATAAAGAACAAGCACTCAACTTCTTCCACAACTGGTAAATAAAGGTGATCCAATGCAGCACAACTAGGAAACCCTCACGACTTCAGATCAAGGTCTCCTCCTGGCTCGCCGTAAAATATAAGGTGACATTGAGAATGACTAACTCTCATTGGGAAATCCGGGACCATGAACAGGGAATAACCAATAAATAAAATCATGTCATTGCGCAAATACAATTTAATAATCAATTTAACAGTCGTATCATAATCCCCTGACGAGGTGAAGGATGAGATGGACAAACAACATATCATGAATAATGAATGAGATGAACATTGATGAGAAATCGTGAGTATTACCGTGAACCAATGAATGATTATACCAAAGCTAGATGATTTTACAATAGACCACCACAGTGAACCACGTCTTTGCTCAAAGACGTGGTTCACTGGGGCACAATGAAATGATTTACCAAGTACATAGAATACAATTGATTGATTCGCTATCCCCTTATTAATAATTGCGGGGTTCTATTTAACCCCTTCCCTGACGGGTTTATTTTAGAAAAATGGTCAAAAAAAGTCATATTTTTTTATTTCAGATTCAAAAGCATTTTAGGGAGGCAAATCCGAAAATGTTTTCCTTAATTTTTTATTCCAAATAACTAATGATTTATTCAATAATTTCTGAATGTTGCCCCTTAACTTGATAGAATTAGGCCACCTGCATATCAATATAACTTTTCTTCCCGGAAACCTTAGTTAGAATTCTTTTGAGGAATACATTTAGTTTATATTAGAATAGTATATACTTTGCCGACAACATTAATGTAGTCTATTCATTTTAGTCCATAGTACATCAAGAAGCAACGTACAAACATTCATGGGAGTTAGGTAACCCGCACGACGACGACTTTCGCCCTGAAAATGTTATAAGAAAATTTATTTTATGGCAAAAATCAAGAAACTTAAATCCCTTCCCTGATGACTTTTACAATTAACTTAAAAAAATTGTCATATTTTTTTCTTCCACTTTTTGATTAGTCTTTGGTAGTTGATGAATAAAAAATGCGAATACTATGGTTTTTAACAATTTAATTGGCAAAAAAGTGCATTTAATTGATTATATGTATCAAGATTTCATAAAATCATTATTTAACTTTTCAATAACAAAATTGATTATGAATATTGATAATGTAGCACAATGAACAAAATAAACTTTTCCTAAAATTACAATGAAAAATATAAAAAACAGGCATTGCATGAAATAAAAATTTTTAAAAGTTCACTTTAGTATGGTACAAACGAAAACATGGCACTACACATAGTCCCACATTGCAATCGGGGCAAAAGTACCGGCTCTCCCTCCTAACAATTTTTCCACGTGCATCCCTTTTTCGGGTACACACAGCACACTTTCTTGTTGGAAATTTTTTTTCTCTGATTCCGGTATTGCTTCCGGGAAATGCCTCTCTGTGAGCCGTCGGGGATGTGCTATTGTGGATGGCCTACCTGCCCTTGGGGAGGGAACACTGGGGAAATAGATCTCCATAATGTTTTCTATCAGGTCCAGCCTATATGCGAGGTGGGATTTTGTTCCACCTGATTTCACATGGAATACAAAAGAATTCCACAAAGAAATTTCCAATAAATGGAAAAATATTTTTTTATAATATTTTTTACCCCTCTTTCTTGGTATCGGGTAGTCAGCTAAATGCTGGTCCACCTTATCCACACCCCCCATGGTATGGTTGTAGTCAATCACCACTTTTGGCTTGAGCACTGCCACCCCTCTTTTTTGAATAACTCCCATTTCAGCGTTGTGCACTGTGGAAAGAACCGTCACTTCTTTCTTGTCTTTCCACCGGAGAGCCATTATTTTGCCCTTTTCGTATGCAAACACTTCCCCTTTCTTCATTTTTTTGTTTTTTAGTTCCTCCGGCATTCCTTTTCTCGTGGCCCGCACTGTACCATAAATATCACACGACTGTCCAATTAGAGCCTCAGCCAGTTGTGGCGAGGTATAAAAATTGTCCGTCGTTACGCAGTACCCCTTGCCGAACAGCGGCTTCATAAGCGTCATCACTACTTGTGATGACATAGGCATTCCTCCAAACTCCTGATCCAACAATGTGCCCTTCCCTGTATATATCACAGTTGACCACACATAGCCACTTCTTGATTCACACAGTACAAACGTTTTTATGCCAAATCGGGCTCTCTTCATCGGAATGTATTGACGCCAACCCAATCGCCCTTTGTAGAGGAGAAGGCTTTCGTCAACTGTTAGGTCCCTTTCTGGTGTATACAAAAAGCTGAATTTTTCATTGAGGATTTTATAAATAGGCCAAATTTTATTCAACTTTGGATTTGGGTGGATATCCGCTCTATAATCCTCGTTGTTAGTAAAATGCAAAAATTGGCGAATTTTCGCAAATCGCCGGTAGGCCATTGTCTCACCAAAAAAAGGGGTATTCAGAATTTTTCTGGTAGACCAAAAGTGCTCCTGCTCTGGTTTCCGCACAATGCTTTGCAGCATTATCAGCGCCAAAAACACTCGCATTTCTGGAGCACTCACATTCCGCCACTGATCTCTTGAGGTTGATGGTTTTTCCCGTAAGCACTGATCAGCATAGCGATTCGTCTCTGATACTATCAGTTCTATCACTTCATCATCAAAGAATAATTCAAAGAAATTATTCACGTCACCATCTGGGTCAACTTCGAAATTCATCGTTGAATTACCTTCAAAGTTGAATCTCTGAGGAGCAGGATTGGGAGGACCTGACGTATCCACCGCATGCCACCTCATTTCCCTGTCGTCGCGTTGTATCACATCTTCATCCTCACTAACATCCGAATCAATGTTCGTATGCTCAGAGATGCTTGACTCAGAGCCAGAGTGTTCAACATCCTCCAATTCCTCATCAGAAACATCAACGGTTGAATCACTTTCCGATCCACTCTCCATAACGGTAATATTCGTACACCAAAGAAAAAAAACTTCTGAAGCAACGAAATGATATCACCAGTTCAAGGGAAACTTCGAGATGTGCACACTACAACGTACGATGAATAACTAACGTGTCCTAAAATTTTGCGACAGCTAGAAAGAGGCCGATGGCAGGAGAACCAAAAACATATTCGCCGAAAACGAAGTATCAGTAAATGAAAGAAAAACCTTCGTCCCTTTTCCATACTGTAATCCGTTTTCCTAGAGGTAGCGTCATAAAAATCCATTTTCACAAGTGAAGAGAATAGGATGGGGGATAAGAGTATGAGGGGTCTGAGAGGTGAATAACCCGGGGGAAAGAGGAAAAATAGACTGAGTAACAGAAGATTAGCAGAAAATTGCAAAGGATGTTCAATGAGAGACGTGCAGACGGTCGGTAAATCCGAAAGACTTCCGACCGCCTGTTTATTGCCCTTGCGCATGCTCTTTCTCGCCCGAGAGACATCAATGCCCTTCCGTGCCCAACCGTGTCTTGCTGGGTGACCACCCAATACGGTGACACACGCCAGACGTCAGGGTAGGGGAGGGAATTTTGGGAAATACCAAAGGATGGGTGGTAGAGACCCGTCGGTGAACCAAAGACAAGGAGCATCAGAAAGGGTACGTGAATGCAGCCTGAGCGGCGAACGTCCGGCAGGGGTCGGTCCTCCCTCCCTCCGAGCGATTGGCGCCAGAGCCTCCCACCCTTCACATTCTCACCCCTTCTCCCGCTGAGAAGGGAGGGAGGGAAGGGTCTTTTTCTCTCTCTTCCCTTCGCACGCAGCCGGGCGAGAGACTTTCGGATTTTGTGCCTGCCTGCAGGTCTAATGTTCATGAAAGGACGACAATAGAAAACAGATAGAAGGATGTGTAAGGACTGAGGGTTGAGGAAAGGAGGGGATGAGGAAGAAGCATCGGGTGATGGGTGGAATCGATATTCCTTTCGTGCGAGCGAAAGTCACTGTTCCTGCCAATGACCGTCTCTCAGATCAAGACAAAATTCCAAAACTTCCCAAAACACCGACAGTTCACTGTATTGAAGCATACACGGATACAAAAACTACAGCGTAAATAAGTAAATTATACACAACTAATAGGTAAATATGTATTGCAAAGTAAACATAAAAATAATCAGGAACGCATTGTTGGTCATATTATAACAGATAAAGATTTACTGAGTAACAATTATTCCTTGAGTCTTCTAGATCAAATGCAATTTAGCGATAATGTAGAAAAGAACTTGTGACCCCATAGAAAAATTTCGCTTCCAGGGAGCGTAATTCCACTAGTATTCAGGTAGGATAGATAAGTAAAATAGATGAGTTTTGTGAGAACTGATAGAATATAATTCTCATAAGTAGATAGGGAATAATAAGTAATCGTGCATAAAAATAATATAAATCTAAAAAACATTCCCTCAATCATCATATAAATTACGTTATCAATAGCATAAGTAAGATTCCCACTTAGTACTTCGGGATATCAAGTAGCTAAACTTACAATAAGCCTAGTAGTAGAAAGAGTGCAAGATAAAATTGAATTTTCATGATGAGAAAACCCCCTTTGTTATTTCCACAAACTTTCTTACGCTATCATGACGCGCGTTTCACCACACTGTGGCATACTGTGGCGTATGCCACAGTGTTGTGAAACTCGCGTAGTGCCAGCGTAAGAAAGTTTGTCGAAATAACAAAGGTGGTTTTCTCATCATAGATATCCATAATTTCCACGAGTTCAGGCCTGAGATCATCGGTTTTATTGAATTTTCATGACCATAAAACGTTTCCTAACATTTATTTTGGATCAAAAAAAGCGCGTAAATATTGGTACACGGAGGGTAATTTTGGTGCGTGAAGTTTCTTTTTATACCATAATACAAGTGAAAAGCCGTTAAAAATGCGAAAATACAGAGATATGCATCCATATATGACATCTAGCGGCGAAGCAACGAATTACTACGAAGGGGGCGAAATATCTCGTCCAAAACAGCTAAAGAAGAGAAAAAGTAGGGTCGGACGAGATATCTCGTTCACGTCAGAATTTGCTAGACCATTTTGGACGAGATATCTCGCCCGCGTCAGGGAAGGGGTTAACAGATTGTACATCCTTGACCGAGGTACTTTTGTTTCACCATTTAAATTATCACATAGTTCCGTCCGTAATGAGTGATGATGAATTCAAGCAATGGGAAAACGAGAGAATCTTATTCCACTGTCCGAGGGAAACCGCTAACATTAAAACCAGATTTCATATTTTTGGCCTGCATGATTTTGGCAGGCACTCATGGCGGTTACGAATTAACAGGTCACACGATCGCTGGACACTTCCTTACTCCGCGTCACAATCTCACAGACAGAACAGCTGCACGTAGAGAATCTCCTTGCCCGACGCCATGCACGTTAGTCAGCCCTCTCCTGGACTCACTCTCCTTCAATACATCACTCCATTCATCCTTCCACACACTCCTGCACCCCATTATATAGCAAAAAAAACATTCGACACAAGTAATTCACTCACGCCGCTATCGGAGTCTTAAGTAATCACTTCAGCCTCAGAGCGCGGCAAACAAAACCACATAACATTCAACCACACCAGACCATTACATTTTCATGTAACAAAATTAATTTTGTTACAATATATTTTTTATCTCATACATTTTCAAAACCCAGCTTTCTTACTACCAGTCCATACCAATTATGTAGATGGATAACATGTTCTACACCTAATGTGGATGTCAAAGTCCTCTCATGCTTACTCATATTAATCTGACTCAATGAGATACTTGGAATTTTCTTTAACAATGTTGGCTTTGACATTGATGTATGACATTATGAACTTGCTGTTGCTATTATGCACCTTGTTGTGGACCTTTTATTAGTATACCATGCTTGTCTATGTCGTTTATATGCTGTTTGTTGACCCAGATAATAGAGCTAAAAATCAACATAAAGAGCATAGCATAAATATGTTAACATATTTCTCTTATTTTAGGTGCATTTTTACCACAGTTGACCCAGAAAAAGGAGTTAAAAATCAACACAAAGAGCCTCTCACAACATTGAAGTCGTGAGTATTGAACCAGAACTAAACTCTGTTATAATGTCTTTTGTTGTTACTCATTCCTTTTGGTTTAGTAATAATATTATGGTACCTAAGGAGACAACCAGTCTTCCTGTGGTATACCTGATAATGGATTTGTCTGGCTAATGGTGGTCTGCATGTGTGGCTAACCACCCCACATTTAGTTTAACTGGTTCTAAGGAATACCAGAAATGCCACCCACAACTGGCCCCTGTGAGATGGAGGCCCTTACCATGTTGGGCACGGCAATAGCAATAAGAAATTGAAGAAGGGAGCTTGGAGGGAGTGGATGGAAGTATTAAGAGGTGACCTAGTCGCATGCTATGCTACCACCAAGCATTAGGGAGTACACAGCAAGGAAGAACTCTTTGTAGTGTGTAATGCATCCAGAACACCACTACCTGTTGCAGCAGAACTTTTGCAACTGAGCTAACCATCTGTGATAGAGGTAACTCTCCACCACCTGCAGAGTCAGAGTAACGCACCACCAGCAAAACCACCCTTCTGGAACAGACAGACCTCCCCACCAGCTGATGAGAGTGCCACTCCAAAGTCGGTATCTCACTCACAATGGAAGGAAAGTGGTCAGGCCGATTCTGAACTTAGATTTCAGTTATTGAGCACTCTAACCTATAAGGAGGGGCCATCTTAAGAACTATCTGCAGGGTACCCACCTATCTCAGATGGATGGACTTATTGAAGAAATCCTGACAAAAATATCTGAACTCTGGACAGTCTATGCTCTATGATCTATGGTCCTGCTAAAATAATAGCAATTTTCTAAAAGAAAGCCTCTTGGGAGAAAAAAAGCAGCAAGAAGACTGAAAAAGTGAGAAACGAAGATTACACTGGCATGATGACAGGTGTCAAAGACTCCGTGTCTAATAGAAAGCATAGCAACTGGACGAATTTTCAATCCTGAAGTTAGACATATTGCATGTAGCCTTAGATACCACCATCACACAGTGA
The DNA here is from genome assembly GCA_963573305.1 of Pyrrhosoma nymphula. Lineage (NCBI taxonomy): Eukaryota > Metazoa > Arthropoda > Insecta > Odonata > Coenagrionidae > Pyrrhosoma > Pyrrhosoma nymphula. The sequence continues at coordinate 152,823,499 of OY754331.1, forward strand.
ATAAAAGTGTGCTTCTTACAATGAATAGAGATTCTGTGTGTGAGTATTTCCTGCACTTCTGCAACCTCCTGCATTCGGCACTAGGTAATGTTGAGGTATTGATATCACTTATCATCTTCAAGGAGACAAGTAATGCTCCCATCAATGAGCTGGGTGTCTTCTGAAAATCTTCCTTTCACCTGGTGGATAGATGCACACTTTTCCAGTCCGAACTCCATCCCTAGCTTACCTTTAAGCAGTATGAGGTGGATCTAATACGGGCACTCGCCACAGCCTGGAAAAAACTCCTTAAAAGGAGTAGATAGATAATTCATTAATGCAATGTTACATTCTAGACATAATCATATAAATTTTGAGAACCCCTAATGCTGACCTGTGCTGGGGTTCCCATTAATCATATCATGCAATTAAGTTTATACATAAGTCATACTTCTGATACATTCTTGCATATACATATGTGTATGTAGGTATTTATATTTAAAGCAAGAATAGAATAGGTATGTACATACAAGAATTTCTTGATGGAGCCATGATAACATTGTTACTAGCCGATAAATATTTGCATTTTTTTTATTTTTCTACATATTCTTGCAACCATTTTAACATTTTTAAATATAATAAATAATAAGTGGTGCTACAGTACATTTAAAAAAGGCATCTAAATTATTTATTCAAATCTAACATAAGGGTCAATCCATTTGAAGTGGTCCAAGGGTGGTTGCTTGACCAATTAAAAAAAAAATTGAAATTTTCCCAGTTGATTCCCTCATGTCTTAAGACATTAGAACTATTTTTTTCAAATTTTTATCTCAAGTGGTTTACCTTGGGTGACCATTTGTATAATGTTACGCAAGTCCATTTTTTGTCATTTACAATTGTACATATACAAAAAGACTAAGTTGTGCTAATTTAAGATTTTTATCTCCAACCCCATCAGAGTTATTCAAAGACATACTTAGAAAAATTTGCAAAAAGTGACTTTTTTAATTTATAACAATATAAGGGTAAGTATATCACTATTGATATTTTTTATGATAAACCTACTAACTTATATCAACAAATAAAAAATAATTCAAACTGTATATTCCACTCCTACTATTAGAAAAAAATTTCAAACAGTGAAATTTCACTCGTAACTTTTTTAAATTTTGCTTGTAGTTTTACCTTGGAAATGATAGAGATAGGTAAACAAACCACTGGACTTATTTTTTACCTTGAAAAATAACAAACAAAATGCTTTTTGTTTCATCCTTCTAGGATAAATTTTTTTTGACCAATTCAAATGGATAGTTGTACTAAAACATTAAAAATTGATGCTCTCGAGCAAGTCGAGAGAATATGGCACTTTGCAGCCCCTACACGGCCCTTTTAAATGAGTAATGGTTCCTGCAGTCCTCCCCACTCCTTTCCGAAAAATTAACCTCAAGAAAAAAAAGTGTTGTACCATTAATAAATCCTGTGGAAAAAGTACTTAGTATATAATTTAGTATGACTACATCTTTAATATTTTTCCTTGCATTAGATCTGTGGATACACTGAAAAAGATGTCAATATTATTTTTTTATTAAAAGAAGATAAATACGAAGGAAATTCGTTATATGAAAGTAAATTCATATATGTAGGTAGAGATTGAATATCCATTTCCAAAAATAGAGTTGAAAAGTTGGGGGTGGGGGAGGGGGATGGAGGCTAGGGTGACCAACTTCTGTATTTCCCGGGATCTCCCGAATTTGGCCCTATTTTTTCACGATCCCCTGGCTCCCATATTTTCTGTCTCTTTGGGTGAATTTCTCCCGTATTTTTTCGCATAGTAAATTAATTCAGTTTCAATAATTTAAATTTTGCACACACGATCGAAATTCGTTTAAACGTTTGAGAGCAGACACAATTGATTCTATATTGAGTTTTTTCTATCGATTATCTCGTTTAGAAATGACTAACCAATAGTTTAAATCTCCTTATCTGTTTAACTAATGAACGCGTACTTACTTACTTCCTTTCGTTCGTTGTGTTGCTCAGCGGGTGGTGATATGGCGTGATTTAGATTCAGTGGTTTTACTCTACATCACCACCTGTGAGCCGTATAGGGGCAAGAGTTTATGATACAATAATGGGCAGTGATGACGAACACCACCAAAAAAGAAAATGAAGTATATGTGTACATATCTTGCGAAATGGGAGCAATATAACTTCTGAAAACTTAAGAAATTGGTAGGCTATATAATGAGCACACCATGTAGTAATTCTCATACAGAGAGAGTATTTTCTCTTATGAATAACAAGTGGACAGATGTTAGGAATAGGAGCAGTACAAAGCTGATCAAATCGGAACTACAAGTTGCCACGAACATCACTCATTCTTGCACTGAATTTTTAGAATTTGCAAAAAGTGATGGCAAACTATTGTCTGAAGCAAAATCTGTTGCAAAATATATTTAGGTCTACTAAAAGTATAAAATAAAGTTCTTTTTAATTTTTTTTACAAACACAGCATTGCTATTTTCTTTTATTTGTGAAATTTTGCCGTGTTCTAAATCTCCCTTATTTTTAGTCAAGGATATAGAAATCTCCCTTATTTTCTTCAAAAATAGTTGGTCACCCTAAAGGAGGCTTATATTTGGGAGGGTAGCTATATTCAGATAGATATGGTATAGATCGATCCTATTACCTATAGTTCGTAACAATAATACCGATAATGAATAATAATACTTAGACAAGGGCTGGGTAGTGCAGACCATCTGGGGTAAAATTTGCCCTCAGTACAGAGCTTTGGGGATGACTTAAGCTTGCGTGTGGAGTCGCCTTTGCATGTAAGACCCTGGGTGATTTTCAAGCGATTATTTTTGGGGATTTTGGTCTTATATGCCATCAAATACAGCAATTAAAATCAAATTCACTAATTAAAAAAATTATATGGCTCATGGCCTAATTTTAAATACAGTAAGTCCTCGACTTATGCGGTTAATTGGTCCCAAAAATTTCCTCGTAAGTCGAAATCCACGTAAGTTGAAACACAACTTGCCTATCCATTTTTGAACCATTAACGGTGCCGCGTTTACTGCAATTGGTGGCAATTGGCGATGCTTACAGAAAACGCCATCTTTTGAGAGGCCGTTAAGTTAACATAATACGAAATTTCAGATAGTAAAACTAATCCAATCTTCATTTCACTGGATATTTAAATTTAAAGTGAGTATAATTACACAAAACATGAACAAATTGAAAATTTGTGAAAATTATCATACTCATGTGAATGCCTGTTCATAATTGAATAAATAGGTATGTATATATGCTATTTAATTCGACTTTTATCATGTACAATTATTCTAACTGTTGACTCATTCATCCCAGAAGAATGTGCAATTCAACAAACTTTTCACCTTTGTCATGTCTCTTAATAATTTCCAGTTTCGTTTCCAAACTTATAGCCTTACTTTTCTTTTTGCCACTCGTAGAAATCTCACCACTCTTACGTTTCTCAGCCATTATGAGAGGTTCACATCCAAAATAAACACAAGATGATTTTAATGATTTTTACGAGAAAACTTTATCGAACTTGATAAATAACGATCCCAATGATCAAGTCTCAATGGAAACACAAGTTCCTCTATCTGCTGCACGAATGTGTTCTTTTTTTGCTGTGATGAACTACAGGCATCATCTATGGAGTATAAAATTAACTACGTGTCGACTTACGTGGGAATTTTGACCTTAAGGTCAAACTACACCGAAAAAAGACGTTGATGCCATGTAAGGCCGGTGACAGGCTCACGTTTTCCTCACATTTCTTTTGCCACGACAGATATGCGGCGACAGCAAGTAGAAGTCAAACACATAGGTTCTTATGGAGCTATTAGGCCATGGACATGCTTGCGTTTCCTCCGCGTTTCTGTCGCCGTGACATAAATTCTGGTTGGGGGTCTGCAACATGTCGCGGAGGAGGTGATACCAAAGTGCGAGCATTCTGAACGCTCAGTCTCATCGACGTAATGAATTCGGAAAGTGATGATCTACTAATCGTGCTCGCTGTTTCTTGGTATTTGAAGAAAAAGAAATGTCTTTCATCAGCGTTTTTGTCGTGACGTGCCTAAAACGCGACTTGCAGCATTTTACAATTCACCGCTAGTCGCTGGTCGCAAGCTTGACCGACCCCATGCTATTCTAAGCATTTCAGTTTCGGCGCACTATTGCTGCCGCATATTAGTCGCGACAACAGAAACGCGGAGGAAACGCAAGCACGTCCATGGCCTAAACAACTATATTTGCGACCAGCGACAGATTTGAAGGTGCTGCATGTCATTTTTATGGCGCGACACAACAAATAGCCGATGTACACTCCCCATACTGAGGACTGGTGAATGTGCCGTTGCTTATCGCGCCATTGTAGTAGAGTAGGCATTCCGAACGCCCATAGTTTGGCATCAACTCTTGGGCGCTTGACAATGAGTCGTGGGTCGTCACCAGGTGTATTTTTAGCGGCAACAGAAACTTGGAAAAAATGCAAGCATATCACTGGCCTAACTGAATATCCGCTTAACTCCGGATCTGCGTTACTCGGATCCGCGTAAGTCGAGGACTTACTGTACATTAATTATTTGGTGTCCAGAAGAACTCCAAGTACCTTGGAGTTCTTCTGGACACCAAACTCAACTGGGGAGAACATCTTGAGGTCAAAATCAAGAAAGCATGTGCCTCCCTATGGATATGCAGGAGGGCCCTCGGCAAAACCTGGGGACTTCAGCCAAAAGCGATCAAATGGATTTACATTGCAGTGGTGAAGCCAGCTTTTCTACACTGCTCAATTGTCTGGTGGAAGAAGACTAGGCAGATTACTGCAAGGAATAAACTCAACCACCAGCAAAGAATGGCCTGTATGGGTATCACGGGAGCCATGAGGACAACCCCGACGCTGGCCCTCGAAACCCTACTGAGTCTCACACCACTCTACGTGGAAGTCGAGACTCAAGCTAGGATGGCGGCCTATCGTCTCAAGAGACAGGGACAATGGAGTGACAGAGGAAACCTCTCTGGTCACAGACAACTATGGACGGAACTTAGGGAGTCGAACCCCATTTGTGAAATGGGCACAGACGACATGACGGTTGCGTTCAACAAAACACCGCCTCTCTTCAAAACCCACTTTCCAACGAGGGAAAGGAAGGAGGCAAAGACAATGGAGCATATGTCTGGTTTACAGATGGCTCTAGAAGGAAGAGCAGGAGCAGGGGTTCACTGCCGCCGACCTGATAAAAAGCTCTCAATTCCTTTGGGGAAGCACGCCACAGTCTTCCAGGCAGAGGTCTTCGCTTTGCTGACCTGTGCCTATGTTGCCAAGGATATCTGCCGTAAAGGCAGACCAATTCACATATGCACCGACAGCCAAGCAGCTTTAAAAGCTCTCACATCGCCGTGGTGTAAATCAAGGCTGCTGCTGCAATGCCGGGAAGCACTGGACTCCCTCAGCAGACAGAGCAAGGTAGAACTTTTCTGGGTCCCTGGCCACACAGGCATAACCGGAAATGAGATAGCGGATGAACTAGCAAAGGAGGGCTCGAACAGGAACCCAATTGGACCAGAGCCTTTCATTCCAATCGCACCCTCTTCAGGGATTTTTAAGATCAAAGAGTGGAGCATAGCTCAACACTCTAAGATCTGGCAGAATGTACAGGGGCTTAGGCAAGCCAAGCTCCTGATAGAAGGACCCAGACCGGGGATGGCAAGAAAGCTTCTATCACTGGACAGGAGACAACTTCGTACGATAGTGGGACTGCTCACCGGACACTATCAGGTTATGAGGCACCTCCATCTCCTGAGAATCACAGACTCGGCGAAATGTAGATGGTACGAGGAAGAGGACGAAACAACATCGCACGTACTCTGCAAGTGTCCAGCTTTGATGAGGACTAGAGTTAGGCATCTGGGCTCTCCATATTTGGAACTAGATGAAGTCAGGGGTATCCCCATAGAGGACATGTTATCCTTTAGCAGGGCGACTGGACTCTATGGGTGAATACAAACATGGTGGTTGGCACAATGGACCATTAGGTCTAAGTGCCTTAGCTCCTCCTTGGAGGAACTCCACCTACCATTTAATCTAATCTAATCTACTGTACATTAAATGAAGAGACCTGAAAAATGTTATTACGTATTACATACTGTCTCTTTTTTAGTTCCTCCAACTATGTTAAATCGAGGTTCTACTGAAATAGGGAAGTGCACTAATTTTTTTTTAATTGCTGAATTTGAAAATTTAGACTAAAAAAGAAATATTAGTGTAGTTGCTTTTATTTTCTGCATCCGGGAAATGCACTTTAAAACGTTTTGCAAGTCGGAAAATTTCATGTTGCGCTGAAACACCGTACCACCATCTTGATTGAGTTGTAACGTTACATGGCAGTAGTATCACTGTAATCTGTCGTCTTCATTAGCGAGGTGAGAGGTTCAGAGAAACGGTAGCGTTAATGTGGCTTTGTTTTCTGAAAAATGTCGGTGAATATAGAAAACTCTGCAAAGCAGAATTACAAATGGTCCACGTCCAAACTAACGCGATACCCCGATTCATTAATTTTATGCTCGGGACATATTCTGGCTTTCATGCTGCAGATGTTGTTGTCCCTTCGGATTTGGGCATAACTAATGGCATTGTCACCGTAAGATTCCCTGGTATTGCTTTAAACATGTATAAGAGTGGGTTAATATTAATCATAAGCCCGTAAAAATTGAATATTGCGGCAATATCTACTAAATTACATGCGATAAGGTGTTGATACAAAACCACTCACCACTTAGCTTTAACTCCTCGTATTTCAGGAATGTTGAACCTGTCCCCTTTTTTCAAAAATTGAGTTACTGTAAATATATCTACATTTGGTAAATTGTTGGAATTCGCCTTCTCCCAACCAAGATTAACTTTTCTTGAACCCATCCTTGGAAGCGAACCACAGCAACAACCAGCCAGCATGGAATAACTGCTAACATCCCATGATTCTATTTGCCAAGTGCTCACATTCCGGCCGGCGTGAATAAATACGGAAGTGCCATGAAAACGTCTTGCTGCAGACGACTTAAATAGGTCTATTGCCACTTTTCAATTAGGCTCAGTTCTTACAAAAATGTTTTGGCATGTTAAACGGCAATCTGCCAAAATATATCCAGTGAAAAATAAATACCATCATTAATTTATTAAAGATTCAATGTGGTCTTCACACTACTATCCGCAAACTTAATGAAGCTGACACTTGAATGAATAATAATATATTATACAATGATGTATGTAGTCATGTACTCAAAAGAGAAGCAATCAAATACATACTCTGATGATATTTTTAAAACAACAAAAAAAGGTACATGTTCAAATTCAGTAATTTTTCCATGCAAGAATAGTGGTACAACTAACGGCGTTGAAGCTGCCTTCTGTTACTGCCCTGTGACGTCATGGCAAATATTCAACATGGACACCCATTTTGGAGGCCTTTACATTTATTCAAATTTCCGATGGGTATCTCAAATCAACTATGCACTCTTAGGATTTAAACTGTGGTTTTACGGCATTTTGATATTCTGAACTCTAATTTAAAAATGTTTTTTGGGGCATTTTAAACACTAGTGCACTTCCCTATTCACTGTTAAGAGAATCATACAGAATAGCAATTTTGAGGTTCTGCAGCTTCCTTATTCATTTCCAAAGTGAATTTTTGCTTTGTTAATAGGATTTTTGTGGTTTGATGACTCTGCTATTATCACTAAAATGTTATATTCAACATTTTTATTTGTATAACACATATAGTACAATTGCATCACTATTGAAACATTTCTTGTTAGAAAAGGTATATTACAATATACAGGACTCTTTGGAAGAGTCTTTTGGACTTTAATTCACAAACTATTGTTCTTCCTATATTTTTCATGAATTTCTATATCTTGTCCTACATTTTATTGTAAAATATCTGGACCAATAAATAAATAAATAGTTTAAACTTGAAAAAACAACTTTTTCAATAAAGATCAATGCCAGATTTTAATGTATATTCACAACGTATTAAGATTTAATACTTTTCACTCAATGACAATGCAAAAGAAATTTTTTTTGCTCTGTCCAATTTATATGCAGTGTAATTGAATTTTATTGGGCTCAGAATTTCTAAAACTTAGCTGCATTTTAAATTTGCATATCAAATTTCTACTGGGGAGCAGTTATGATCTTATCAGTCATAAAAAAGCACTTGGCAAAGGCATTATAGGATATTGAATTTTTCCTGATAACCTTCTCAGGTTGATCAGAAGTAAATCATTGTTACAATTACTTTTGAAAGCTTTAGCCCAGTATGCTATCTTTACCCCATAGTCTAATGAATTTTCTATCGTCACAATTTAAGGAAATGTATGTACCGTAAAAGCTCTTTATATCGACATGGACGGGACCAAAATTTTGACATTTTGATGTATCGAGGTTCACTATAGAGAGGTTTCAGTAGCACGGTCCTATTCACCTACCTTTGGAATGAAAGGTACTGCTGTCTTTTAAATCATTCTATTTATGGGTTTAAGCATACATACATGCATTGAACAATAGAAAATTATATTTCAATGAATATTTAGTAAAAATGTTCGTAACTAGTCTTTGTAAAAAAAGTTAAAAATTTGAGCTTGTTTAATTATTTTTTCCAACTCTTTTGAAATTATATCATAAATCTTGTTAAGCAATATCATGTTTTCGCTCTTTCTGTCCTCCATGCTTTTAAAAACCTCTCAATAACATTCATTGCATTTTAAGCCTCTTTTTTTGGAGGGAGCTGAAACCAAATCCCCTTCGTCCATTTCTTCCTCTGCTGTACCCTGTTTTCTCTCTTCATCTACTGGATCCAAAACCTCCCCCCCCCCCCATTTCGAGCTCATGTAAATAAAGAATTGTCTACATTTACATAATCTTTGAATGAGGAATGGGTCTCCATCACTTCACTGATTTTATGCCATTCTGCTGGCTCATCCTCAACTATATCACTATCATCGTCACTACTACCATCCAGAAACCCTGCCTTATTGAAGCATTTTTCAATGGCTTCTCCGTCTAAATTTTACCATGAAAGGCATAGCCTGTGGATGGCCTGAAGGATATTCCAAGAGCACTTTTTAACGTCATTATCACTATCCATCCTCCTCAACATAAACAGCACTAGTTGTTTGCGATAATGTCTTTTGACCAAGGAAATGATGCCTTGATCCAGGGACTGCAGCTTGCTGGTTGAGTTTGCAGGAAAATGCACTAGTTTTATGTTCTGTATTATTTTACGTTACAGTTGTAACATGCCCCTCTGAGTCTCCGGCAAGCATCAGGTTTCATGGCGTCATAATGGCCGGAGACTCGAGAGGGGTTGTGCAGTGATCGCAGCCACGTCCGACTACGATGTGTGGCTACGCCGCGGTCGGGTCATGCGTCCGCAGTAGACGGAGTGACCCCAGGATGACAATGTTGATGTTCCTTATTATTTTTCGTTACAGTTGTAACATGACCCTCCGAGTCCCCGGCAAGCATCGGGTTTCATTGCCGTCATAATGGCCGGTGACTCGAGAGGGGTTTTGCAGTAATCGCAGCCACGTCCGACGCCCATCGGATGTGTGGCTACGCTGCGGTCGGGTCATGTGTCCGCAGTAGACGGAGTGACCCCAGGATGACGGCCTTCTGCATGCGTGCAACTATTGATTCCGCCTGTGCCACGCAGGACGGAATGCACTTGATGTTATTCATCAGCGAACCCTTAACTCCACCGAGCACACCTATGATGAGGACCACCAGTTTCACAGAGTGTCCGGGGTACATCTGCCGAAGTTCGGAAAGCAGGTCTTGATATTTCGTTCGTTTCTCCACCTCTTTCGCATCCATGTTAGTTTCAGCCGGAGCCGAAAACTCGATCACGAACATGGAGCGTGTGAGGTGGTCGAGGAGAACGATATCAGGCTTGGTCGCCTCCAACTGCCTGGTGGTGGAAAAGGAGTAATTCCACCAGATTGTGCATTTATCGTTCTCCATGACGGACTCAATATCTCCAGGGGCATAGGGCAGCACAGGTGTTTCGTCGATGCCATAATGGTGTCGAAGATGAAAGTATAACACTCGTAGGGCCGCATTGTGCCGAGCTAAATACGCTGACTTGGCGTAATAACTACAGCCGGAGAGAAGGTGACTCAAAGTCTCCGGCTGAGCTCGGCACGCCCTACATCTCGTGTCCGCAACCTCCGCCTTGAATATAATGCAGCGGTACACGAGTGTGTTTATGACACCATCCTGGCACGCGAGGACAAAACCCTCGGTCTCGGACTTCAGACCGGCGGAGCGTAGGAAGGCAAACGTCAGCTCCTTCGATAGCCCATGCTTTTCGATGTTTCGATAGAAATCTCCATGCATGGGGTTATCGGTATGCACCTTGAGCTAGGCCTTCTGCTCGGCTTTTTTTATTTCGAGCTTGAGGACATCTGCCTTCAATGACAAGATGGTCGTGTCATTGTCGCTTCCGTCGGATGACGGGTCGAAGTCGAGACCGGTTTCGTCCGCTGCCCTCTTTGCCGCCTGGAAGAGAAACGCCCCTGCTCCCGCACTCTCGTGATCTCTCACGAGATTGAGCAGGGGGTCCCTGCTTTTCAAGACTCGGCAAGCTGTACCCAGGACAACTCTGTTGTGGAGACACTCCAGACTCAATAGTCCTCTACCACCTACATTGCGAGGGAGATACAATCTGGCGACGGAAGATTTCGGATGAAGACTTCTATAGATGGTCATCATCTTCCTCGTTCCCCTATCGAGGTTCTGCAACTCGTTGACGTTCCACTTCATGCATCCGAAGGTATACAGCAGTGTAGGAACCGCGAACATGTTCGTGGCAAGAACCTTGTTCTTGCCTGACAGCTCAGAACTCCAGATGTGTCTGAGAGTCTGTCTGTATTTGGCGGTGATCCTTCCCTTCACTGCTGCAACCTCCTGCATTCGGCGCTGAGGGATGCCGAGATATTCATAGCTGTCATCGTCCTTGAGGTGACGAATGATGCTCCCGTCAAGAAGTTGCACGTCTTCTTTGATCTCCGAAAATCTTCCTCTCGCCAAGTGGATGGATGCACACTTGTCCTATCCGAACTCCATCCCTATAGCCTCACTGTATTCCAGTACGGTGTCCAGGGCAGTGCGGAGGTCTATCGCATTAGAAGCGTATAGCTTCAGGTCATCCATATAAGACAAATGGGTAACCTTATGCTTCCTGTCACCTGGAACACCGCACATGTATCCTTTACCTCGTAGGAGCCTGAGGGACAGGGGTAGGAGGGAAATACAGAACAGTAAGGGGCTCAAGCTGTCGCCTTGAAAAATGCCAGGGTGGTATGTTACGAACTCTGTGGAAACTGACCGCTTGCCTGAGGTCAGAACGAAGCGCGTTTTCCAGAGTGGTAACAGGCGTTGGATGCAGGACACTACCTTTGGGTGGACTTTCATCAACTTCAGCATGGCGATCAAAAGCTCATGCGAAGTGGTGTCAAAAGCCTTCTTGTAGTCCACCCAGGCCATTGATAGGTTTCGCTTATGCCGGATGGCATCCTGGCATATGCACCTATCAATGAGCAGGTTGTCCTTGCATCCCACGATTCCCTGCTTTGAGCCCCTCTGCTCGTACACCTCCTCCCACACTGGCTGGACTTGGTGTAGGATAAGGTCGCTCAAGATCGAGGTGAATGCCTTATATACAGTGTTGAGGCAGGTTATAGGGCGGTAGTTCTTTGGATTGGACAAGTCTCCCTTCTTAGGTATCAGAACCGTGCGTCCCTCAGTCAGCCAAGGTGGAATTGGTTTTCCACCATTTAGAAAGGACGTGAAGATTCTTGCGAGGTGTTGGTGGGTGGAAGTAAATTTCTTCCACCAGAAGTTATTCACGGCATCCATTCCTGGAGCCGAGAAATTCTTCTTGCCAGAGAAGGCCTTCTTCACGTCACTTTCGGTGACTGAAAGAGGTCCATCCACATCTTGTAGGTGGCGGTCACAAACCTCTTTAAAGAGGCCTATGGCCGGAGTGTCTCCGTTGAATGGCTTCGACGTTTCGTAGATTTCCTTCCAGAAACGTTCAACCTCTTGGACGGGTGGCGGAGACTCAACAACAGGCGGAGGTGGCCGAAAGAGACGGAATGGGTGAAGGAGAAAGGTAGAGTTCTCCCTCACGGCCTTGCTCCTCTTGAGGAGTTTTTTCTGGGCCGTGGTGAGCGCGCGTACTCTGTCGACCGCGTGCTGCTTAATAATGAGCAGCACGCTTTTATTCAATGTGTGATGGTTGTATCTGATGCTGCGCGCTATGCGCCGAACTTTAGGAGTGAAAGCTCGCCCAGATGCGATGTATTCCATCACGCACTGAATTCTCGACGCCTGTTGTCTCGCCTGCGTGATCTTGGCCTCCAACTGTTCCAGCCTTTTTTCTGCTTTTTCCTCCCAAGAGGTGTTCTTTTGGGAGTGAGCCATGATTTTGGCAGCAGCGTAGACCACGCAATTGACCGTCCATAGGTCCGACGTCTCTGTCAGGATTTCGTCGATGAGGCCATTCAAATGGGAAAGGTGATTACCCCACAGAGAGATTTTTTGGTGGATATCTTTTGGCCTAGGTTGTCCATCATCATAAGATATTGTGCTTAACAACCGCGTTCGTAGTTCAGCGACGGCCTGACCAGCTTCATCTCCATTTGGCAGAGACTGCGGCATGAGTGCCGTTCTAGCCTCAGGTGGTGCAGAGGCTGCCTGTGTCGGGGAGAGTGGTCTGGCCGGTGGTGTGTTCCTCTGAACTGGCGGTTGGTGGAGAGTTTCCTTTTTTCGCAGGTGGTTGGCATAATTGCGCAGATTCTGCTGCGATAGGCTGTTCCTTATTATTATTATTATTATGTCTTATTAATACACTAGTTTTATGTTCCTTAATACCATTTGTTCGTTTTTGTGGGCAGTGCAATTGTCATTGAAGAGGACAATTTTTCTGTTCCACATACCCATCTTAGAGTCTACCATACATAACCACTCACGGAAAATGGATGCTGTAATCCATGAAATAACAGAATTCCTATACAGGCTAGAGAGTTTTTTAATATTTTTAAAGCATCTTGGTTTTTTAAATTTGCCTACAATGTAGGGTATTTTTTATTGTTTGATGGAGGGTAGAGTCAGAAGCATCCCCATATCTGGACCAATTATACAGGAGAAGGCGAGGGAAATGGCATTACAAATGGGGATTGAAAATTTTCAGGCTTCCAATGGCTGGCTGCAAAACTTTAAAACCCGTTGGAATCTTGAAACTTTGAAGATGTGTGGGGAAGAAGCTGGTGTTAGTAATGTAGTGGTAGAAGAGTGGAAAAAAAACTCTACAGACAATTTTAATAGGTTACAAAAAATGTGACTTTTTTAATGCTGATGCGGCTGGATTTTTTTATAACTTGCTCCCTGATGAGACCCTAGGATTGTGGGATGAACCCTGTCATGGTGAAAAGAAGAGCAAAGATAGATTTACTGTTCTTTTTTGTGCTAATTCTGATGGTTCTGAGAAATTGGAGCCCCATGTACGGAGTTTTACGATGTGAAGAGGTTCACTATAAGGCGGTTTTACTCTACTTGTTTTACAATGGTAAAGTAGGGATATACTTTTAAGCTTGTATGACTACAGGAATGCATGTGTATTGAAAAATTTAAAAGGAGCAGCCAACATGAAAATATATCTGAACATAAAGGACTCACTGAATGAAGACAAATTTTGATTCACCTTAATAACTTTGCAAGAGCACTAGTTTTGTTCCCTGAGTACTAAAAGGAAAGGAAATAAAAAGAGTTAAATAAAACTTCACATTTTGGATAGCTTTTGACTAAGTCTGATGACATTAAGTTGTCGCTCTTCAAAGAATGTAGTAGCTTCATAATCTTAAAATAGAGAAGTGATCTACAGCCTAACCCTAGCAGCTTCTAGACAAGATTCGAAACACTTCCAGATAAGTTTCGCTATTAGCGTTCCAGACCAGACTGGTCAACAGCACTCTTTCAACTTGTCCCCAGTTGTAGACGTCTAGATCCACCCAAAAGTTCCTGTTCAGTTTCAGTGGCCCTACAGATGAAATATTTTTACTGGGGAATATATTCCTTGGTGTTTCACCATTTATACCCTTGTATTTAAATCTATATCACTCTATGGAAGGTGATAGATCAATTACATAAATCTCTCCTCTTTGGCTCAATGCAAGTACAAAGGTTCATAAAACCATGTAAAGTGAACCAGTACACATTGATCTATATTTCTCTTAATATGTATCTCTATTATTTTTTGCTCCTCCGTATGCAGATTTGGACTGAAAGTGGAGACAGCATTCTGTTTTATCTCTGAACCATGCAGCATGAATTTTCTGTTTTACTTATAGGTATCGACAACTAACTGATAGTAAAGCCTTGCGCCTTGAAGGGGCAGCTCCAGTGATGGGAATAAACCTTGGACTTTACTTAGAAGGCACTGTGCATGTTGGAGATCCTGTTTATGTTGGGAGACCTCTGATTTAAACTAACAATGAAAACCTATTGTGTAAGTTGTAAGCTAATATTAGACGGTGGAAAAATGTACCTGTGGCAGCATCTCTCCTTGAAGATTTCCATCTTCTTGATTTATGGTGTAGAGGGAGTCTACTTGTTAGATATATTGTGTTAGAAAGTGGTTCTTTGCCCACTGCGACCTGTAGTGTTAGCCATGGGCCAGTAATGTACAAAATGGAAACTAGTAATTCTACAGGCTGCATCTCTATTTGGAGATTCTTCATTTTTAGGTAAATAATGGTAAACAAGTAGTAAGTCAGGATAATTTTTAAAAACTTTTTGTTCATGTTTGCAGAACTGGAATACTCTCGTACCATAAAATGTTTTCTCCAACAGGTATTTTTATTTTGTAATGGTACACAATTCTGCTATAGCTACAAAACAATTATTCATGAAACGTTTTTCAAGCTTTGCAAAATTCATCTAAAAATGTCTTGTATCCATCATTGTTCATTCATTATTAATGGTCTATGTGCTTATAGTTTTATTATATGTACCCGTTTCCACAGACAGTAGAATAGGTATCTAAAATGTAAATTATTTCTATATTTGTGAACTATGTAATTATTTGAGTTTTATGGCTAAACGATGCTCAATAATATATTCCTAGCTGAAAAGGGAAAGAATTCATATTTTAATACATCTATGTAGCATGTCATGCAACATGGTTTATAGAATATTTTAATCCTGCAATATTTTATTTTATATTTTTGTAAATAGTACACTGAATGTAGTGAACTTCTTCAGAATGCGCAGGGTTGAAATCACCGGTTGAGTTATGCAACCATTTTGTCAGGACAACAGAACCAAAAAAACATATTTCGGGTGAATTTGATTACATATAAAGGAAATTTATGCTATAGAATGTGCCATTGGTCTGCTTCTTCTTAGTGTTTCTAAGTACAGAATTCAGATATGTTGTCTTCCTATCTGCAACGACAAGAAACACGATTTGACATAAATTTTTATAAAATTGCTTTGTCCTCTTTTAAGGTTCTATTTTTGAGCTTTTAAGGGGGGGCAGCTGCCCACCCCCCCAACCCCTCGCTGGGTATGCCCATGTGCACAGGTACCAAAATAGAGGATCGAATGATAAAACACGTCCACCATGTTTGAAGGCAAGACTGACGTAACTTTATTTTTTTAAATCATCACCAGAGTGCAGCACAGACATAGAACAATACACTTTCGAGCTCTGACCTTTTTTTGTGTTTTTGCCACAACTATTAACCCTATAAGTTGTTACTTCAACAATGGGCCCAAGGATTGAACCCTGAGAGAAACCAGAGTTAACTGATAAGTTATTGGACTTATAGTTACCGTACATATTAGGTAGTTATAATGACAATCTGTAATCTATTTGTAAGGTAGGTTTCTAACCACTGTATAGCTTTGCTCTTTTTACTTAGGCCATGACATTTTCTGAGAATAATTTTATGATTGACCAAATCTAATGCCTTACTCGGGTCAAAAAATAATCCAAGTACAGCGGACTCTCGTTAGCACGTTCTTGAAGGGACCCGGGATTCTGAACGTGGTAACCAGGAAAACGTGCAAAACAGGGTAGGCATTCCATGGAAAGTCAAATACGTACTGGTTGGTTGCATAACTTGCAGGGGAATGTTATTCTGCCGCTCATTATAGCCCATGCCGTAGATAACTGGTGATCATTTATTGTAAAAATAGTTTATTTTCCACCTATTCTGCCACCCAAGAAAATACATACGATCCCTAACGCTGATGCATACTCAATTATTAATGATGACGACAAATGTCATCATCATTAATAACCAAACAGCACGTTTAGTTTACAGAGAGTCCGCTGCATAAATTTTTTTTTGTTCTTCAACAATAAAGTTAATGGCACTAAACAAAGCTTATTTGGTGAATTTACCTATGCGGAAACCAAACTGGCAGTGATGAAGTAAGGCAGAATTTTCCTGAAACTCATTAACTTGGGAGTAGAATACATACTCAAATACTTTGGAAAATTGAGAAAGAAGAGAAACTGGTCTGATCACCATTGTTTTTAAATGCAGGGACAACCTTTGAAGTCAATAGGGGGCATCAGGGGAGATACCATTAGATAGTGACTCATTGGCCAAGAATAAAATTGGTTCCATGATTTCTTGTTTACATGCTTTTAGGAGCTTGCCAGGAACATAAGCAATGCCAGGTGAGAATTTCTTACCCACCTTTGCAATCACTTTCTATAATTCTGTAACACTACAAGCGGGTTTAAGAAAGATGGGGAAGGGGTACTATCACTAGAATACGTATATTTATATTCATATTGGTCAGAGGCTACTAAGTCTTGATGTGCAAGGAAGTTGTAATTAAAGGCATTTGCTATTTCATTGTGATCTTTTATGAGGGTGCTTTATGAATCAAAGAGGAAGGGGAAGAATTAGTTTTAATGCAGCCTGTAGACTCCTTTACTATTTTCCAAGCAACACTATAGTCATGGTTGGAATTAATTAATCTCAAATCATGGTAGGATCTTTTTGCTCCATGTATTGCATTTTTGTAATGCTTCTTGAACCTGTTATGATCATTATCAATCCTTTCATCACAAT
This sequence comes from Pyrrhosoma nymphula, assembly GCA_963573305.1. Lineage (NCBI taxonomy): Eukaryota > Metazoa > Arthropoda > Insecta > Odonata > Coenagrionidae > Pyrrhosoma > Pyrrhosoma nymphula. Next base: position 152,840,656 of record OY754331.1, read on the forward strand.
GGTACTTATCATGATGGGCATTTTCTTTTATCGTAGCTGATAAAGAAGGTCTTTCAGGAGTTAGCCATTTTTTACACTGTGTTGATTTGACTTTAACCGGAAGGATAGGAAAATCACACTCAAACAGAAACAAAAACCTTGAGTCAAAGAGATTGAAACAATCATGAAAGTTGGAGATTGAATATCATACCAGTCTTGGCAACGAAAGTTTGTGCAAAAAGAATGTATATTAGATTCACTGAAGAAACATTTAATATTAGTAATGGGCAAATTACTGAGATATGCAAGATTAAATTTTGACTCTATCAAGCAGTGACGAGAAATTATGGGATCATACACTTTATTTCACAGTTGGCAGCATCTAAGTTAGATATCATAATGTCTGGCAGGAGATATTAGTTACTCTCATGGTAGATTTATTCACTATAGTTGCTTTAACCTATAAGAATCCAGAATTTGGAGAAGTTTTTTTGTGTTGGACCATCAGTTAATAGTTTACAATTAAAATCACTCAGGATTATACTATGTGCTTTGTTAGACTTTTAACAAAGCTCAAACAAAACATTGTCAAGTTTGCTCAAATAGTTGTCAAATTAACAAATAGACAATAATAATAGTTATTATTATACCTTAAAGGTGGTATCAACTGTAACAATTAAATAATAATAATAATTATAGTTTTATTTGCCAAAATAACCAATACAGGCAAGTAAATGGTATCGGCTTCATCAATACAATGATAATGAGTGATACAGATTGGTAAATCAGGTAACATTCACATAAAAGGTATAGACATTTTCAAAATCAATTAGTCACAGCACAAAATTTCATGTACAAACAATGATCATTGAATAAGTTTACATATGTAACTATTTTCTTTACAATAATTCATATATTCATCAACACTACAAGGTTTTATTAACCAGATATCTTTTGAGATTCGCTTTGAAAAGTTCTATTGAGGACAAATTTCTCAATTGTTCTGTTAAAAGGTTGTAGAGTTTTGTACCCTTATGGAGAGGACCTTCACTACTCCTTTTTGTCTTTATAGGAAGAACATGCAAGTAGTCCTTGGTTCTTGTCATGTGCGCATGGTAGTCCGCATTTTTTGGGAGAGAATTTATACGTTTCTTTATGAATAGCATTAAATTCAGAATATAGAGGGATGTTACGGTTAAGATTTTGTGTGCCTCAAAGTGAGGTCAACAAGATTCTCTATATTGTAAGTTTACCATAATTCTTAAAACTTTCTTTTGTATAATAAATACCTCAGTGCTATTGCAGCTGTCACCCCAGAAAATAATACCATAAGAGATTAAGGATTAAGAGAATAATTAAGTTAGCATAGTTCTCATATTTTAAAACACTCAAAGAAACACATGATTGTAAATATCGCAGTCGATACATAGTATGTGACAATTTGGTGGTTAAGATTTCGATATGTTTAGACCACTTCAAAGATTTGTCTAATGTGATTCCAAGGAAAGAGATATTATTTACATCATTGATATCGGTGTTGAATAATTCCACTTTTGGTGGCAGTTTACAATTGAAGTTCACACAGACAGTTTTTTCCAGGTTGATACCCAGCATACTGTTTCTCAGCCATAATTGAATATTTTGAACAGTAAAGTTTATCTTTTTTTGTAGTTCTTGAGAGTTTGGGGCTTGAATCAATATACTTGTGTCATCAGCAAATAAAATAGTTTTTACATCCTGCAGATATTCAGGAAGGTCATTTATGCATAAGGTGAACAATAATGGCCCTAGGATTGAGTCTTGGGGTATTCCGTATTTAACTTTTTTCATGGTTGAGGCGATGCTATTTATATATTTTGTATTTGAGTCCAAATAAGATCTTTGGACAATTTGGTGTCTGTTTGTTACATAAGATTTTAACCAAGAATATGCTACTCCTGTAACACCATAATTTGAAAGGCACCGCTACATTATGTCGTGGCTAACAGTATCGAAAGCTTTTCTGAGATCAATAAACAACCCCACAGTTAGATAGGGACTGAAAGACCACTATAACAATAAATTCAAAATTACAACAATGGTTGTAGTAGTACACTCAAAAAGGTTCTCCACCACATTATTGGATAGATCCTTACAGAGTCCTTACAAAAAATCACTACTCCCCCACCTTTATTGTTTGAGTGACAATAGGTGGATGCACAATTATATCTTGGAATGGAAACACATTTTTTCATCCAATGCTCAGATAGGCATATAATATGAGGTTTCCCATGTATTGTAAGACTTTATAACTCACTGAATTTATTACTAAGTGACTGGATATTTATAAATATGGTATTCAAATTCAAAAACTTAGATAGGATACAGCAACCCTTAGATATAGCTTCCTGTTTGGTTCATATGTCGGAAAAACGCCAGTCTTGCTTGCCCTGGAACAAAAAATGCCTTATTGATGTTGCATGGCCATAACCTTTCTGCCGGAGAATCTTTTTAGTAAATTTTAACAAAATTTTGCGTTTTTCTGGTTCATAGACACTTATTTTAGTCATCGGGAAGAAAAAACAATCTTCAGACCAACAGTTATCGCGGAAAGGTACCCACATAATCGTGCGGGTTATGGTGTAATTATGTAATCAGGAAAAATCCTCACCCGCACATTCTTGTGGGTTTGGGTGCAATTACTACTGAAAACTATTCCAAAAATCTTTGTTTTAACAGGATTTATTCCCATATGAAGCACAAATCATAGCTATTATTAACAAAAAAAATATCATTTTTCCCTGGAGAAAACAATTTAACTGAAAAATACACTTATGAACACGTGATAAAAGGCATTAATATTTTTTAAATATTTCTCAATGCTCACCAAATAAAAATTAATTTAAGGATGATTTGTGTGGAAATCTTTGAAACAATTTTTGTTTTTTTAAAAGACATAAAAAAACATTACACTTCTCACATCTTGTTTTTGTCTGCTATTACATTGATTGTACCTGCACATTCTTGGCGATTGGATGTCATCAATCACCGGGAAATGGTTATAACCATCAAAACCCTTGTCTGCACAGGAAATAACACTGGGTGGATTGTAATACATATTTACATTTTTTCACTTTAGGGAACCTCATCTGCCATAATTTCTTCATCAGTTCCATCCACCCTAGCTCTATCGGGAGTAGCAATGAGAGCTTCTGCAAGCTCTGTCCTGAACTTCAGGAAATCCTTTGTTTTCCTTCGGGGATTCCTATTTTCTCTAGATGCTTCTTAGTACTGGAACCAGCTATTTACAGTTCTTAAATCCAGAAAGTGTAGAATCACTTTGAGGGTCCACTTTTTTGATTTGAACCAAATTCTGTAGTTCTCCATCATTTGATCACACAGATCAACTCCCCCCATTGATTAATTATATATCTTCTGACAATAGCTGGGCAAGATACATCTACATATTTTTTTTCTTTTTTAGACCACTGCTGAACATGCTGCTGTGGTTTGACTCCACTACAGGTGGATGCTAAAAGCACCTTGTTATTGTCTATCCATTGAACGACAACAATATTAACATCACAGCGCACATATTGCAGTGATTCACCCCAATTCATTTTTTTTTCAAGCTTGATTTGGCCCGTGACTCGATTTGCCATTATGGTACCTGTCCCTTCTATCCCTATATTGTTTAATTTTTCCAGTAGTGGGAGTGGTAAACAGGCGATCAAAATAAACAAAATTCACCAAGGGGGTAGTTTGAATAAGGTGCAAAACCACAGACGGGCCATGGCCTAGCTCCGAAAAGGGGAGAGGTGTATTCTTTCCCTAAAACACTTCAAAGTCCATCACTACACCCAAAGAAGATGTAATGACGTAATTCTTTAAGCCCACAGGTCGAGGTTTGTTTTTTATATATTACTTAAGTCCGGGACAACGGCCAGTAAACGGAATCATTTGCTCGTCGATTGAATAGTAGTTATGATCCCGAGGAATATTACGGCATGCGTCATGCACTGCATTAATTACCGGTTGTACATTCCACAACTTGTAAATCTCAGAATCGGGTGGAGGGACAAGAGTATCCACAAAGTGTAAATTGATTCTGATGGTCAGGAAACGATCTCTGGTCATGTTCTCCGCTATCTGAGGAAGACGAAATGCTTGTTGCCAGTACATTGGCAGCCTTGGATATTTTATAACTCCCATGAGGATGCTGATTTCGAAAAACTTTTAGATTTCGTTTGGATTGGTCTCTATTGATTTTCCTGATTTAGCAACAGAATTCATATTGGTAAAATCTGCCGCGAGCTGGAAGAAAACATTAGGGAAGTATTTCAGCCAGTATTGAAGAGGGGTCGCAACTGGATCAGGGTTCTGAAAATGATTTTAGCATAGTCAGCGGGGAAATACCTATGAATAGGTCAAATATCATTGTAAAATTTAACAAGGTAACTTGAATTTAAGTAATAAGCCTATCAAAAATAATATACTACTATCGTAACCTCACCAGTTTCTTGGCTGGGTTTTTCTCTGGCGGATGATCCTTCCCCTCAAAAGCTTTTTGGCGCCTGGCCATTCTCTTCACAGGCAGCTTCTTGTGAGGTATTAACTTTATCTCAGGACCAGCACGCTCTAAAGGTGGAGGTGAGTTGTTCCCCGAAGCTGGGCTTCCTGTTGAAGGGAGTGCCGTCTCAGATCGTAAGGAAGGCTTAGAGACAGCCGTAAACTGTATGGTATTCTGCCAGGAGTTAGAAGCTGATGAGGATGGCGAGGATACTTCTTCCTCACTGGAGTCGTCAGAGCACTCGTCATTAATAATGCGAGGAGGCGAATATGTTCGATCTATGTCCTCATCATCACTTAGTTCACTTATTTCTGAGCCATTATCAAATAGCTGCAAGATCCTCTCTGTTGCCAGCGGTAGTGTTCACTTTGCCATCTACCAACCAAATCAGAACATAGTGGTCATTTAACCATATGAATCAAAAAAATTCTCGTGTGAAAAATTTGTAACACAAAATCAACCCTTAATATATAGTGTATTTTTCCTAAATACATTTTTATAATTTTCATCCAAATAATATGTCTAAAATGAAATATTGCATCTAATAAAATATAAGGAGGGTTCACCACAGAAGCTGTTAGTATTGTGAGGCAATTTCCTCCAATCTCATTGTCTGAAAATATTGACTGCCAACCTATTTTTTAAGAAATGATAGCTGGATGTAGTAAAAAACAACTTTGTATGATAGAGAGCACATTTACGATGCATTGAAGAGTATGCAATTAAATTTTAGGGCACATCCTGGTGCACACAAGACATTCTTCATTTTTATCATGCATTACGCAAGACGTGCAAGCAAGACAAGCATGAAAAGCAAGCATAACACGCATTATTTTGTTTATTATGCATTAAATTATTTTCATTGTATGATTTTAACGACTTGAGGCAATACAACTATTTATTGTAATTCTATGAAAACTAATTAGAAGTTGAAGGAAAAAAAAGAAGATACCTGTAGCTAGAAGCGGTGCACTCCTTCGCAGTCACTCAAGATGATCAAACGTTGACTATACCGATTATTCCCTTTGCTAGAAATGGTGCACTCACAGTCACTCACCGAAAATCAAACGTTGACTGAACCAATGTGTCCCAGGGGCCCATGCAAAGCCATTTCATTGGTTTCATTGTTAAGCCTGGCTCAAGCACAAAAACCCCCAAGTGCTAAATTGTAATATGTCGTGGAGTACGAGAATACACGACAGTGTAAGGGATCTGGCTACAAAGACAAAAGTCACACAAAAATATAGAACAGTCCGTGTCCCAGACACCAATCAGTGTAAGTTACGAGTTATTCGTCAAAATCGTGTCATCAATTCTGCAAACTTCTGACTTGAGCAAGGTCGTGTGGGGTATCGTTCTCCTAGACGGCCAAATTAAGTTCAATGTAACTGGGAATGGGAGTAAACAAGATACTAAGTAATCGGAGTAGTAAATGAGCACGGCTTCTAGAACCGTATGCGTGCAGCAACAGGAAACAAAAAAAATTCGAGACAAGGTTGCTTTTCGATGGGAGGGAATGGAGGGTTGGAGAAAATATGAAAAAGGCTGTCAAGGCAATGGGATGGGGTGAGGAGGTAAAGAATCACCGAAAATGATATCGTAGTTTATGTACGACCCCATACAAATAAAATAGTAAATAAACTCGGCGTGGCTGTGTCCCACACAAAGTTTCTCTCTGGAATTCTCCCTAGCAAGTTCATTTTATCTTTGAAGAAAATAAAATCGTGATTATAAGTCATAATTAAGCCCAAACCCGCACATTCTTGAGGGTACATTTTTTATCGGAAATAAATATTTAATGATACATCATACTAGGTACTGGAATGAACCACAATAGCAATTGAAATTTAAATTATTGTAAAATTAAGCTCTAAAATAATTAATAATTATAAGCATTACAAAAATTGCAACTTACCTTATAGCAACAAAGGAGCACGAAAAGGCTCTCAGAAAAATGTCACCAGCATGACCTACTGTAAACATATTCAACTTAAACCTCCCCCATGCATTAGAGGGGAACCCACGCAATTGTTGCGAGCCAGTGGGAGCCAGAGAAATATCTCGTGGACGGAGTTAAAAAAATTTTTCCTTACCCACACGATCGTGCGGGTTAGGGTGGAAAGGGATAAGTAACTTTTCATGTCTTCATTGCGTAAATGATAAGGTACACCAACTCTGAAACTGGAATTGACACCCTTGGATTCCAGTTTGGTAGCAGTAATGTCAATGTTCAGAAAATTCCACCAGAGACAATTTTCAAAATTTTCGACTTTAGTTTCCAGTGGCAACTTTTCCGACGTAAATCCAAGCTTTTTTTTACCCCACCAAATCTATTTCAGCACAGTTTTTCCCCACAACTGTTTTACGATAGTATTTGTTTCCTTTTCCTCTACCCTCTCCCGAAAAATCGGTATGGCCTCCTGTTTAATTCAAGGTGCCTTGTTTCTATATAGTGTATTTTCCTCTGCTCTCACCACTTCAAATTTTTTGGTCATTTTTATCAACTTAATTAAAACATCTGCATCAATTGACCATATTAATTGCTTACTGTGAAGTTACAATGAACTCTCTGGAAAGTTCATTCTGAAGGTATAATACTCTATAGTGCATTGAGTCACATACATGATCAGCAAATTAATACATACCTGGCTTATAGTCCTAATCAAGTCAAAAGCTATTTTAAGGAGAATTTATGCATATTTATTGTTTTTTATTGGTTGCTGTGATACAGGCCTGAAATTCTACCATTAACTATAAGTAGTGGGAAAGTGTACTTTTGATATAACAAAATGATCAAATTGAACACATTGACAGGGACATAGTCTATGTAGTTACCTAAGGGTGTTTTTTAGTGTTGACCATGACTCATCAAGGACCCAGTTCATCACCCCTCTCAATAATTTCAAAGACTTATCATGCTATGTTATAATAGAAAAGTAGATTACTATTTTTGAAATTGTGTCTATCTTTCCTGGTTCTTAGAGTCCTGACAGTTTACCTGTACCTTTGAACTGTATCATGTTGTTGTATTATTCACCATTCCTTTAATTGGTGCTTAATGAAGAGTGTTAACTTATGTACAGACATCAGGTTTCTCTCAGTTACTACATTTTCTCTGTAATCTGAGGTGTCAAGTGCCTGTAAGTTAGAACTGTACTGTTCCTAAAAATGTAATTAACTTGCTACATAGTTACTATTTGTGAAAATTCATATTTTTTGTATTGGTAGCCTAGGTAGGTTTGTAGATGTTTTTGCCAGACATTATTACATCAATAAATGCATAATACAAATACGTGGTGTGTTTTGGTCACTTTATTTAAAAAAACTAATTTTATTAAATTAATTACCTTTCTTAAATTACCACCTTATATGTTTATTCATAAATTCTGTAGTTTCAAATTCAAAAAGGGGAAAATTATTAATAACATAATAATCAAAGTATGAACATACTTAAAACCTGAGTCAGAAGAGAACCACAAAAAGTAGAATAAGGATATGGTATGTTAGTACTACTTATTAGGGATGGTCGGATTGGATCCGTCAGATCCAAAGATCCGTGGATATTACGTTTCACCGGATACTGAAATTGGATCCTAATTCATTCCAAAAATTGGATCTGGATCTGAAATATTGAAATTCAAGCTTAAGTGAATGATGCATCCTATAAAAGGAAGTTAAAAGAGATTCTCCGAGTTCCGAGAAAGAGTTCCGATTCTCTCTTTGCATGTGGCAATGCACTACGTTATTTGTCCTATTGATGTGACGATGTATTTCAAAGCTCTTATCGGGTGCTACGCAACATTATTTCAGGTTGTGGAAATATCACGAGGGAGTACAAAATCTACCTCATTGCTACTACCGGGGTTACAACTTGAATCGACCGAAATAACGTCTCCCCTCGTTTCATTCGAGCATCGGCCATATCAACCCAGTGCTGGCTGCAGAAGTTCCACCTCCTCCCCCACTAGTGGAAGCCACCTGGGTAAAAGCGAAGCTGGGCGAGGGTAGTTAATTCAGATAAGGCAAGGGAGTGATCCTCTCGGGTTACTCCCTTCTCTTTCTCGCTGAATGGGTCCCGCTCAGACGAATTTCGTTGTGACCAGGAATAAGGAACGAAGACAATTTTTTCTTCAGGGGTCTTCTGGGAAAAACCAGTTTAAGAGGCGTCAATTGCTCAGACCCGACTGACAGTGAGGGATCAATACAAAATCTGACAGGTTTATTGTTTCCGGCTGTGTGATTGAGAGGGATAGCTGGATGGCAGGACTGCCTGTTAGGCAATTTCCAGATACCCTGGAAAGGATATTTTACCATTCGTCACGATTAATTAAATCGAGCCTCGTGTTACCGTGTTAATAATAATTTGTTATCACAAAACGAATGAGTGAATATGTAGAAGAATACCAGTTTTTGATGCGAAGGCAGCTTGACTCATGGAAGTCAATTTCCATTGAAATCTCAAGAGTATCTCCAAATAGATAACTACTTGCAGGGCATCATTCGGCTTTCAGCCTTACTTCTTAATCGTTCAACTTTACCTGATTATTGAGGCCGCACTTCCCAGCGTGAGTAGCTTTTGCATACTTGGTTGGAATGATTCAAATTTTATTTTCTTTGGTGAAAACTATGTTTTTTACATGTCCTTTATACAATGCCTATTATCATTTCCCTTTTCCCTAGTTTCTGTGTACTATTTTGAAGAATGTCTTCGGAATCTGAAGATGAAGACTACCCTCCAGGAAGGCAGATAGTGAATTCAGATGAAGAATCACTTGATCTGGATAGTGGAAGTGAAGACGATTTCACTAGGTAGTTTGGACAAAGAGGATTGAGACAGTGAAGATGCTCCTTGTAGGGAATGGTGTTAGTTGATATGAAAGGTATTCCACCAGCACCGCGAAGGTTTCCCTTTAGGGAAAATCAGGATTTACTGCAAATATTGCCCCTGAAGCCAACCACTGCAGTACTTTGAGTTATTTCTTAGTGAAGCTTTACTTGAGATAGTTGTTAGAGAGACCAATTCATATGATAATCAGTGCATAACATACAGTAGAGGCAAAAAAAGGTCTCTATATAAGAAATGGACTCCAGTCACAGTGAAGAAGATGAGATTGTCATAATGATGTTGCAAGGCATTATCAAAATGCCACACCAGGAATGGTCTTGGTCAAAACAAAATATTACGTACTCCAGTTTTTTCTGAATTGATGACAATAGATAGTATATCTTGCTCCAGAGATACATTCATTTTGCTAATAATGAGGGCTTCAATAAAGATCTGCATCCAAATTCGAAACTCTGGAAGTTTTATGAGGTGACGTGAGCATTTTAGAAAAAAATTCCATAATTTATACATTCCTGATCCGACTCTCAGTATAGATGAGAGTTTAGTCCTGTACAAGGGTCGTCTAGGTTGGAAAATGTTTAATTCTAAGAAGAGTTTTTGGACTTAAATTTTTTGTGCTCTGTAAATCAGATTCAGGGGTCATTTGTGATTTCCTGCTGCATACTGGAAAAGGTAGTTTACAATAAAAAGTACGATATGTTACCTGTGATCAGCAAGAGTCTTCTTCACCTGATAGACCGTTATCTAGATAAAGGATACTTCATCACGGTGGACAATTGGAATGTGTATCCTGACCTGGCAGATATCCTGGTAAAACATAAGACTGATATATTTGGCTCTGTAATCAGCAATAGAAAGGGTCCCCCAATAGGATTCAAAGAAATTAAAGTAAAAAAGGGTGCAATTCAGGCTTTTAAATGGGGTTAAGGTTATGGCTTTGAAATGGCAGGATAGATTGGTTGTAGGGGGGGCCTTCAATAGGAGCCTGGGGACTTAGAACATCTTGGTCCATTGTGCCAACCCCATGCCTGTCTGCCACATGCAGAAAGGGGACAAAAGCACCACGGTGAAGGTATGTATGGTCACCCATCCAACCTCCGTCTGAGCTCAACATTGCTTAACTTCGGTGATCTTAAGGGAACTGTAATAATAATAATAATGCTTTATTTGCCATGTTAGATCAGGTACATATAAAAATATAACCAATATATGGCACGTCAAAAAATAAATACAGGTACATATTACATTTTTAAGAAAAAAATGTTGCTTACATATAAGAAATAATCAATTCTGTACAAGCAGTAAATTTTTACATTAATAAAACATTAGCAATTTCAATTTAATTGATAAATAATATAATCAATATCAAATCAAGGACAAATTGAAATAAAAGATATAAACTATACATGAACAATAAACTCTTAAGACTCTGAAGAGTCATCACTCATAAACTCCGTGACAGAGTAAAACATTTTTCTAAGTAAAAACTCTTTCAGTTTATCCTTGAGGAGGCTGGTTCTTTGTAATTTTTTTTAGTTCAACAGGCAATTTATTATATACTCTAATTCCCATTTCCTGTGGTCCACATTTCAACCTTTCGGTTCTTAGAGAGAAACAATGAAATTGTTTTTTCTTCTTGTGTCGTAATCATAAAATCAGAATTTGTGGAGAACTGAAACAAGTTTTTTTTTCACAAGTAAAATAAGTTGGTATAAATATATGCATGGGAGTGGAAGGACTTTTAAGGAATGGAAAATCGGCTTGGAGGGAGATTTTATTCGATGGAAAGTGATAATTCTAATTATTCGTTTTTGCATGATAAATATTTCGTCAAGGTGATGGGATGCTCCCCAGAACAGTATACTTTGCAACCCCCTAGTATGGAATTCAGCATAATATAGTTTTAATAGGACATCAATGCCTGTTGTATACCTCAGTTGTCTGAATAGATAGCAGCTTGAATTTAACTTGCTGATTGTTTCCTCAACCTGCTTTTCCCATGGCATATTAGCAGTCAGGTGTATCACAAGGAATTTTACCTGAGTGGTTTGCATAATAGACTGGTTACCTACTTTGACTAAACAGCTCTCTTTTACATTATTGCAATAGGAAAATTTTGACATTTGGGTTTTATTTGCATTTATGTGGAGTACATTATCTTGACACCAGTTCCTAATATTCTCTGTGGCACTGTTTGCTTTTTTAATAAGGTTGGGATATGATGGGTCAGATATAATGACATTTGTGTCATCGGCATAAATGATTGGGGTGAGGCCATTTATATTGCTGACGGCCAGAGGGAGATCATTTATGTATATCAGGAAGAGAAGTGGTCCTAATATGGATCCCTGTGGAACACCCGGGGCGATTTTTTGTGGAGGGGAGGTATATTTCACTCCATTGACATTGATTGATACAATCTGTGAGCGATCACTGAGGAAAGAGCCAATCCATTTGTTTGGTTCCCCTCTGATTCCCAGTCTTTCAAGCTTCCTCAGAAGTATTTGGTGGTTAACACAATCGAACGCTTTGGATAAATCAAAAAATAACCCTATCGTCTCATTTTTATAGTCAAGGGACTTCAAAGCAGAGTTGACTGCTTCATAGGTAGCATCTTCCCTTTCGGAAGCCATGTTGGAATGGGGAGAGTATGTTATGTCTCTCCAGGAATGAGGTTAGTCTATTATATAGAACTTTTTCAAATATTTTTGAGAAAGCATTTTGAATAGCAATTGGCCTGTAGTTGTCGAAGTTATCATATGAGCCTGTGTGTCAATGTGGCTGAGCAAATGGCAGGATAAGAAAACTGTGTCTCATTATTGCTGTACAAGTGTTGTTAGGTTGAAAAGGGGGGGCAGAAGTGTCAAAACTTACTGTGGCTTGTGATGATAACAACACGATGGGTGGAGTTGATCCAATATTACCCAACATCAAGAAAACAATAGAAAATGTACTACATATAAGAAGATATGTATTTAGATACATTATAGACCATGAGTCAATGTGGAATTCATACATTTTATTAAAAAAAGCATCTATAGCAATAAAACATTGACTCTGTAGAGTACAGACTTTTACTTATCGAGTAATCTATTGAGGAATACGCAGAGCCCAATTTCAAGTCTCCGGAAGGGAGGCCTAGCTATACCCCTTCACTTCTTAGGCTTACTGGTAGACATTTTACCTATCATATGCCCCCTATCCTCATCAAAAAGGAACCCAGAAGGCAGTGCGATGTGTGTTGCTCCAAAATAAATGAAAATGGAAAAAGAAAACGGAAGGAAACAAGAATTTGGTGTGAAGAGTGTGAAGTTAGACTATACGTGGAGCCATGTTTCAAAATTTATCATACACAGAGAGATTATTGCAGCTATTAACGTTTTTGTTATTTTTTAAAATGATTGTAGATCTTGTTACATTTACGAAGCCAACTACCTTAGCCAAAATAAGTATAAAACTGCACTTAGCCAAAATAAGTATAAAACTGCAATGTAAATTCCCTCAAGAAGTGTTCAAATATTTATCAGTTGAGTGTAAAATTGGTTGCTATTGAGTTGTTTGGACCATTATTATAATTTCTAAATGTTTAAAATTTTACGGCATCATTACTTTATGAAGTATAAATAAAGTTATACAGTAAAACTTCAATATTTTCTCTTTGCAATTGAAGGTTTAAAATTTTTCATGCAATATGTATGCAACCCGCATTACAAATATGCAAAAATTTTAACCTGTCAAAAATTTTTAAAAATTCATTTAAGAATTATTTTGTTGTTCTTAAATAACTTGTGAGTACTTTCACTTGAGTAAATGCAAAGAAAAAATACACTTTTTTCTTCAGTAAATAGAAAATATTTACATAGCTGGAGGGCTAGAGTAATAAGCAGGTGCTGTATCTCTGAGGGGAGTGAGTCTTTGTCCAAAATGAAATATGCTCTGTGAACCAGGGTAGAGATAAGGGCTGCCTTCTGAGTTGGGTGGGGGTGCGATTATGGATTTAGGTAGTATAGGTATGGGTATGAGTCGCTTTCTTGTAGACTCCATGTTCCAGCTTGCCATTAGGTTTCTTTGTCACCATAATGTCCAGAAACGGAAGTTGGCCATTCTTTTCTATTTCCATTGTGAATTGGATTCACCAGTGTAGACTATTGAGATATTGTAGGAAGACTGAGAGCTCCTGCTCTCCATGTGGCCAGAAAACAAAGGTATCGTTCACATATCTGAGCCAAAGGGTAGGCTTCTTCTGGCAGCAGTCCAGAGCCCTTCTCTTGAAGTCCTCCATGAAGGAACACAGGCAAAACTGTTGTCTCAAAAACAACAACGCGGTGAAACACCCAAAATAATGCAGCCTTCAATCACTTAATTCACTCCGCACAAGTTTTTCCACCAAACCATTTTTGTTGTGCCATCATGCCGGGGTTTTTCCCTGCAAATGTAAGGCCATGCATTTTAAGCAGAGTCCTGCATCATGACTATTCAGTAAAATCAAGCCTGATCCCTACTAGGAATTAATAAAGGAGTTATTTGGTTCATAACATGGATTAAATTGCAAAAATGGCCTCCCAATGTAAGTGTACAATTGTGAATCATACACCATGACGAAGTTTGGTACGTGCTCGGAAACTGTGTGAATTCAAATCCGTGTTGTGGTAAGCCACATTTTGGGAAGTTTCTCTGTAGAGAACTTCATGTTAGGGAGGAACAAGGGTCAGCTTGGTGTAGCAATACTAATGAACAGGAAGTTTGGAAGAAGAGTATTAAATATGGAACACATTATGATGGAGAAAATGAAGTACATGATACACAGTAGACCCTTGCTAATCCATACTGGCTTCCGGACCGTGGTGTGGATGGTTTATTAAGGTGGTGTGAGATACCTTAACTACTGCACCATTAAAAATTATTCCTTACTATTCACTTAGTATCCCTTATCTTAACACTTAAATAGAAAGCCATTAAATTAATTCTCCAACTTTTTTACAATAAGAGTTGGCAAACACCTTCCTGAGATGCAAAGGAAATATGTGGGAGCAAAATTTGCATGGGATATCACCGGAACTGCATAATCTATTCATGAACACCAAAGAGAGTAGGATCATGACCATAGTTGGATGAAAATTGTATTCGTACGTAAAAATGTAGGTCACAGAGGGAAATTCCAACTTTTCATCAGGTCTAGAATCTCCCTCCACATGGAAGGTTGGAGGAAGGAGAGGATGAGGAAAGGAAAGAGTGAAGAAATAAAGAGGACAAGGAAACCATATCCAATCTACTGTGAGAATGCCCATCACTCACTAGAATTCAAAATCGCTACCTGGGTACGCTTCCCAAAACCCAAGTGCCCACTGGAGACATCCTGGCCTCTGCCAAGCTTAAAGGTCTCCATGGCTAAAAACTCGTTGAGGTGAATGTCATAATGGATCAGCAGGTCTAAAGTGCCGAAGAACCATGACCAGGGAACTCCCCAAATTGTACTGTATGTATATACTTGAGTAGAGTCAGACTTTTGAGAATGAATTTTTAGGAAAAAATGGGGAGTTGGATTATACTTAACAAGTAATACTTTTGACTGTTTAAATCTTAGCAGTCTTAAAGTCAGGTAAATATTTCTCAGGACACAGCTTCACCACTGTTCAATATCTCTGAGTCTGCCATGGTCATATATGTACAGGACACAAGAAAAAGGTGCATCAATTGTGACCATTACATTGATATAATGTATACAACATTTTCTTGCTTATGAAATGTACTTTTTTCATGGAAACCTGTATAAAACCACCCTGGGTAATATAATATGCTCAATTTCACGGTCAGATTCTGCGTAAAGACTTCTGGCAATGGACTTACGGTGATGCTGTGCTGGCTAAATAGATTCCGAATAATTCATCCATAACTTCGATTGAGGGAGCGTGGTGGCCTAGTGGGTAGAGCGCTTGGCTACTGGTCGAAGGGTCCCGGGTTCAAATCCGGGTGAAGCCTTTGGATGCCCTCAAACAAAAAATCCTCGGGAGTTCGAGGTGGCTCAGGGAAAGGAACTGGCCCCCTTACCCTGAATGTGTGAAATTCACACGCCTGTGGCTTAGTCCGAGGTGAGCTCTACCCTCAACTATCCTAACCAACCTTCGGGTTGAGTCACTGAGTGAGTGAGTGAACTTCGATTGATATTGTTTCTATATTCTCATCCAGGTGTTTCAATCTGTCTGCTCATTGACCTTGTTCTATGCCATGTATTTTGACAACAGAACTATAAAGAAAAAAAGAAGCCATTGTCATTCTACCATATGTGGGTCTAGGCACTGGCCGAGCTTCTCCAGATTTTTCTGTAATTCCATATTTTCTCTTTACACTCTCCCTCCCATTATATATTTCTCTTCTTTAGGTCTCTTTTCACTTTATCTTTTCATCGTTTACATGGAGTTCCCATAGATAACCAAATTATTCCAAATAATCACTGATGAAATTGCGTATGCATATTGATGCTGTATGCGTTAAGCATCCTTTGATTTCCCCCTCAGCAGACTTGTTACCCTGGGGACTTAGCCAAGTACTTGCCCTAGGTGCAACAAATGTTCATGCTAACAAAATCACACCAATGACAATAACAATGAAAATTTCTAAAAAATGTATGTTACACCTGGCAGGAACTCCTCACCATAACTTCTTCTAAGCCTTTATTTCACCAGGCTTGGCTTATATGTATCTATAGTTATCTGTGCAAGGAGAAATCCAGCTCCAGAGTTGCTCAGAGGGTAGCACAGAGGCCAAAGTCCTTCACTGCATTGGAGGAGAAGAAGGTGAGGCCCTATTGCTCCAATTGTAAGCTGCCACCAGGCCTGTTACCATCTGACTCCACCTATTACCTCCCCTCCAAGGCCAATTACCAGTCACCAATATCCCATGCATGCCCACTCCTAGGTACATAGAGGAAGTTCATTCATCACTCCCACCTCGTCCTTCGCTTCATACCCCCCCCCTCCACTAGCTGTTTCAGTATTGGGTGATTCTACTCTGACTGAGACCGAGCAACACACAGTCAGATAAACTTGGTCATATTTTTCTGACTGCAAGATATAGAATAGAATAGAATAGAAAAAACATTTATTGACCTAGGAGCGAATGCTCCTATGGGGCAGTTGTTTACATCATGATATAATTTTCTTGCAAGGAACAACAACAATCTTACAATCTTAATATATTAGATACCATACATTTTAAAACAATCATACCTTAAACCTAAACATAATATATGTAAAAAAAGAAACCTGTTAACCTAAACATACCAAATCATAAAATAACATCCAGACAAATATACAAGTGATTAGGAATATTTTTAAAATTTTTGGTTATTAAACCATTTTCAATTTGTTATAAGTACAATGTATCATACATAATGGTTGTTTGTGTCTGATTCCTATTCTATGTTTTCATATTCAATTTACATAATTAAATAGCAGGTTTTTGAATACATTAATTGAGGTGGTGTTTTTTATATTGTCTGGTAATTTATTCCAAAACTGACACGATTTTACTTATGAATGATTTCTGGAAAATTGTTGTATGGTGCGATGGTATATGTAGATTTTCGGTTATTCTCGGTTAAGATATAGGTACATCTGGATCTTGTTAAGCTTTATCATTGATTCTGGAGAAAAATATTGAGAAGCAGTTGGCTGGCCCTTGAGCAAGTTTGCAATTTGATATTTCTCTAAAAAATATAATTTTTTTCCAATCGTGTACATAATATTTGCTTCATGTGACATCCTCCTGTCTCACCTGATCTTGAAAAGAGGTTTTAATAAAGAAGTGTTGTTTGAGATAATCCGTGCATCCGTGTATCTCAGCATCCATGTATCTCAACATATGAACAATTGCAAGAATCTCTCTAATTCTTGTTTATGAATAGATTCGCATGAAAATTTGCATGCATGTTCTCATTAGTGATATCTATGGATAAAAGTGCAAAAAATTGCATCCTACCCATTAGGTTTTTTATCAATTAAATGCTATTTTAACATGTAACCTTATGGCACATGATAATTCAATTACATTTGTACAGATCTAAGCATGAAATAATATTTATCTTATTATTCAAATTGATGCCAACAAATACATACTATCAAGATGGCACATAGAGTCCACATTTCAAAAACAACATACATATTTCAATATAATTTAATCTAAATTTTGTATACCTACCATGCAA
Organism: Pyrrhosoma nymphula; assembly: GCA_963573305.1. Taxonomy (NCBI): domain Eukaryota; kingdom Metazoa; phylum Arthropoda; class Insecta; order Odonata; family Coenagrionidae; genus Pyrrhosoma; species Pyrrhosoma nymphula. The sequence goes on from OY754331.1 coordinate 152,858,233, forward strand.
AAACTTAAGTTATAACATACTTGAAACAAGGAAAAAAATTTAAAATATGATTCTCGTATCATTTCCATTACCACCTGTATGGTGAGTTTCAATGCATAAGCACTTCAGAGAAATGTTGTTCAGGATTTTTTTTGACTTATTTTAAAATTACCGTACATGCTCTTGAGTATAAGTCGAGAAATTTTTTCCTCTTTTCGGTCACTGAAAACCTACTTTCAATTTATCCTGGAGTCACTAAATAAGACAACTTTTTTGGGATCAATATTTCTACTATTGGCTGCATAAAACCATTTGCAACCTTTTACCCAAAAACCATGGAGAATATTCACCGAGAAATAAGTTAGGTTTATGTTATAAGTTTTGTATTAGGATCTACCACAGACAATTACACTTCATACTTATGCTTTGCGATATTAATGCAATCCAGAAGGGCAATTGTGCCATATAAATATTGCCTAACCAACCCAAACTTAAAACCCTATGATTTCCTGATTAGCTACGGACGATGCTCGGACCGTAAATCTCAGCAAATATTCTGATGACTATATTGTTTGTTCTTTCATGCCGTCGGTCTAAATTTCTTTGGGAAAAATGACTGAAACATTCCCAATATTGAACTTAATAAAATAATGAGATGAAACAAAAACATGTGGACTTTTCATCACTCAATGGGAATCTTCTGGCTTCTATGCTTACCGATACACCAAACACTTAGATGGGCCAATAAGTCAGTTAAGAATCGCCACTAGATTCGTAGATTCTGAGTCTTATCTTTCTTTCTGTGACCTGACTATTTGTAACTATCATTCTCTTCTGGCAAATATTCACATCATCATTACCATCCGTGCAGATGGTGGATCTTTATTGAAGTCAAACACAGGCATTTAATCAGCGTTCGAGTTACAAAAACATTCTGAAGAATCACTTGTACCTTCTCCTTTTTATTTAATTTTGCTTTCTCCATCTTCTTTGCTAGATGTTGGGATATGTGATCGTTCTCAAATCACTCTCCGGTGTTATTACTTCATTTCATGGAAACATTTTACACAGCAAGCTTACATCATATCTCTCGTCACTGACATCATTTTTCCTCCAGTGCTACCAACTGTCAACACTAGGGGTATGATAGCCATGGGAGATGATGTGGAAGGCTACATATGACACCCTCAATCAACATGATGATGTAACTGGCTCTTCATGAACGACGACAATCCCACCAAAGCACACTAGACATCTTCATGGCTGATTTTGTAGAAGTTATAGATATTATTGATAAATTCACTGAAATTTTTTTTTTAACTTATCTCTCTTTGCTTCAATATTCATCCACGAGCCCTTGCTGTTTTGCTTTTTTAATCGTGAAACAAGGATAAAGATTTTTTTCACTTCAACTTATGCTCGAAGATATACACCCTGTTAAAAATTCCCCATTGAAAATACCCACTGAATGTCCTTATAGGGAATTGGCAATGGGGACTGCTATTTCCTATAGGGACTGTTATTCCCTATAGGGACTGCTATTCCCTATAGGGACTGTTATTAGTGATAGGGACTGTTATTAGCGATAGGGACTGATATTCCCCAAAGAGACAACAATATTCAAGCAAAGGGCATAGCTATGGCACTGACTTCGCTGCTCTCTCAAAATAAAAAAAAGATAATTTGTCATTAATCACTTTGAATGAGCTCTTATGCCATAGCATGATATAGGACATCATATTATACTACATCGTATCTACCTAACATGTATCGCAATTTACCAAACCTACAACTCTACGAACCTATCCTCGCACCCATTACTGAAGTGTTGGTGTTGAGGAAGACATATATATGTAGTCACTTCCGTGGATAAATGTGACTTCGAGAACTATAATTATAAAATGATAATTCCGTGATAGTTTGAGGAAATACCATAAAATCTTGAAAAAAGTTATTTGCCATTAATTAATGCCACATAACTGTTATCCTATGTTGCCACATAGTATGAATATAAATGCAATATTACTGCGTATAAACAAGATTTTTCCAATTCCCGCACACCCATAGGGAATTAATATTCCCTATTGAAAACCCATAGATTTTCATTTCCTATTGAGCACCCATAGGGACAATATATTCCCCATTGCAATTTAATGGGGAATATCTTTCCCTATAGGTTTTTTCAATGGGGACCAATGGGTAATTTTTAACAGGGCAGTATTAAAATATGCACTCAATGACCCACGATTACTGCTCGAGGCACCTTAAGGAATCAATATTTGATTTAGTTGACTTAGAGTTACTAAAGGAACATTGTATAGCAATTGATGAATTTTGTGTCAAAAAGAGAATTAAGATTACGAAAAGTATGAAGATCATAAGCCTTAGCTTTTATTTATTAAGACTAAAGAAAGACAAAGCTCAAAGAAAGTACGCATACTCTGTAATTGGTTAGTTATAGACAATATTATATGGAGTTGGAAATTATGCAATACATTAAAAGGTACAGTTCTAGGGATATCAAGAAAGAAAATGGCCTCACATGCCACACTGTTCATTACACATAGCACACTCTTCATCAACAGCCACATTTAAAATTTATACCACACGTTAGCATGGTAACATATTTCTGATGATTAAAGCTAACAATTCATTTCACCCTGTACTCATTGCACTAATATTTTTTAAGGATATGAGTTCATTGGATCCCCCACAATCTTTTGGTTTCAATCACTTCACGCAATTTACTCCACTCGTGTTAAATTTAAAAATTAGCCCACGCTTGGAGGTATGAGTTCATATTTATCATTTGATCCCCCACAGTTCCCGAGTTCTGTCACTAAGTCCTTCATGCTATATTTGTGAGAAACCACAAGCTGACGATCCTGCTTCCTATAACTCCGGCTCTTCAAATTCAGTTTGTGTGCCATCCTTTCAGGAAGGAAAAAAAACAATGTATGCATCAATAGGTCTTGTATACAAAATAAAAAACTTTTTCAAAGTGAGCAATAAAAAGTCTTGCATGGCTTCTAATAAGTTACATAAATTACTGTTGCTTTCAGCTGTAATTATGTACTGAGAAGAATATAGTATGGAGAACTACTCTCTCCAGGAAAATCAGTATATACAAATATATTTCCAGACCTGTTTCACCTACTTTGCCATGTGAAAAGTGGTAGAAAAAAAGTATAACCCGAGGGCTACACAGTTGTTTTTAATTCCTTTTTATAATATGTATGAAGCCTTTAGCATCAATGCATTTTAATGCTGAGCATGGCATTTAGTCATAAGTGCATTCTCCACAACATTTGTAGATTCTCTACCTATCTAGATACATATTAACAGAGTCACCAGCACAAGTAAAAGTGGGAAGCTCTGCTAGCACCATGACTCGGACAGAGCTCAAACCATGTGAACATGAATAAACTTTGCATGTTGGTAGTACTTTAGAAAATAGAAGTGGAAACAATAGATAGAGGAGGGAGAGCAGACATGGGAGAGTGACTGAACTAACTACATATGTATCTGAGTGAGGACATGGTTCGCACTGCCTTGTGTTAGTTGAATGAGAACTTCCCTACATTCTGAACTCTTTTAGCCCACAATGACAATTATTTGTTGAATGGTGGTAGACATTCTCCATATGGCATTCAACTTGGGATCAGGATTCCTCTGAAAAATCTCCGACACTTCCAGTCTAATCCAGAGCCCCCCAGAAGGGAGTAAAATAATACCAATTTCTATAATCATTGTAGCAAGTAAAAACTGATTCATTAAACATGTGATATAGTTCTTCATCAGACATCACAATGCAAAATAACATCTTTCTTGTAATATCAGAGTCTTTTTTGGCGCATGCTTAGTATCAACAGTTCTCGGGCTTCCAACTGAGTAATGGTGTTGAAATGCACCGTCATTTTGATGACATAGCCTGCCATCATCTTCAGGGTGAACCACCAGCCATCATTCACTCTAAAGATGCTGGCATTGAAATGTCTGTGCAGTTCAACACCATTAACTGGCTAAAAACCTGAGAACTCTTCATACTACATCTTTCTTTCCTCCCATTTCATCCTATATCACCATCACCATCCAACGACTTGTGCTAGCTTAAGTTCCAAAAGAGCAGATCCCTTCTCCCATTCTCCACCAAACAACAAAAAAGTGTAATCATCAAGAGTTTAGAAAGTTTCAAAAATTTCATTTCCATTCTACTCCAACAAATAATGCTATATGAACCATGTCCCCACCATTTTTATTTTATTTCCCAACCTCCACTCTCTCTCCCTTCCTTCCTCAGACTCTTCTTACCATTCCTATTTTCAAAAGCACTGCCAATATGCTGAATTTATTATGTTAACTTACCCAGTTCAAGCTTGGTCAGGCATGGCCCTGGCATAGAGTTTCCCATGCTTACTTTTGATACTGACCATAGCTTAGTAAAAATGACTTGTTAAATTGATTAATACAATTACAGTAGACTCTCGATTAACCGGGAACGAGTTATCCAGGATGTGGACTAACCAGGATGCCCCAAAAATGGTTATCTTGAGAAACCACGCCGCTTGCAAACTCAATAATGCCCTAAGCCAAATAAATATAGGAAAATCTGTTTCCGGGAGTATAGGCAACCTGAGGCAAGACCTTTTCGTAATTTTTTTGTTCCTTATATTTAATAAACACACTTGTCTCCGAAATTTCCTCCGGCAGAATGTTCACAGATGGGTAACAGTGTTAGCAAGTAAGCTTGGTTGTTGAATAGTGCTTATCCTTGAATAATACAGAAAAATTTACCATGCTGAGAAAAACCAACGAATAAACTTTGCACCCATAATTTCCGATAGGTCAGGCCTGATATCATCAGTTTTAGAAAAAATTAAATTCAACAGGCCTTAAAATGAAAAAGAAATGTACATTTTGTACATTTTTCCAGTCTTAAGTGGATTAACCGGACTATCCTGGAAAATTATTTCCCTTTCATCCTGGTTAATTGAGAGTACTATATATGATAATAAATTGAAGCAAATTTATTCAGACTGGACTAAGCATATTTTTTTCATACATATTCATGATAAAATTAGTTTTGTACATTTCCACAAGTTTAAACTACTGGAAAGGTACATTCTTTTGTTTCACCATAATCTCACTATCACACAAGTTAAAATTATTGTACTACTTCGTTAACCTAGAAATAATATTTTTAAGGAAATAGATAATTTTTTTATTCTAAATTGATGAACTGTCAAACAAATAAGGGAATGCAGAGAAGGCCACTTGTAAACTAAGGATAAAAATAGCAGTTCATTATATAATCTGACAACAGGCTAGATCTATAGTATTACTTTAATATTTCCCGGCCCATAACATGTATTTTTATTTCCTCAAAATTACATTCTAAATTTGGCCCGCATCTTATGGGACAAGAGTAAAGCAGCATTGTCGCACATCCATTTTGCATAGCTATTAGAGGTGCCCATCTATCTACTTTCATCAGAAACTGTGTCAATGCAGCAAGCTTAGGTGTGCTCTGCATAATTTGTTTCCGGAATTCTAGGATGAATATCTTTTATAAAGTTGGTATTTATGGAATTTAACAATCTCATTTTCTTACTATGAACGTTGTCAGAAATTATGAAAATTTCCTCCCACCTCCATCCCCTTTGCAGGAAAGTGAAGGATGCACTGGAAGTGGTGTTAAATGACAGATGCTGTTGGTGAAGTTGCATTAACCAGCCAATCTACGATATCTAAGAAATGAGACACTTCTTTGAATGGAAAGTGTGATTTCATTGACTGAAAACCGATGGGGTTGACAAAAAGCCAACTAGTGCTGAAATTAGCTTTTTTAAATTAGCACCGACTACTGTTTCACTTCCGCCGCTCAACAGGACTAGGTTGTTTCTTCCCGAGAGAGAAATATTTTCCACAAACAGTAAAATCACAAGAAGGGTAATTCTCAAGTTTAATTTGACTGATTATATAGCTGCATTAAATAATAGGTATTAATAAGTTTTAACCTGATGCCGCACAAGTAAATTGTAAAATTGAATGACTTACATGAATAAATTATACAAATGAATGAATTACATGAATAAATAATGATAAAGAGTTTATAGTCAACGGTAAAATAAACTCAAAATATGACATTATATATACTTACTGATGAATTTCCGCTCTTTCCTCACGGCTGAAATCAGAAGAGAAGATAAGGTCCTTGTTACAGCCACCAGACACATTCATTGAAAAGTCTCTCAAAATTTTCCATGCTTTTGCTTTGAATTCTGCCCCAGGCTTTGACTCCTGCGAACTTAATCCCAAGCCAGCTCTTCGTACATGTTCCTGTGCACTGATAAAAGTTTTATTTCAACAGACAAACTTACTAAAATGCATTTACTTGAACAAATTTTATCTGATACATAATGTGTTCCCAGGTAACATAATAGCAAGTAATCCCTTAGATTTCAAATCAGCGCCACAACACAATGAACTCCTGTAACTACACGCATGGGGTGAGATGATAGCTATCCTACGAGCGTTAGTTTTCACAATGTCGCCGAAACAATGTAATTTAGAAGTCATTGCCACTGGAAACGGCTTAAATATCAACAGGCAGTTCTTCCACTTCGGAGTTCATGCCTCTTATTTAACAGGTTTATATTGACACACCGATGTTATATTACGTTAGTCCATAGTGATTTTGTCACTACCAATCCAAGTACTTGAACTGGCAACCCCATCGCCATAGAGGTCGCACTTGATAGCCATGCAATACCAGCCATGGGTGGGTCTCTTGTTCAGGTTCCCAAGCCTTTAATTTGGTGTCTTCCTTGAGGTTTCATAGCTCTTTGCGGTTGTACGTCCGAATTTAAAGATATTTTTCTAATTTTGCAGGAAATGGTTATCAAAGTCATGATTAAAGTTTGATCAACTGTCTAAATTCGTTTTATCATCTTATTGTATTTACTCATCATTTTAGACAACACAGTCTCAGCAAATTCAAATTTTCTTCTGGATGTCGTCACGGAAGGAGCAGGGAGCATGCTGACGAGGTGTTGATCCGGAACCCAGCAGGTGTACTATCTTCTTTTGGGCCAATAAAATGATTCAGCAGGACCTAGAGAGTGCACAAATGTTATCAATGCATCATTTTGGTCACTCGTTACTTCAACAACAATGCCGATCCACCATTCACTCTCGTAGATGCAGGAAACATAGCAACAGGGGAATATTTTACGTAATTTCAAAGACACTTTGGGTGAGTGACAACGGTTAGCGACGAAATATATGTAGTCATTTGACACTTTACTGACTCGAATTGAGTGTGAATTGCATGGAATAAATTGGTGATACTCTCTAGTTTCAGAAATTGTCCTGCCTTTTTTTCCATCTTTGTTCTTGGAACTTTTTACGGTCTTCAATTTGTTCTTTTTAAACGTATATATATTTTATTCCGCGTATGTTTTGGTCGCAAAAGTTGAAGAGATCTTTTGGTGTCAGTCACCATGATTACCAATTGATCTCAGATCGATCTGAACTCAGACCTTATATGGTCGGTTGATGGTCTTTGAAGGCTTTCTCGGGCGGCCGATCGTTTCGAAGTGCAGCCTATTCCGTCGCAGGGGTTCCAAAAATAGCTTCGATTTTGAAATCATTTCCATGATGACACTAATTAAAAATGTTCTTGAAGTTTTTGTACTGAACAGCTGAGCCATCACTGAAGTAGTGAATTTTGGTTACATGCGTTTGGGTCGCTAAAAATTCAATTAACTTTTGTATAAACACATGGATATTGTGTCATGTTGCATGTGGTTGGAAAAAATACAAGAATAACAACTTAAAACGTGCCCTCTTTGTTGGTGTAATAAGCCACAACAGGATGTATTGTTGCTTGTGAATTTTCCCAATAAAATCCCTGCCCCGCATCTTGCACAATGAAATAATAATTTTTGGCAAAATCCATCAATACTATCAATTCGGTTTCTGTTAATCTTGCATTCGATGACTTCAAATAATTGCTTCACAGCAAATGATGATTCACATGCAACATTACACAACATCCATCCATGTGTTTATACTTAAGTAGTTACAGGAGTTTGTCGTTGCGTGGTGCTGATGAAGGTTGATGGTATCTCACCTACATGTATCCTTTACATGCCATGGTGTGTCTGTGTTAGCTAATTAAATTCACTTTTCTACAGGCTAATAAATATGCTCTATCTGATGAGATAGGTTTAACGGCATTTGTAGAAGGTAGTTTTTTGCAGAAACGGGTTGATAACACCCTATTTTTGACCTGTTTGCTAAAGTCGTGAATTTTAGATGTGATTTGTAAACTAACGAAATAAGCTAGGTGTTTTAACCAACACTATCAAAAACTCACTAACATGGAAATATTGCAAAAGGTATTTGATATCCATTGAACAATTCTTGAAAGAGACAGAGAGCACGCTTAAGTTAGAAATATTTTTGGAGAACTAATTTCTGAGGCCAACTTTGCTGCATTTTATCTACTCAGTACACTTTGAGAAAATACTATAATCATTTACATTTAACAGAGCACTAAAAGTTGTACAATGATAGGTATGTATCATATGTTTCGGCAAAAAGGCTACAGAGATATCCTGTCTCAAAGTTGCAAAAAATTCACATTCATGTGGCAGGTGGTCATGACATGGGGTCACACAAACGGCTGTATCTCCAAAGGTATTTCACTAGTGGACCTAAAAATTAACACATTTTCATTAAAGGTATGTACAACTATCCACACAAAATTTCATTAAAATCCGAGATGGTCGAGTGGGGAGCCCTAAACTACTTGACATGGAATGACCCATGAGGAAAATCCGGCCTATGACAAATGGAAAACGCAGTAATGGCGGTGAATCAAGAGGGGGACCAACATTTAAAGTGCAACGACTGCAGTGCTGCATATGTGGGACAGACAGGACGCACTTTCCAGACAAGAATAGAAGAACATAAGAGATGTTTCCGGAAATGTAACCTATCTCAGTCCCACTTTGCCAGACATCTATGGGAAGAAAACCATAACAGCTACTTCATACTGGAGATATTACACCGAGAGAAAAAAGGAAGGAAGATGGACAAAAGGGAGGAGCTGGAAATAAGAAGGAACATGAAGAAATGTCTTTAATCAACAACATCCTTTTTGAAAAATTTTTCCCCTCCTAGAAATCTCTTTATCACTTACGTAAAGACAAACCCCTGACCCTCCCACTCCATTCCCCACCTACTGATAACCCACCGCTTCCTTAATTCCTAACCCTCCACCGCTTCCTTAATCCCTAACCCTCGCGGAAGAACTACACCTAAGAAACCCACCCACTCCACCCCCCACCAACAACCCCTCTCCCACACACGTGTCCTTCACGGGTGTTTTCTAGATTCCTACACCACCCCTTCTTACCTCTCCCCTGGTATTTTTCCCCTCTCCTCAACACCCCATTCCCCCCCCCCCTTCTACCTTCCACCAAGTCCCTTAAGAGTATATATATATACCTCTTGGAAATTGTTAAAACTTTGTACCTGATGATGACACCGCTGTGTCGAAACATGTTGTACCAGGAAAATAAATCTGCGGAAGGAAACCAAGTTACTTTTTCATTTGCGAAATTCAACTTCTGCATAGTTGAGCTTGAAACCATCGAAAGATGGGGACCAACTTGAACCTCATACAGCCATTAATCTAAGATGTCAGCCCAAGATGTCATTAATCTAAGATGTCAGCTCAAGTTAATCATATACGGTATAATGCCATTAGTGAACACTTAATATACACGTATTTGAAGTTCTGCATTGAATAATAAAACGTCTGTATTCACAAAAAAAACATGGGATGAGTACGAAAGGTACAGGCACTTCCAATGAAATGTTACCACTTCAGAGCCGAAATTTTTCTAAGTCCCGAGTTGACGGTGATTGACAACGCTGCATCACGGCTTCCCTCTAGCGGAGCCTCAGGAAGCTCTAACCATAAACAAACCCCTTCCCTCCCTTCTGCTAAAAAAGGAAAGGAGGGCGGAGGAGGGAAGGGGGTTTGTTTATGGTTAGAGCTTCCTGAGGCTCCGCTAGAGGGAAGCTGTGATGCAGCGTTGTCAAATCACCGTGAACTCGGGACCTAGAAAAATTTCGGCTCTGAAGTAGTAACTTTTCAGTGGAAGTGCCTGTACATTTTTCAATCTGCATGTCAATCTTTCTGAGCCTCAAATTATCACGAAAATATTTACTAAAAGAACGTGTAATTCAAAGCTCATAATTTAAAAATGAAACAATTGTTTGCGCATATATATATCACCCCTCGAGAATGTTTTCCCAGAAAACTTTGCAAGGAAAGTTGTGCGCTAAAATTTCAGCCTGACATTATCGGTAACTACAGAGTGGAATAGAATGATCCAGTTTCGATCCAGGATATAATGCACCATTTTAAATAAAATATTGGTATCTACTTTCATTGGCAAACTGGGGAGACATATTGCAAAATGGTGGAGATTCTCTAGATACAAGTTTCAGTAATTTCTACTCACAATATTGTCAACTAATTGAATATGCAATACCAACAACCAGAGTGACCAAACGCAGTAACAAAGTACTAAAAAAACCTTGGTTAACCCCTCAAATAATAGAACTTTCTAGAATAGTCAAAGAGAAATCAATGAAAATTAAGCAAGTCCCCAGCAATTTATTCAGATTTTATAAAAACTAAGAAAAGTTACAGTTCAGCTATTAAACAAGCCAAAAAATCTTTTAACGACTCAAGATTATCCTATGCTAAGAATAAAACCAAGGAAACTTGGAAAATAATTAATGACATGCTTGGAAAGACTCAAAAGAGATACCTACCTACATTTTGTGATGAGAAAGGCATTTCCATAACTGACCCGAAAACAATTTCAAATAAATGAATTTCTACTCAGTCTCCTGGAAATTAACCCAAGCAACTGTGGTACAACTAACACCAATGATAAAAATGATAATGACTCTTAACCCACTAATTCCTTATATCTATACCCCACTAATGAAAAGGAAATACTTTCCTGCCTCCAAAAATTAAAAAAAAAGCAATCTCCAGGAATCGATGACATTCAGCCAAATTTGGTCCTACAGAGCATAGACTTAATCATTCAACCATTAGTACTTTTAAATAACAAGTCTCTCGATACAGGAGTTTTTCCAAGTGTGTTGAAACAAAGTAAAGAAAGACCCTATCTACAAAGAAAAAGACACAAGTGATGATGAAACTAACTACAGACCAATATTGTTGTTATATGTATTTTCCAAATTATTTGAGCTCATTTATTACAATAGATTAATAGCCTTCTTGGATAAATTTAATATATTATCTGACTGCCAATGGGGATATAGAAAAGATAGATCAACAGGGAAAGCACTCCTCAACACCATGTACTTTGTGACTAGCTCTCTGGACAACAACCAAAACCAACAACCAACCAACCTGGGTTTTAACTTTATTCTTAGACTTCTCCAGAGCTTTTGATATGGTAGATCATACAATCCTCTTAAGTGTCAAAGATAAGGTATCAGAGGAGTAGCATTGAAATGGCTGTCTTCATACTTAACCGGAAGAGTACAAAAAGTTGAAATAACTACAAGAATTGGGAAATTCTTGTCTGAACCTTATGAAATTACTGCAGGTGTTCCTCAGGGGTCAGTTCTGGGGCCCATCCTGTTCTTACCCTATATGAATGAATTACCCAAAATAATTAATGCATGCAATGTGAAAACAGTGTTATTTGCAGATGACACTAGCTTTGTAGTCACTGATAAATCCATTGAGGGATTATTTAGTCAGACTCAGCAGCTACTAGATAAGATATGGGAATGGTGCCAAAACAATAAATTAAAACTTAATGCCAACAAAACAAAGATTCTACTATTTAACCAACTTGGTATAAAAAATACCCCAGATATAGCTCTTAAGGATAACACTATTGCACTCTCGAGGGTAGTGAAATTTCTAGGCTTACATGTGCAAAATAATGGAAGCTGGAGAATACATGTTTCAAAGTTGTGCTCCACTCTAAATTCTGTTCTTTATCAAATTAGGTTTCTTTATAACACTGTTTCTCAAGATGTTTTGAGAACTATTTATTTCTCAAATTTTTACACAAGAGCTTCCTATGGAATAGTCCTCTAGCTTACTCCAAAAAAATTTTTTAATTAAAAAAAAATTATTAGATGCATGATGGGTGTTTCACAAAAGACTTCGTGCTAACCACTAATGAGGCAACTAAACCTGTTAACTATTGCTTCAATGTATATATATTGTGAAGCCATTTTGGTAAAAGAAAATATTTATAAATTTAATACTAATAAAGAAATTCACTCCTACGCCACAAGAAATTCAAACTATTCATATCACTTATCACAAAAAGAGAAAATCTTTAAATAATCCTATGATTATCGGTGCAAAGATCTATAACTTACTACCTGACAGAGTGAAGTGTTCAAAATCAGCAAAAATATTTTTTTAAACTCTTAAAATAGTATCTGATAATGAAATGTTATTACACTGTAAATGAATTTTTTAGTGATGATAACAAACAATGTTAATTGGAATAATTTTTTTTGTGTGACTCATGTATACCTTGTTGCTTGCGTACTCTGTATTTAACTAATTATTTTGTACTTTTTTAACTGACGAATCCGATACCTACACCTGTAAGGTCTGTGGAGAATAAATCATTATTATTATTATGGATTGCAATAACACAAGGAATCCTAGATAATGAACATACATTAGAAATTTGATAAGTTTATACGTTACTGAATATGCTTATAAAATAAAATAATCATAAGAAATGAAAGGAGTTCCGAGGATAGAGTCCCAAGTTTTTTTTACGTGGCATATTGCAGCAGTTGTGAGCGAGGGATCTTGGCACCTCCGAACTTTGCAGATCTCCCTTTCCTTCTTGCTCACACATCACAAGAAAAGGAACCCTACCCCTCTCCTTGGAAATAATCCCTTTCGAAGGTCAAAATTTTCCTTCCGTGGGTATTTGCCCTTGCCCAACTACCGGGACGAAGGGTCCTTGTTTCGCTTGGTGAGTTTATTGCTCCCCCTCTCAGGGGGGTGTGGTTCGGCAGTGCTGTCACATCGCCATCAAAATTTCAGGACTTTCAAATTTTTCGGCACTGAAGTGGTATGAATTTTTTTAAACAAAACTGTACCACAGAAAATGAGTTCATCTACATACTACCCCGCAAGCCGCCTCAATAGGCGTGTGGCGGGGGGTGGTAGGACAAGGAAACGATCTAATGAAATTACGCCTTGCATTTATTAAAGTCCCTTATTGTTCGAGGGAAAAACGAATTCCCATACCTATCCGTTCTGCAAAATATCTCTCTTAATTTATCGTTTCTGTTGGACCTGGAAATATAGTGGGGTTCTAATATGATGTTCTCCGTGTCGCTCTGAAAGATATCTATTCTCAATTGCTCAAGTAATCTAAGCCTAGCGCGCAGCCTCCGTGTCTCTAGTGGCTCCCAGCCTAATTCGTTTAACATCTGCGTAACGCTGTCTGTATGCCCGTAGCAGTTTTTGACGAATCACGCAGCTTTCCATTGTATTTTATTAAGTTCACGAATTAAGTCATTCTGCACCGGATCCCATATGCTTGCTGCATATTCAAGGTGTGGCTGGACGAGTGCGAAATAGCACCTCTCTTTTACTTTTTCATCTGACAATCTTCCCACAATAGGCTTGACGAATCCTAGCTTCTTCAGAGCTCTGCCACAAATATTTCTTATATGTGTTCCCCACGATAGGTTCGAGGTAATCGTAACTCCCAGATACTTAACTTCATTTTTTTCGCCTTTATCTTAACGCCATCCACAGCATATACACGGGATAGTTGGACGACCTCCGCAAGAAATGTACCGCCGTGCATTTGCTCAGATTAAGTTCGAGTCCCCACTCTTGGCTCCACACATGAACGTTGTTTAAATCCGATGATGGAATTTCAAAGTCAGAGTGATCACTAATTTCGCGATAGATGTCAGCGTCGTCAGCAAATAAACGTATTTTACTGCTAATTCGAGAGCATAGGTCATTTATGTATATCATGAACAAAAGGGGGGCGATTACGCTTCCTTGTGGGACACCTGATGTCACTTTAACTACATCTGAGCTAATTCCGTCAAGAACTACTTTTTGCTTACGATCACTCAGAAAGTCGCGTATCCAGTTTACTACGGTTTCGTTCAGCCCGCATGACTGTAATTTGTATAAAAGTTTGTTGTGAGGTACCGTGTCGAAAGCTTTCTTAAAATCTAGGAATAATGCGCCCACTTGTGTTTTCGATTCACCAGATTTGAGAACGTCATGAAGAAAGATCTACCTTCACATGATCTACCTTTCCGAAAGCCGTGCTGACAGCCATAAAGGAAGTTACGACTGTCCAGGAACGTCATGATATTGCTAACGATGATATGTTCGAGTATCTTGCCTGTAATCGACGTTAATGAAATTGGTCGATAGTTCGCTGGGTCATGTCTGTTTCCCTTTTTGAATATCGGTGTAATGTTTGCAATTTTCCAGTCTATTGGTATCTTTCCTTCAGACAATGACTTCTTGAATATTATGCCTAAGAACGGTGCGATCTGTGGCGCTAATTCCTTGAGGACACGCGCCGTAATTCCCTCCGGACCCGGAGTTTTACTATTTTTTATCGACTGTAGCTGTTTAGTTATCCCATCGCATTGAATAGTGATTTCTTTCATTGGTTCCTCAGTGAATGAAATGTCAAAATTACATGCAGTGTCGTCTGTAGTGTATACACTTTCGAAGTGGGAATGTAACGTGTTAGCTTTGTCAATATTATCGGTGACAAGTTTGCCATCTTTATCAAATAACGAATCTACGTTGAAGATTTTCCCTGAAGCTCTCTCGTATATGACCAAAAAGATTTCAGATTTTCTTCGAGTTCTTCACCAAGTAATACGAGCACCACACCTCCGCACAGGAGAGGAATAAACACTCAGAGTCTTCCTCTTCGTTGCTTGCCGGGGACCTATTGAATGAAATTTTTGACCTACCAAGGGTATTTTTATGAGGGGTATGAGGTTAGGCCACTGGCTCACACATGAGCGAGAAACAATGAGATGGAGATCCTCGAGGTTCGGAGGCGTGTAGAGGCAGATGCCTCACCGGTTGGCTTTTGTTTACAGTGTCTGCCGGTACTCGCCCAAAAACCCAAATCCTGCTTTTTAGGCGAGAGTCGCCGAAGGGGGCAGAAGTGAGGGACAAGAGGTGACTGGCTAGAAGTGAGCACATTGAGGGGAAAGCAAAAGGGGAAGGGGGAGAGGGGAGGAGTATTCGCCCTTGAGAGACTCAGTTGCGGCATCATCGACATCAACGTCATCTGTCGGCGAATGGTTGAAAGAGAAAAAGGTAAAGCAATTCTCTCGTAAGGGCTAGCCCTCTGTATTACTCTGTGGCGATACTAAACAAAGATTTTCACAGCTATTTTTTACATTTGATAATTATAAGAGAAATGAAACTACTGACAGATGCATGTGATTACAAATAATACATAACATTTTGAAT
This sequence comes from Pyrrhosoma nymphula, assembly GCA_963573305.1. NCBI lineage: Eukaryota > Metazoa > Arthropoda > Insecta > Odonata > Coenagrionidae > Pyrrhosoma > Pyrrhosoma nymphula. The sequence continues at coordinate 152,873,795 of OY754331.1, forward strand.
ACATCCAATTGTTCGCAAGCAAATATTTTGGAAATTTGAATTCCAAATAATTAAAAGCAGCATTCAGATTTAAGAAACAAAAATACTAAATGAAATTCTCAATTTGAACTAAGTTAAGGATCAATACCACATGAGAGTAAAAATAGGTGGATATACCAGACTTCATAGGGGAATGGGCCAATACTGAACCAAAAAATAATGGCCAAATCACTTGTATTCACAACAATATCAATTAAGGCATATATCTAATTAATATTTAGTCAGTCATACTTTTGTGAAGGCAGGAAGGCTTTTTGTTTTTATGTCAACCATAGAAGTTTGGTATAACTGGAAATTATTTGTAATGGATGTAAACCAGGAGAAATTGAGTACATAGGAAACATACTTCCAGACTTTAAATTTTCGTCAGTAACAGGCATTTCCCAAATTAGCAGAAAAATGTGCAGATGACATGCCCTTTTAATTGTAGGATGTGGCTTAATTCACCAGAACAAAATAAATTTACATTCAACCACACACTTTCATATCTCACCTCACTGGTTCTTCTATTCCTTGCTGTTTGGCACCCAAACCTCCACCAGCCCACCCCATTAACCTCAGAAGCTTATTTCCAATATTATCCTTATGGAGTAAGTTGTGTTGAGCAGCAGGAGTGGAAGCCTGCGCTTGGCTTTCATCAAAATGGCTTTTTTCTATTTCACCATCACTAAGGTACATGTTCTTGACCTTAATTACATGGATTAAATGGAACAAATTAATAATTTTATAATATTAATTACCTCATACAAAGATTTAAATATCATGAATTTCCAATACAATGAGAAGTCTACACATTTGTGAGCTTAAAAAAACAATTGACAGCATAAAAAGAATAAAACACTACTAAAAACTCAACCCTACACTACGTACTTGAAAAACTAATAAAAAAATAGGCTAACTAAAGGTAGCTGTTCTTCAAACTTATAATAGGATCCATGAAACTCACTGGGATATGCTTACAAGAAAAACAAGTTTCATCAATTCCTCTGAATTTAACTTTCAAACCTAATAAAATGAAATATGTTTCTAAAGCACGAATATTTCAACATAAAAAATTTGGAATACTTAATACATAATAATTTACGAAAACATGAAGAACATTCAAAGTGCTAAAGCAACTACTTTCACACATTACAAAGGCAGGCCTTTACTTAGTGGGATGTTTTGAAGGATAACATTTCTATTTTTCTGAATTAAAGCATCACTCATGGTTTATAAGCAAATTTAGATGGGTGTACATCTATTATATACACCATTTTCAAATCATTGTGATCATAGGTGTATATCTAGAAGCATCTTAAAGGGGGGGGGGGTCACCACCAAGTAAAATGGGGGGTCTGGGAATTTTGAAAAATATACATCCTAAAATGACATTTTGAAGGTGTTCGCTATTATGTTATGGAGGGTGATCTATAGGTGTACTATTAGCATGTGTTAAACACATCATTTTTATGTATTTTTTATCAATTTGGGGGGGGGTGGGGGGTGGTTTACAACCCCCAAAACCCCACTCCTGGATACGCCTATGATTGTGATTGCACAACTGATATGGCACGCAGTCACGCAAAAGGGTGCAAAGATATTCACCAAATGGATGCAATTATGAAAAAATAATTTGACTTGATGGGGATTCGAACCTGGATCTCCCAATTGCCAGTCAGCTGTGTTAGCTGGATATACCACCCAGCCATCTTAGTTTAAGGCAAATTTTAATGGGGGTTCATAGAAACAAGGTGTTCTTGTCTCGAGTTCACATTGTATGACAGGAGACATGATCATGCTTGATAAGTAACTGTCATGTCTCCAGTGCTACAACATGGACTTGAGATGATATCATCTTGTTCGGAAACCCCACTGAAATTCAGCTTAAACTATGATGGCTTGGCGGTGTAATTGGTTAACACAGCTGACAGGCAATTGTGAGATCAGGGTTCGAATTATTTCAGTCAAATGATTTTTTCATGGCTGCTCATCCATTTAGTGTATATCATATACACAACTAAGATACTTGTTCCATAAATCTCAACTTACCAAAATTGTGTAACAAGATGCTCGTAGCTGATCCAATGCCTTTTTAGCAGCTTCTTCTTTGCAAATCTTCTTAGTACTGCCTTGAGTACTGGCATATAATTCTCCATTTACAAACAAGTCACACCTGTAGATAGAAAAGGTGGCAATTTGTGCTCTCGTTTCTATCAATCAGTTCATCCATTATTTTAGTAAGAACTTTTTATTCAAATTAAAGAATAACCTTTACTTCAAAACCTTAGCAATTTGGGAAAAGGCAGAGCAGAAAATAGAAGATTCAAATGTAAAACAGACATTTCATTTTGAAGTACATGGTGAGTTAGGCTAGCCACAATATCAGACACAGTTTATGAGGAAGCTGATTACACAGAAGACTAAAACAGGAAAGTGGATTACAAAACTCAATAATCACTAGCATTCACAAACTTTGAATTCTGGTAGACCTAGAGTTCAATTCCTGAAGTCCAAACCACACAACCTCTTAAGGTTTTTAAAGAATTCTTCCTATGATAGAAAATTGTCAAAGGACTTACCATATATTTCGGCAGATAAGACGATAGTTGAATCATTGAAAAAAGGCCCCAAAATCCGGGATCATCTTAAAGGACAGATACAAAAAAAATAGGGCAGATATATGCTAAAACTATAAAAATTTGACGAAAATTTACACCTTGTCTTATCTGAAGGTCGTCTTATCCACGGAAATATACAGTACGTATGAAGGTTTACTATATCTGATACACATGATGTTTTGCATACCAAGCACTTGTGGATGAACCTAGGCTAACTGCTGTGAGTCTTGGTAAGGGCATCAAGCATGTGCACAACCCACAAAATTTATCTCCAGAGTACTGAACCTATATCTCAGGGCCATAATTCTTTTATGCTGCTCCACATAATATTAATAGTGCTTGAGATAAGGAAATGCTGGCCACCAATGAGATCAATCAAAGTTTCCTTTATCATTACTGTACCCAAACATGAGGCAAACTGAGGCCTCTTACTTCTACTTTGCTACAGCTACTCAATCCTCACAGCAGTCTCTCCTCGATATCCAATCTCAAAGAGTGAATCATACCGCTTCAATATGAAGGCAATGGATGAATTTGAACTTGAATGGAGTCATCAATCCCATTTTGGCATGTGGCTCATGCTGGAGAGTTGTCTTCCTTCCTACTTATTCTTGCTCAGAGTCCAAAATCCAGACAACACACACAATTACTGGCCCATTACTCCTGGAGAACTCAATGAACTGAGTACAAACTATGCTCATGCCTTCCTATTGCTTTTACCGTCAAATGCAAGGCTACTCATATGGCCGGGATTGCACAACCATGAAACTCAGGAGCAGGAGAGTTGCCCAGTTGGTTGAGAGAGGAGTTGAACAAGAGAAAGCAGGATTTTGCACACCTAACTCCCTCAACCTAGCTGCAGATAAACTCAACGGGTTCAGAACACACAATATTTACTTCCAAATATATTTTAAGACTGATGTAAGTATCAATTGCAAACAAGATGGAACAAAAGACAGTAGTATCCATGGAGAAGGATGTACACCTCCCCACTACATTTAACCCTTTCATGCCCACAGCATTTGGCTCTTTCACTTCCACAAAGCTCGTGCCAAACTTTTGAAAATTGCAACCCTTTTTTATAATATTTATTGAGAGTCACTTGTTCCACCCACAACAATGAAATTTTTACTGAATGCTGATAACAAACTGCTGTTAAACTAAAATAATGTTATTTTCAGACACAGTATTTTTGATTTTATTAAGCAATGTTTTCTTTAAAATTTATAGTTTGGGAAAAAATAGTTTAAAGTTATATAATTTTATAAGCTCAGCATTTATCATACGTAGGCATATACATTCTAAAATATTTCACTTCACCCTGTAGCATATTAATATTTGATTAACATTATTTCATTGTCTATTTATCTATCTTGACGTGCCTTACACAAGGTACAAAAATTACTTGTCCTTGGGCCAATAAAGCATATTATTATTATCATTATCCATTTAATACATAAGATATAAGCCTTCACATGAAACGATACATTTCATTGCGGAAAATGTGGAGAGAGAAGGTGGGGGCCAAACGGAGAAAGAGATGAAGTGAGAAGAGGAACTATGGGGGTAGAAGATGGAGAGGTGGAAGGTGAGGAAGGGAGGGAGAGAGAAAGGGAGAGGGATGGAAGGAGGGGGGAGAGAGGAAGAGGAGTGGAAGATGGACAGTGTCAGAGGTGGAGGGTGAGGAAGTGAAGGATGGAGAGGGTGAGAGGTGGAGGGCAAGGAAGTGAGAGACTGACAAGGGAGGGAGGGTTGGAGAAAGAGAGAAAAGGAGTTATGGGGGTGGACGATGGAGAGGGTGAAGAATTGAGATAAGGGGGAAGGGAGGGAGAGGGATGTAGAGGGAGGAATAGAATAGGAATTATGCGGGTAGTGCCATCATCAGAAAAATATTTTTGATGAGGACTCACTGTGTGTCAGCTCCGTTACACAGATGGGAGAGGGGGCAATAACTTCTGTATATTTTATGTATTAATAACCTAAAAAACTATATCATTACAGGGGATTTGTAACAAAAATAAATTACTTTCAGCCAGATAACAAATGTGATCAAAAATACAACATACAAAGATTTTTATAACTTTAAATCAAGAGCCGATATAATAGCATCTTGAGCATTTTAAGGCAAAATGAGAAAACTGATACATCACCAAACTTGATACTTGAGCACCAAAGGGTTAAAAAATACATTATATTAAAAAATATCAAAAGGTAAGGCAAGGGAAGTGGCACACTAAAGTTTTGAAATTCTGCCTTTAAAGGAAGAAAATAAATGGATTCACCAACACCTACATACTACCCAGCAAGCCACTGCTGGGTTGTGAGACAGGGACTGTTAAAAAGCCAGCCATGAAAAAGAAGGGAATAACAAAGAATTGGAAGGAGGAAAATGATGAAACTGAATTTACAATCTCAGAGTCCGACCAATATAATAGCACAGTTGAAATATACTGATTTGGCTTAGAAAGAAATTAAATAATTAATTCACGACCATATGGTGTAAACAAAGGCCACCATCATTGATTCTTCAGTCACATGATTCCCTTCCCCAAAGAGCATTGGACGTGTTTACAAGTTGGCTGCATTTCTGTCATCTTTTCCATTATCTTGGATGCACTTAAGTGCCTTACTCTGTTTTGTCGCTACTGGTTTCTTGGATTTTTTATAAATGCCTATCCGTTTGGCAGCATACCTATCTTATTTTGACACTTCTATCAGTTCTAGAAATGCAGTGAGAGGGTAAAATAGATATATACCCTCCATGTCACTCTGAAACTCGTGCAATCTGAATTTTTCAAGTAATCTTACCCGTAAGTGTAGCCTCTTGAGTATCTAAAAGCTACTACCCCAGTCAGCGAAGTTACACTGTACACTCATAGCAGATTTCAACAAAGCATACAGCTTTCCCTTGTATTTCATTTCATATCTTTCTGTGCAAGGTCCTAAATCCTTGTGATCTCTAGATGTGACCTAACTAGAGCCAAGTAAACTCTCTTTCACTTTTTCATCTGATGATCTCCCAACTATTCCCTTTATAAACCCTAGTATATTTAATGCTGTGCAGTAAATGCCATCTACATGTTAGGTCTGAAGTTATGGTGATTCCCGGGAATTGTATTTCATCTGATATATTGAGGAATCTATGATCGAGGTTGTTTGAAACAATAAATTATGAAGATATAGTGTTCAATGCACATTCTTACAATAAGTCACAAAAGTTATCATTCAGTTAGTGGTATATGCTTATCTTTCTCTCATAAGTGGGTAACATCTCAAGCACAACCATTTTTCTTTAATAATAGTTGATCATTTGAGACGCTAAATGTGGATGGTTTGAATTCAAGTTAAAGTGTGCTTCCCTGGGAGAAGAATGCCTTACATCAAAAAGACAGGCCCAGTTCAGTTTATCAGCAAAATACTGGACTGTGCATTTGAGAGGCATTTCCTCCACTGCCCAATCTTGCTTGGAGCTCAAGATTCACTCCTCCAAGCTGCAGGGTCAAGGGCGTAACCAGGGGGGATCGCCCCCTCCCCCCCCCCCCAGCGATGGAGAAAAAGCTCAATTTTAATATCCTACATTCTAATTTTGATAAATGCAAATAAAGTGTGCATAATCGGTGTTGATTTTTTGTAGGTAGAGTCCTTTTAATGGTACGTTTTCCAAGGAAAAACTGTGGCGATCATCACTGGTAAGAGAGGGGAGGGGCACAAATACTAATCCCCCCAAGAGCTTTCCCTGGTTACGCCCTTGAGAGTTCTATTTAAGACGTAATTCCCGCAAATATGAGTGAGTAAATTACATAGACAAGGTAAAACAGGATATGAGCATAAAGAAATTAGCAGGGAAAAGGGTAGAATGAAGGGCATAAGTCAACCCATCCCATGATTGAATGCCTAATGATGACAATAAAAGCCTTTTTAAAATAAAAGTATATGCCTGGAAAGATTCTATTGGCTATATAACTCAACTTTTAGGTTTAAGAAAATGGTCACCTATTTCCCAGCTTACTTTTACCCTAGGGTTGACTTACTATTATTAACCCAATTAATGCACTAGTATGCCTTCATAAAATTACATAGTTCACTCTCAAGCATTGATGGCGAATGCAGGAAATGTGTGCCAATAAGTAACTGTATTAATCAACTTTGATTCGCCAGCTACTGGCAGAGCTAGTTATTTGCCATGAAAACTTATGGAAAACTCATTTTCTTTTTCACAATGACGGATGTTTAACACTAAAACAGGGAGAGCATATATAAATATGCGAATATGTATTCTGTTCCCTCGATAAGAAAAAAAATATTTTCAAGTGCATAGAGCTCAAAGAATGCCACTAAAGAAATAGTATATGTATACATAAATTACCGATCTAATTTTGCAGAGTAAAAGATGAAACACTGCACCAAAAGCTATTTCAAGGATACATAATGTATGATCACAAAATATGAATGCATATACATATTACATGAATTCATTATAAAACCTGGGATTTAATAACAAAAACAGTTCTCCACCGAATATCTTTAATATAAGTTGTGATACAAGACTATTTAAGACATTATTTTACAAAAAAAATGCAAAGGAAATTTCCTGCACAATAATGGCGAATGGCATCCTGATAATGATAATAAAACACCAAGCTCTCTGATATGTACTCCACTTAGGTTTACAACAATATGAATTACTTCAGACTTTATATTCAACCACATACTAGCATGGTCCCCCTTCAGATCTTTGCTAGATTTTTTAGTAAAAAAAATATTCTCAATTACCAAGATGTGACACATGGCACCACAGGAGGAAATACTTCGCTGCAAAGGTTCTACATAACCCTTGACAGTACATTATTCCAATGCCTGTCATATACACATTACAACAACATCAAAGTGTGTAGCATAAATTTTTTAAAGGGATAAAGAAACACAATTGATTAAATAATAATGCACACAACAAGTAAATCAATGAAGTTACCACAAGATCTCAATCACATATAACTTCTCCTTAACAGGCAAGCCAAGAAGATAATCACCTCATGCACTTAGCACGTGTCGCTTTCCGGCTAGCCTAAACCCACTATCACACCAGATTACCCCACTAGAACAACAGAAACCAAATTCACATGGTACAGTCACTTACTTGAAATCACGCTCTTGTCCCGAGACTTTAACTTCGGTTTGAAAGCCACTAGCTGATGACGACCTAAGCAATACTCCTAGCTGCGACTCATTCAGACGTTTATCTTGAACAATTACAAAGTCCGAAATGTCCGCAGAACCTTTGGATTTCCCTGTGGATCGATCAATGTTGTACGTTTTCACCCCCCCATAATTAATATTGCCTGTTAAAACAAAAAGGTCACAATCATTGATACACAGAATATGCACACAATGACACACATTCAATATGCTAGACTAAACATATTCCACAAAATAACCTAGCCTCGTCACTTACCGCCCCTATTTTTGGATGATGACTGAGTATTAGATGGCGTAGAAGAGCTGGGAAAATGTTTCCGTGACTGAACAACAGATGAGATAGACGGTCCATAGGATACAGTAGACTGCGTAGAATTACTTTGGGGATTTTGAAATGATGGTGAGGTGATTTTGAGGTTTCCCGGAGTTGATGATGGACTATCACTAGAAGAAGTTTGAGAATCCCAGGGCCTTTTCGTTCCTGTAGGGAAACAGGGCAGTTAAGTATTCGCTGTCGATTAATATGAACCAAATTCACAAGATACCCTCATCTAACTCACAGTTCCTTCTACCTTTAACCTTAGCACCGGCTGCATCCGAGGCCGCAACGAATGTACGCTTCAGCTTGGATTTCCGACTGTTTCTGTACTCCTCAACAATACCCTGAGATAACTCGGCAACTAGCGTCATTGTTTTAGCTGGATATCTGCCATGGAAAAGAGGAAAACATTTACTACGGCACATACATTAACAAACTCGTAAGTCAGGAACATGCACTTCCACAATGATCTTACCTGCAACCCATAAACTCGACGTTTGTAAAAACTTGCGCAAGGCAAACCAACTTATCTTCAGGAAACTTATCTTTATGCTCGAGCATAAACTTTTTCCGAAGCTCCCAATGGTCCTCAGTTTCATGAGACATCTTGTAGTCTTCGACGTTCCAATCATTATCCATAATGAAGCAGAACTAACGAATTCGCAGTATTAATGTTAGATCGTTCTATGCACCTATCAACAGCACTTTTTTTGCTTTGGCAGGATGTAATCCCTCGTTTGAATGTGTCAGGAATTTAGGGTATTGTATGAAAGTTGCTGGGACGTAATTTCCAACTCAACATTCAACAACTCAAACCACTTATTAACGCCGTGGACGCAACAACTGAACGCATATAGCACTGCATTTATCAAATAGAAAACTCGAAAAAATGAAGCACGAATATGAGACGGCGCAATCGGTTAATGCATTTCCGAGTAAATACAGTAAATAAAGCCAAGGCTGATTAGTAACTACCTCATGCAGGCTGGTAATTACATTTTAAGTTTTAATTATATTAAGACCTTACTTAATATTGATTGCGATTATGTCATAAATGAATGCATCATTAAATAGTACGCTGACGCACGCTTGGATTAAGTAATATTCCAGCAAAGTGATCTCAAGACTTATATTTTAGATGAAGAACCATTTCCTGCACATTTTCCTCGATGCCATTACCATTCAACAAACTAATAGAAGCGAACTTAGTCTCATCCTTGTCTTTGGAGATGCAGTGGACATTTTCTAGTCATTATTAGTATATTTACAAATGGCTCATCATTTTGGTGATAATGTCCACACTAAGTCTTTTACTCCGAGGGAATATCAGGTAATTAATCAAGTTAAATCATGTGTAAGGATTTTTGCCATATATTTGGGTCGTGGACTAAAATTCGGAGTTAGGTAACGTATCCAATTATACTTACAACTGCCATGCTCTGTTGTCATCATGTCCTTCTACACAGGTGGAATTGCTGGATGCGGCGAAAGAAAGGAATATCATAGTATGTCTAGGTACGGAATCGGGTAAATCCTTCATTGCAATGAAATTGATTCAAGAAATGGCCAACGATACGCGAAGGTAATTATTTATTGTGATGGTGCTGTCCTACTTGTTGAATTTGCCTTGTTTTTATCCAGTTGAGTTTCTGTGTTACATGGTTACACTTTGCATATCATGGTTTTACTCTCCAATTCAGAGGTGTATCGCTGGTAGCAATTTAGTGAGTTTTTTCTCTTGTGACATTTGGAAAACTTAAAAAGAATAGTTATGACTTTTTCCAGTTATGTTTAACAGTCATTAAATGGATGGAGGAAATTGATATTCAAAGTTTTCTCATACAACTCGATGAGAAAAGCCACCCACGCGCATGTTTTATGCCTGACCCTGAACTTTCAGTGTCAACTACTTGCTGCTGGAGTCAGTCACAGTTCACCTTCGGATTGGCCTTAATTAAGTCATGGAATTTACTGTACCATGGCTAATTACTCTTAATTAATCTCCCTTTAAAAGGTATTGGAGGTTTGTGTATTAAATGTATGTTTCAGAATTTATATTAAAAATTGTTTGCTTCCTTTTGATTTTTCTGTTATCTCTTAGCACAGTCTTTTGCATCATTCGTTAGCATCAAGCAGCAGTTGTTTATTGGACAGATGCTTCAACAGGTGCCATGTTCCGTCCTTAATAGTCTGAATGATTTTTGTAATCGAAAACTTTGCCATTGGATGTTTGTCCTATAGTTGAATTGGTACTGCTCCTAGTGTCTATAAAGAATCACCATTAGTAATCGTAATTGTACTTTGTCTGAGACCTCGCTTATTATTTTTGTGACCCTGGTTTTGACTCATTTTTATAGTATAAGGGGTGTTTCATGAGCCTTTGCATATTGTCAGTTGGGAAGTGTGTTCGAGTCAGTCAGTCAGTTGAGTTTAGATTTAAAAAGTTAGGCTAAGGGGAATGGGAAAAGAGAGTGAGGGCATGGGTAGTCTCAGGAGGAGGTACAGTTTGGAGAAGTGTTTCAACAAAAAAGAAGCTGAAAAAAAACAACTTCAGAACCCGGGGTGACCTTTATCTGTTGCAAAAGTATTGTTTTCTTCTTTATCTCATTGTCAGTAAATAAGATGGTATGCATTTGGTTTTAGTGCTAATTTTTGTATTCACATGGGCAAATATTTCTGCCCTTCATATTGCCTGATTCACATAGATGGTGAATTGCTGATCAAATTCATAAATCATGTATGCAGTGTTAGCTGTGCTTAGAGGCAGTGGGATCAAGTCCTCACCTGCTAATCCTATGGTTTGAGTCCCGTCTCTCTGGATTTCCTGCCATTCAGGGTATGGGTGTTTGTGTGCCTATTTCCTTTTAGGTATGATTAAAAAACCCTGATGGGTCATTCCACCTCAATTCACCAACAAGAATTCAAAACAACACCCTTCAATTCAGTTTTGGTTAAAGCCTTTTCACTGGGTAATATTATTGATGCAATGACCCGTCAAAAACTTCTGTTGTAGCAGTGATAGTTTACAAGATATGGAGGGTCAAAGTTAAAAAAAAAAACTGAATAGAGGTTTCATTCCTGGGGCTCTAATTTTAGGGTACAATGCTTAAGAAAAAGTCTTATATCAGTGACCATTCATCTAATGATTGTCAAATATTCACCTCAGTTCAGTCAAAGTATGTAAAACTGAGTAAAAATGTTAATCCTTCTGGCATACCTTGGTGAGTCTCTATAAGCTCATTGATTGAATAAAGTTTTTATCACCAAAACATTTCTTCATGTTTTCAAAATTATCAATTTAATGCATAGGAGATATCTCTCCCTCTTTTTCATAATGCCACCAAATTAATTGCTTTAAAAAATTGTAAAATAAAAATAGTGGAAATTTGCTGGCTACTATGACTATTTTTAATATAATTTTTATTCAGAAGAAAGTTTTTTCACATACTGTACTGATACTCTGCATAATTTGGTACTGGTGCATTTCTTTAAATGGAAATTAAATTAATTTTTAAATAAAAATCAGAATAAGTCAGATGATACTATTGACAAAATAGGGGAAGTAGTAAATGCATTTCAACAACTATGAATTTATAATAGACTTTTTGTGATCTTTTTCTACTTCCACAAGTGTCAAATTAATGGACATGTAAATGCAATGTTTCTAATGTAAATGCACAGTTTGCATTTACATTAGGAACTCCGTAATACAAAGTCAGCGGGACAGAAAAATAGGCACCTTGTGTTTTCGAACCTTTTTAGTAAATCATATTATATTGTCATAGTTTAGTATATCATAGAAAAAAATATTAAATTTTAGTTCATTATTTCACACAATTGAATGTTTTTGTTAATTTACCTACATTTCATTTAAGATCTTACGGACGTAGGAGAGATGGAGGTCTGGGTGGAAAACGAACTCTTTACTTAGTGGAGCAGAAAGGAAAAGCTAAAAAAGTTTCCATTGGTTTGAGAAACCTTACAGATCTTACAGTCAGTAATTGTTGGTGCAGTGATTCCACTGATTGGTGTGATGAGCGATGGATGCAGGAGATTTGCTCAAATCAAGTGAGTTTGATATCCATTTCACAATAAGTTAAATAGTGTAATTGAATTGTGTTTGTTATTGTGGTGGTTTGAGCGATTTTTGTTCATTGCATACATGCTCTCATAGGTGATACATATAGATAAAAGTGAAAAAATTGCATCACACCGATTTCGGTTTTTGGCTTTTCAATGATATTTTAACATGTAGCCTCATGGTACATGACATATATTTTGTAATAATTCGATGTTATATGTACACATTTTCTGCTAATTTAAAAATAATACATTTCTTATAAATTTAATAGTTGCTAACAATTATCCAGGTGTCACACCTTAGTCAAATATTTCAATGTAATTTTGTATAAATTTCATATAATGTGTAGCAAACTCTAGTCATAACATGCTTTAATCAAGGAAAAAATTTAAATATAATTTTTGTATAATTATTATTGGTATAAATGCAATAGTTACCTGTCGACCATTTGGTCGGGTGGTAACATGGATGGTTATGAACCAAAATATAAAATTTCAATCAATAAAATGAACAAGCTCACAAGAAACATAGACATATGCCATGATCTAAAACTATCACAATTCATTTTTTTTAAAGAAAAAACTCTAAATCTAAATACATCGCAATTCAAGATCTAAGCACTATCACAATTCAATTTTTTCCACCTTGTCATCAACATTTGAATGATATTTGGGAAGGGCTCTAACATTTTCTTGGGTAGACCATTCCAATCCCCTATCCCTCTATATGCAGAAAGGAATACTTTAATGTATTTGGTAGCTGTCTTGGAGGTTCAATTTTGTAACTATGGCTTTTCCTTGGCGTATAACGAGGGCTTTTCAGTCTATCAGATATGTCAACCCACGTGGGATCACCAATGTAGGCTTTATATGTATACTTTAGGTATGCATTTTTCCTTCTTTATTCAAGTGATTTCCAACACAAAATTTTTATCATCTCCGTAAGACTAGCCTTCCTTTTAAAATTCCCCATCACAAATCTTGCGGCTAAATGCTGAACCTTTGTCAGTTGTTTGATCTCCCCTCCCAGATAAGGATCCCAAAGTGATGCCCCATATCCTAAAATAGGCCTAACGAATAATTTAAAGGCGAAGCCTCTCGTTTGGATGCAACTTTTTCCCAGGGTTCTCATTTCAAATATAATACTCTGAAAGCTTTTGTTGTAGTTCTTTCAATATGCTGTCCCCAATACAAATCCCTGCTTAGAATCTCACCTAGGTAAATACAGTTAGTTGTTTCCATTAACAGTTTGCCCATAATGAAGTAATTATTTAATATAGCACTCCTACCTTTCCAAAATCTAACGAGTTTTGTTTTACTAGAATTTATGGCCATTTCATTCTTATTTGCCCATTTCTCCAAATTATTTAGGTTGTTGTTGCCATCATTGACTTTTTCAATAACTCTATAAATAATGCAATTGCCTGCAAACATCCTAATAGAGCTCTTTATATTTACGCCAATGTCTTTCACATAGATTTTAAATAGAAAAGGCTCCAGAACACTTCCTTGTGGCACACCAAAAGTTGGATGGAATTTTTCTGAATAAATATCGCCGACCTTTACCCTTTGTGATCTACCTGAGGGAAATAATTAATCCAATTTACGACCATCCTATCTATGCTCAACAAGCCTACCTTTTTTATGAGCACGTCATGATTTACCCAGTCAAATGCTTTTGAGAAATCAATCAGAACCCCATCGATTTGCTTGTTGCTATCTAGCCTCTCCGCTAAGTCCTGATCAAGAGATGCTAATTGTCTTTCTCAGAGTAGCTTTTATGAAAACCATATTGTCTTTCCCATAGCCAGTTCTTTTTAAGATGTCAAACTAACTGGTCGGTAGGAATCAACACTATCATGAGACCCTTTCATTTCCATTTTTGTCTGTATGGTGCATTCCAATGCATAAACAGATGCACTTAAATGAAATGTGGTCCAAGAATTTTTTTACTATTTTAAATAAATTATTAAAATGTGCTCTCAATTATCCACAATTGCCACTCCAGCCACTTTAAGTGGATGGCTTATGGTGCTTCATAAATAATTGGTTGGTTGAAAGGGAGGAAGCAATATAGGGTAATATATAAGTGTACGGTGGCAATTTGTCTTGTGTAAGCTCTCGTGCCTCAGAATGTTATGCATCCCACACCACACATATGGTTAATTATTTGAGAAATCCTTATTTAAAACTAAAAAGCCAATGCCAAGAATGACATTCGATTTTATTGTGAAATTATAAATTTAGTTCATAAAATGGATGCGATGCTTAAATAGTATTTTCATCGATGTATTCCAATTATGTAACAAAAAGATTAGCACTACTGAAGTATTTCTCCTTCAAGAAGTTCATGTATAAAAACTCTTGGATGTCACATTTGAAGTATCCTGAAACGAAAAACATTTGCGTCTGATGTGACATTGTGACCACTTATGAATGTAATGCATATTCTGAGTGGTCAGCTGGAGTAGATAGTGGGGAAGCTGCACAACAGACAAAATCCACGGATTCACATCCATATGTTCGCATATGTATAGTGTGACGGTTCCCGACTCTTACCCGCAAGCTGTGGCCAATTAAAAGCCGGGACAAACGTCCACATATGAAATTTAGTTTTAAAATAATAAGGTCTCGCGAAAAAAAACGGGTTGGTGGGCTGGATGATTGGGTATTAACACATGAGGGGGAAAAAGGGAAGGTCATGGGGGGAGTTCGGAATTATTTGGCTCCTGGGTAGCACTCACCCGAAACTAGGATGCACTGGTCCCGGCCTTCTTCTTTCATCGACTGGTGTGCAGTATTCGTGACTGCGTAGACCTGAAGAGGAACTGCAAAGAAGTGCACTTTCCGGCACTTCAATAGGTTTGCTCCCTCGTAGATCGGGAAATACTTGTACGGATTGACCGATATCTATATCGGACCAATCTACCGTGCCTGCTCCTGGCCCCGAAGCACGAAGAACGTCTCCTCTTCGGCCCACTGGTCACCACTCTGGCGAACACTCCTCAATGAGGAAAAAAAACGAAGAGAGCTTCCGCGACACCTGCGCGGTCTTTTTATCCTTTTCGGCGCCGGGGTCACATGATGAAAGGGGGGGTATGGCGTAAGGCACGCCATATCCCAATACATGGTCAAATGAATCCCTCCAAACCACTCATAGCCGATGCACCTAACTGCGCGGCGAAGTGCTACACTCCAGAGCCAAGGAGTGGGGTGGGGGGCGGTGACTGGGTAAATAGGGTGTGGTTGGGACGTAAATCTGTGACGGACCCGAGCCGTCACAATAGGTATAGCGAAACTTGACGGCAGTCAGATGCGCGAAGCTTGGCAACGGGGAGGGGAAGGGGCGCGTGGAAGGGGTCGACAAAGGAGCGGAGGGGAGTGGAAAGCACATGGTGGGGAATGCTGCCAACATGACTGCACTAAACTTTACAGGGTGAGAAATTGTTAGCGGTACGTTACACGGCAATGGTTTGCGATCCAAACTAAGCCGCAGCAAAGTACAAATACTGATAGATTTCACAACGCATCCGTATAACATTGAAAGACTGCTTATTTCAGAATTGGATAAAGTAAAGTCTGAAATAACTTCATAAGTAAGAAAGAAAGCATTAAAACTGTGGCGTAGTCAGGGGAGGGGCCCCATTAGGTTCGGACCCCATGGATCAGAAATTTTGAATTTATTTAAATTAAGGGCTATAAAGGAAAAAGTTGTATTTGCTTTATTTAAACAAATAATTTTGATTTGATTTATTCTTTATTCTGAATACCTTTTCAATTTTTATGCTCTTAATTTTCAAATATAAAATACGTTGGGTATTGTATTCTTTCATAAATTAGCACACAAAAATCTTTTAAAAACGGCTATTACACTTCAGTCAAAATTGCACTCTTTAATGCCTAAAGCCATAATTTCGCTACTGATTAACAAATCCATTCCCCCCCCCCCCCCCCCCCCCCCCGAAATGAAATCAGCCACTGATTATAAGGAACAGACAGGATAATTCATCCCTCAACTCAACTTTGAGAGCACATAAAGGAACGCACACTCTTAGATACTTATAATACATTGAATAACCCTTATGACATTGGTAGCTGGAAATGGTAATCTGTACAGGGGTGACAGTAGCGAAAATATAAAAAAATAACTTTTTATTCCAAACAAATAATATACAAACACAAGCTTACGAGCGTCAATCACTGTCCTGCTCCTCACTTTCCGAATCACTTTCCAAGTTGATCTCAACTATTTCTACTAAATTTTCCATGTACACTTATAATAAAATATATTCCTACTCCGTATGTTTCACTTTTGGGAACACAGCTTTCTACTCTTCTCCGTCTATTGCTCTAAATTTTTCCTCAACTATAATCTTCACATCCTCACTTTAGATGGCGTTCGATTCGTAGTAGTATAGAATGCAAAAAGAACTCATAATATGAAAAGAGGTGACGAATATAAATGAAGTGGTGTTGGAATTAAAAGTAAAGGAACTCTGATTATTTTAATTACTTTTAAAGAGTTGTTGCTATGTATTTTGGCTGGTTGCTGTCGAGGGGTTTATTGATAGAAAAGAAGAGGGAGATTGCTGAGCAAGAGTGGGGATGTGCTTTGGACTTCTGTATGAAAGTTGCTTTGCATTATAATGAAATTGCTGCAAAAGGGATTGCAGATTTAATAAAAAGTAGTCCGACGTTACTAAACAAATACCCAATCTTCTCGTATTCCACGCAAGTGCCTACGTTCAGGTTCAATTAATGCATTACAAAGTGATAATGTCTTATTTCAGAGGAAAGATAACGTTTCATAGGAAAGATTTACAGCATTTGATTACAAAAAAAACACTAATAGACTTTTCGTAAAAAGTCTACAAACCTAACTGCTCGTCTCTGCTCGCGATCCAATTCTGAAATCACTCCTGCTTCATAAGGATCCCAAATACAAGAAGCTAATTATAGGTGCGGTCCTAGATCTCTGTCACCTTGATCGCATATTTCCGAATATGTTTAATCCTAGAAAGATCCTAACTAATTGTGACCCCTAAATAATTAACGGGCTCTACGTTGACTATTTCTGATTTGCTTATTTTGTTAGATCGTTCTAGTGTATTTTCTTTGTACAAAAATGTACTGAAACGCATTTATTTAAGTTTGCCTCCAACTGCTATTTTCGTACCAGGATTGCTACAAAATCCTTTGTTAATAAGTCTTCCGCACTTAAGCACTTCAAAATCTCTCGTACAAAACAGCATCGTTTGCAAATAGTCTAACATAACTGTAAACGACCGTACTGATGTCATTACTCGTGTCATGTCATAATATATTATATAGTATTCTATTCTTTTATTATTTCATATTTGCATTTTACCCGTGAAGTAAAATGGTTATCATTTGTTAAGTTATACCCGTATTTATTTCTAGCAACGTTAAATTTCATGCTTCCGCGGATGCGAATAACTACTTGAGCTTTTTGATGTTGGCAAGAAAGGAATGCGACTGAGAGAACCCTGGCGGTCTCACGCAGATACTGCCTTTTTCCCCCGCGAGGAGCGATTTTGAGGACTATAGACTCGTCCGCTGACAATAGTCTTCTGCGCAAATGCCGTCAAGTTTCGCGAGACCTATAAATGCAAACATTTTGGGGTTAGTTATTGGCCACAAAAGTTAGGGTAATCAAAAATAATATTTTTTCGTGATGTAGCAAAAAATGTTTGAAAATATGAATGCCAATTTTTTGGTCCCGCTGACATCGTATTATCGAGTTTCTTCTGTTTATGCACACTTCTCTTTTTCAGTCTTACGCATCAGTTGACATGCTATGATATATGCTCCTGATTGTAATCGTTAATAGTCTGTAAAATTCAATTTCAATTATTTGTGTTTTCATAATATTTCAGTATATTGTTTCCATTTCATATTTACAGGTGTTAGTGATGGGGAGTAAGATATGCTATGCCCTTCTGGAACGTGAAATCTTAAACTTGAAGTTTGTGAATCTGCTGATACTTGATCAGTGTCACCAAGCGGCTAAAGGCCATCCGTATACAATGGTATGTTTTTAAGCATTATTTAAAAACTTTCTGGCTTAGGCAAGCATTTAAAATAAGCAGATGTCATCACTTCAATTCTTGTTTTCATTTGAACTAACGGATTGCATGACGCGTAGAATACTTAATATGTAGTGAATTTAAACTATAATTCTAGGGAAAACTTATCATTGTCAAGGGTATTATCAGGGAGTTATGCACTAAATTCTGATTCGTATTTGGAATCAAAATTGTATCTCATCCAAACCAACCAGCAATGCGAATAGCAATCTGATTAATTCTGGTCCTCTTTTGTTTACGATTGTGTATCAAAATTCGGATCATTACCTATCTGGATGGGATAAGAGTTCTTGGATCAACAGTTTCTGTATATCTGCCTTATCAAAATCTCAGCTGAGGCTCGCTCGATTGGGAAAGTGTGCCAATTCAAGGAAAATATGTGATAGATGTGATTATGATTAAATATGAAACTGATTTTTATTGATGGCAGGGATAGTTTACCATAAAAAATTCTGTTATTGATGTTTTTTTAAGTTATTCACGTTAAATGTGATATAGATTCCATAAATTAAACTAATTTCCTGATGATATGACTAAATTTAACGCAGAATCGTTCTGAATCTATGAGTTTGATTGGGAAATTTGTTCATGCCTAAGTACAATTAATTTAAATTTTGGGGGTTCCTGTGTTTGAGATGTGACTATGTATCACATCGTGTGACTCTCTTTGTGTTTTTGCGATGTGTGAGCGAAGCAGAGTTGTTTGCCTCTAGCTGAGTCAGTGTTTATTAATTTTTCTCTTTCTCCATATGTCTTATTTTGAGTGAATGTTAATTGCCTTTGTACATGGCTTTTTATTAGAGATACAGTAGAAGCCCCATATAACATGTAGGGCATATAACGAGAAGCTCGAATTGGCGAAGGATGGACAAAGACTTAATTAAAACCCTATGATTTACATGCAAAATAAATCAGTATTAGCGAGGACGTCAACCAGCATCCCCTGGGGTCGTTTACTATTATGAGTGGCAAATGTCTATGTCAATCTCGGCAAACCAGCACCAACTTGTGCTCATGTCCTCTGTCATTGAAATTATATGTCTAGCAGTGTTTATTCCACATAATTTGACGTTTAAATGCACATTTCGGACATTCACGGCATACCCGTATTCACTCAAATAAATTCCTCGTAAGTCCGTGCATTTCATTGTTCTTTTGTCATCCTCCCGTCTTTTTATCAAGTTCAGTCCGAAAAATTCAACATCAATGCTGGGAAACGAAAGTTGTTGGATCTGAAAACTAAATTAGGAATCATCAATGAATGCGAAAGTGGCAATGGGTCCAAAAGCGAGATAGGGAGGCGATTTGGCATATCTTCCTCAACCTTATTCACAATTCTGAAGAATAAGGAAAAATTTCCTGCTGCAGTGCTTCAAGAAGGACGTCCAAGCAGCCAGAAATATTTGCGGCCAGGAGAACATGCACAGTTAGAATCTGCACTTTTCTCGTGGTTTTGCCAGCAGAGAGCAGCCTGAATTCCGATAAATGGCCCATTGATGAAGGCAAAAGCGGAGTATCTATATGAGAGGCTCGGTATTGACAAGTTTAAATGTTCCGATGTTGAATACGTAAATTGTTATCAATTCGGATTCCCTATATTTTAAGCTGCCTACGTATTGTATTGCCTTTTGTAATTGTTTCAAAGATTAAAAATATCGAAAACAGGTCAAGGATGATTCATTTCGATATGCACGAAAGGTATGTATTATAAATCATGCGTCTATCTCACAGCAGGGAGTGTAGTCATTATTCATGGTATTCATTATCAACAAGTTCCCACTAGATGTAGGTACGGCAGAAGATATTATGTGTATTGTGATTCATTCATTCATTCATGAATTCATTTAGGAACTTACAACCTTCGGAACTTTCTTCCTTGTGCTCGAAACTCACAGCAAATCACGTATTTGTACCATGTAATACCTAAAAAAATAGTGAATCATAAAAATGTCGATGTGCCCTGCCACCTAGCGGCTGCAACGTGCACTATCGCTTGAAAAATACATGTTTCGCAGGAGCTGATACTGTAGTCGCTAGTGGTAATAAGTTTCACATCTTATCTAAACGCAGTCAGTCCATGAAAGTCCGCATTTTGTTCAACAATTGTTTCCATTGATTCAAGAGGGTATTCCACGCATAACTATTGTAATAATAACACAAGTGACAGTATACTGTTAAGGGCTAACCGTAAATGCTGGTGATATTGGGCTCTATGATTCCGAAAAGTCGAAGTCAGCAGTTTCTGAGGCGATCTTACAGACGTTGAATTCCTCTCCTTTATTTCCACTATTTACTGGAGAAGATAGTAGCCCGGTGCTTGCTTGGAACAAAATCCCCATAGGTTATATCTTGGTCATTAAGTTATCTAGCATTTTTGCAAATTTAAATTAACAGAACTTTCTCCGAACCATATATCCGTTTTAATACACTTTTTAGAGAGGTAGGAGGCATGAAATTTTTTCTCGTTTCCGAAGTGTTTACCGTTTATAGTCTGTTGCATTGCTATTACAGGCAGTCCCCGACTTTCGTACACAATGCGTTCCTGAAAACGTGTACGAAAGTGGAATGTACGAAAGTCGAACAATAGAGTCCCATACTAATTAGGGGTTACGTTCCCGGAGAGTTAAATATACATAGTAAAACCTCAAATCAATTGTAAGGGAATTTTATTTAAAATACAAAAGTTTAGAAATACATTAATTTTTTGAAAACAATGCGTGATTACTTTAAAAACTACGTAGTCTTGATAAACGGTTCTAAAAGAATTCCGTTGTGTACTGAGTAAACATACGCATTTCTAAGTTTTCCCAATCAGAAATTAACATTTCACCGATAACGTCTACTATAACTATAAAGGCACAAAACAAGAATCATCGCGACATTTAATTTATGGACCCTTATACTCAATGTAATTTAGATTATTACAATTAAAGAAGCAACAAAAATTTCGCAATTTCCTAAACCGGACAAAAGAAAAATGAAAATAAAATGACGTTTCGTAGGTGCAGGCCATAAAAAAACTTCGTGAATTTCGCATGCACTTCCCAGCATTTCATACATGGTCTATAATTTTATCTTTCCCCTTTACTATTGAACACACAGTTGAACAGCTTAAGTCCAATGATCGTCCGATCGCAGCAAAAGATCCTCCCAGTTCAGCACGTCTAATAATTCCCCACTCTCTTTTCAGGCACATCATATTTTCGTTTTCCACTCATTCTAATCATACGATTTAAATTGCATTCAGTAAATAAACAAGTTATACCTTGCTCTAAGTCTGCACTGCCCAAGGTCGCGTATACTGGCGATCGAGAACGCCAGATGTAACAATTGAATGCCGTGATGCACAATGCACCATCGCGGGTAATTCAAAAATTCGCGGGAAATTCAAAAATACTGTTCGACAAATGTCCGAAAGTTTGAATTTAGTGTCCAAAAGTCAAATATAAGGTATCAATTAGGAGCGTACGAAAGTGCGAATTGTACGAAAGTCGAGGACCGCCTGTACTTGCAGCTGCGACATATTTGGTGCACCCAAAACATCGGGGCAATAACAATACAGCAATGTGCAGAACAGTACTCGTGCCCTGAAGTGTCAAAATTCGTCGTTTAATATTCCAGTGTATGACATCTAGCATGGAATTTGATGTTATCGAAAGTGAATAAGATCATAAGTAATTGAAGTGTTTGAAAATATGATTTTTAGTAGCTATCTCAATAGAATGTTTTCGCCTCTCACCAAAAATTCCCACGATAATGGCTAAATTAGTGTTACAGTTATAGGAATTGGCTGTGGAGTGATTATTAATCATCTTCGGTATTAACGAGAGTTCCATTTAGCGAGTGATTTTTCAGGTCCCGAAGCTCTCGCTAAATAGGGCTTCGAATGTATCTACATTGCAGATGTTGCACTCTGCAACATTGGCCCAGTCTTACAAAACCAGTGTCTTTCATGAAGCCTTTCTTGCTTAGGGAACCTCTGAGGCACCTTCATGGATATCATTTTCTGCCTTGTTTTTGTTTATTTTTTCGTATGTCAAAGTATAAAATGGAACTACAATCAAAATTTCCCAAATCACTGAAATTGTTGAGTGTCAGTTAGTGTATCTCTTTTAAACAGGTTGAACTTGGCTTAACTATACTTTGAAATAAGTGGTGCAGAAGGAGAGGTTATGCTTATTTTTATTTTGAGGTGGTTTAGGAAGAAAGGTTTTTTTTTAGGATGCCCTAGTTGAGAAGGGTCTCAGGATATCCTCATCGGAGAAGGGATTGGTGTACGAAGGAGAGTATTACTACTACCTATTTATCTAGGGTATCAGGATTATTGCATAAGCGGTGGCCTTTTATGGAGAGAGAGTAGGGAAGGTATCTTTTGGCGTTAGAGGGATGGCAGCTGCTATAATGTAGGTATTGCTGTTTATTGGTGGGTTTGATGTGGGCAGAGGTGCTGAAGGGGTGGTTGGAGAGAGTGATGTCTACATCAAGGAAGATTACAAGGGAAGAGGAGATATGGGAGGTGAAAGAGACAAAAGAGAATTCGTTGTAGGAGGAAATAAATGAATTTAAGGAATCGGTGTCATGGGGCAAGAGAAGGAAAATGTCATCGATGTATTGAAGCCAGAGCAAGGGTTTCAGGGGATGTGAGGATAAGAAGGACTCTTCACCAAGGAGAAGGTAGGCATAGGAAGGACTGAATCTACTTCCCATGGTGCAGCCTTTGGTTTGGAGGTAGAAGCAGCCATTGAAAGAGAAGGCGTTATGAGTCAAGATGAAATGGGACAAGTTAATAAGGAAATCGAAGCTAGGGATATGCGGGTAGGGCAAATATCAGGATAATGTGGTGGATAATCCTTCAAATTGTAGAGTAGAAGTGTAGAGGGAGGTAACATCAATGGTAGCCATGATGATGTCGGAATCCTTAGGGAGGGGGTGGAAAGGAGGTGATCCAGGAAATGGTAGGTGTCTTTGATGTAGGAAGGCAGGAAATGGACTAAAAGCTGAAGGTAATGGTCAACGAAAGCAGAGATATATTCAGTTGGGGAGAGGCATGAGGATACTATTGGTAGGCCGAAATATATATAATTCAAGACGATTAATTTGAGTACACAAGTTGAAGGGTGACACCTGGAAGTGGCTAAACATTTTGTAAATCCAAAAACACACGCACATAAATGCACTTTCTCCTTTCTTAGAGATGATTCCATTCTTCATTTATCCCATTGCATTCCAGTTAATCATGAAAATATATATAAAATGATTTTTGATGAACATGAATTTAATTTCCAAAATATATTATAACTACCAAACACAAATCTTGTTCAAGCTCATGCTTGAGATGATCTTTGGCAAGAGTTTGCTTAAGAATCTCTATGAATAGGGGCCCCAGTAATTATATTTTTCTTCATTTACCCCTTAAGAAGCCTCAGCAGCTTTCTCCTGTGGACTTTCAATTTTTGCCCACCTAATATGATTTACATTTGATTTTAGGAATCTAGTTATTGATTAACACCTGGACTTAGTGAAAAATGGTTAGCTTGATAGTATAATTGCATAAATATTTAAAAAAATAAACTTAAACTGAATCAGAAGTTGATCCGTGAAAATCATGACATTTATGCAACAATTTAATTTCGTAACTACCAAAATGAAAAGAATGGTTTGAAGGGAAAGAGATGGCAAAGAAGCTAAAAGGCAAAGAAATTATCTTTAGCAGATTCATTTGGTGCCTAGTGCAGTGTACATCTACATCTACATACTACCCCGCAAGCCGCCTCAATAGGCATGTGGCGGGGGGTGTTAGGACACCAGCCGTTTACATATAAATAGGAAACACTCAAATGAAATTACGCCTTGCATTTATTAAAGTCCCTTATTGTTCGGGGGAAAAATTCCCATACCTATCCGTTCGGCAAAATATCTCTCTTAATTTATCGTTTCTGTCAGACCTGGAAATATAGTGGGGTTCTAATATGATGTTCTCCGTGTCGCTCTGAAAGATATCTATTCTCAATTGCTCAAGTAATCTAAGCCTAGCGTGCAGCCTCCGAGTCTCAAGCGGCTCCCAGCCTAATTCGTTTAACATCTGCGTAACGCTGTCTGTACGCCCGTAGCAGTTTTTGACGAATCGCGCAGCTTTCCTTTGTATTTTATTAAGTTCCCGAATTAAGTCTTTCTGCACCGGATCCCATATGCTTGCTGCGTATTCAAGGTGTGGCCGGACGAGTGTGAAATAGCACCTCTCTTTTACTTTTTCATCTGACAATCTTCCCACAATACGCTTGACGAATCCTAGCTTCTTCGGAGCTCTGCCACAAATATTTCTTATATGTGTTCCCCACGATAGGTTCGAGGTAATCGTAACTCCCAGATACTTAACTTCATCTGTCGCCTTTATCTTAACACCATCCACAGCATATACACAGGGATAGTTGGACGGCCTCCGCAAGAAATGTACCGCCGTGCATTTGCTCAGATTAAGTTCGAGTCCCCACTCATGGCTCCACACATGAACGTTTTTTAAATCCGATGATAGAATTTCAAAGTCAGAGTGATCACTAATTTCGCGATAGATGACAGCGTCATCAGCAAATAAACGTATTTTACTGCTAATTCGAGAGCATAAGTCATTTATGTATATCATGAACAAAAGGGGGCCGATTACGCTACCCTGTGGGACACCCGATGTCACTTTAACTACATCAGAGCTAATTCCATCAAGAACTACTTTTTGCTTACGATCACTCAGAAAGTCACGTATCCAGTTTACTACTGTTTCGTTCAGCCCGCATGACTGTAATTTGTATAAAAGTTTGTTGTGAGGTACCGTGTAGAAAGCTTTCTTAAAATCTAGGAATAATGCGTCCACTTGTGTTTTCGATTCACCAGATTTGAGAACGTCATGAAGAAAGATCTACCTTCACATGATCTACCTTTCCGAAAGCCGTGCTGACTACCATGAAGGAAGTTACGACTGTCTAAGAGCGTCATGATATTGCTAATGACGATATGTTTGAGTATCTTGCCTATAATCGACGTTAATGAAATTGGTCGACAGTTCCCTGGGTCATGTCTGTTTCCCTTTTTGAATATCGGTGTAACATTTGCAATTTTCCAGTCTATTGGTATCTTTCCTTCAGACAATGACTTCTTGAATATTATGTCTAAGAACGGTGCGATCTGTGGCGTTAACTCCTTGAGGACACGCGCGGGTATTCCGTCCGGACCCGGAGATTTACTATTTTTTATCGACTGTAGCTTTTTAGTAATCCCATCGCATTGAATAGTGATTTCTTTCATCGGTTCCTCAGTGAATGAAATGTCAAAATTACATGCAGTGTCGTCTGTAGTGTATACACTTTCGAAGTGGGAATGTAACGTGTTAGCTTTGTCATTATTATCGGTGACAAGTTTGCCATCTTTATCAAATAACGAATCTACGGTTGAAGATTTCCCCTGAAGCTCTCTCGCATATGACCAAAAAGATTTCGGATTTTCTTCGAGTAATTCACCGAGTACTTTTTTCTTGAAATTTCACAATGCAGTACGCATTGATTTCTTGGTTTTTGAGCGTTGCGCAGCGTAACTTTCGTTTGCTTCAAGTTCCTTCGATTTGTCACCTTACGTAATGGACTTTTTGAACAAGTTGTACAGTTTTCTCTGTCTCTTAAGGTCCCTCCTAACATCGTTGTTAGACCAGCGAGGTTCTTTACTATCACATTTCAATTTTTGCGGAATATATTCATTGATTCCCTGGCGTAGAATTTCTAAGAAATATTTCCATGATGCAATAGTGCTTTTATATTCGATTTTAGCTACGAATTCAGTGTACGAATCATTAAGCATCTCGCCAAATTTTATGAAGTTGCATTTATCAAATAAATAAATATTGCGTTTCGGTTTTACAGCTGACTCTACTTCAATTTTTAAGGTTGAAAAAATTTCTCTGTGCTCACTTATGCCATCAATAATATCGAGTTGTTTTATCAACTTAGGATGGCTTACTGCAAAAAGGTCTAATATTTTATTTCCTCTCGTAGGCTTGTCAACTACTTGGGCAAGTGAGTGATTAGTAAGTGTGTTGAGTAAGATCTCGCTGATTTCCCTATTCCTAGAATTCGGTTTTACAGTGTAAGAATCCCAATTTATAGATGGCAGATTAAAATCTCCCCTAATAATTATTACACTTTTACTGTCTCTCAAAGTAAATGCGGATATTTGATTTTCTAATTGGTAAATAACATCAACTTTGGAGTTTGGAGGTCTATAAAAAGAGCAAACATGTATACTCCTTTTGTTTCGTTGTTTAATTGTACACCATACGCTTTCTATTTCATTGTCAGCTATTTCGTAGGCGGTGCTGTGTAAATGTGATTTAACTGCTAGAAAAACTCTGCCACCTGTCCTATCGCTTCGATCGCATCGGTAGATTTTATATCCTGGAGGAAAAACTTCGCTGTCACTTATATCCTCTGTAAGCCAGCTCTCCGTTCCTATGACCACGTCTGCGTCCTGAAATATATGCTTGTTTTTAATGCTACGGCAATTAACTACTACAAAGTTAATGTCATATTTTGTAGATTGTGTGTCGGTTGGTTCTTTTCCACACTTATGGGTATTAGGTGGGTGAATTTCACTGGAAGTGCTTATTACATTTGATATAGTTTCTTTCACTGGAGTACATGTTTTGGGAATATTGTCGCTATTTTCCGGCTTTAGCGCTCCTAAGTTTACTTGGATGTAAAAATTTTCGCAATGCGGACTTCCTCGGAGGCTACGTTCGGTTAAGTCTTTACAAATCCCACTAGATGACCTACCCTCTAGTCTAAAAAATATCTACAGCGCTCAAAAATCCTACGAGCCACCTGTTCAGATGCCTCTTTGGAATAATGCACCCCAGACGAGTTGAGGGGAGCCCGGCACGATCTAAGCACCGGCCGAAGATCCACGAACTCTGCCCCAATGCTCACTCAGAATTTCCACAGCCTCTTGTTGATCCAGGCAATCCTGTCCCAAACTTGATGGCCGCAGTCAGTCCTTGGAACAATGCTGCAGATGGATAGTCACAGATCGACACCAGTTCCCCTTCGAACGCATTCCACCTCCCGAGTTTAGATCCCTAAAGGAATCCAAGATCTCATTGGCTCTACGCTCGGAAGCATCATTGGTGCCGACATGGGCCACCACCCGCAGTCTGGAGCAGCCCGTGTCCTTCACCGCCGCTTTTACCACCGCCGTAGAATTGGGTATGATTCCCCCTGGTATACACCAGGAGGTGACC
This sequence comes from Pyrrhosoma nymphula, assembly GCA_963573305.1. Taxonomy (NCBI): domain Eukaryota; kingdom Metazoa; phylum Arthropoda; class Insecta; order Odonata; family Coenagrionidae; genus Pyrrhosoma; species Pyrrhosoma nymphula. Next base: position 152,901,413 of record OY754331.1, read on the forward strand.
CGTTGGTCCGCTCCGTCTCTCCTTGCCTTCTTCTCCAACTGGGGGAATATCCGCCAGACGTTCGAACTCCCTAACAATACTATTCCTGCCCTCCCAGTCCGGCTGCCGTTCGAAGTCGAGTCCCTTGCAACGGGGGGTTCGTTCACGACCTCGCTAACTGGCCCCCCAGAATTGTCCTCCGACAAAACCGCAAAGCTGTTGCGAACGGGGATGGGATTAGCCTCCGCTTCCCCCACTCCCTGACTCGGCTGGGCCACCGCCCCCCGCCCTTGGGGTACAACCACCCACTCGGGCCTCAGGTTGTGAGTCATCCCCCGACCCGAAGACTGCACCGTCTTCCCCAAGGCCACCGCACTTGCTTTCGCCCCCGAGCATGCCCGGTACACCACCTTGGTGCTGTGCAAGGTCTTGGAAGAAACGCCACGACCACCGGAGCCCGAAAACCCCCCACAACCCGTAACCCGGCCGTGCATCTCCGCAACCAACCTCTCCTGCTCGGCGACACGTGCCTCGAGGAGGTCGCTCTTCACCTTGCTCTTGAGGTTCGCTATAGAGGAACTAGGGCCGACCATACTATTCTACAGGCTTTAGCACTTAAACGATGTGAATGTACACTAAGTCTTCTAAATGTATAAGGCAGGTGTACAGCAGGCTCTCATTAGGACGTTCCTTGATATCACTTTGTAACTGAATAACCATACCAAATCTGGAAATGGAGCACAATTTGAATAAATAATAGAAATATCTTAAGAAATCACATAATAACAATAGAAAACCAAGGATGCCAAAATTGAATCAATATTTATATAAGAGGAGTTAAAGACAACGGAGATAAATAAACAGCTATCAATAGGTAATGGGGGACGCTTAGAAGATAAACAGGGAACAATTGGGAGAGATAAGTAAAGTATCAATATTGTAAAGGTATGCAGAGAGAAGAATCGCGAGGAAATCTGGAGATAAGACCGCAGGAAAAGGGGAAACATAAGGTACAAAGGTTACCAAAGGAGGAGCATTACCAAAATTATTTGGAAGGCCATGAAAAAAATGGGAAGGATACCCAAGAAAGAAGACGCACGGCCTAAAATCTACGACAAAAGTAAGGGAAGACGGAAGCCCCTGCCCGTAGCCGCAGAGGGTGAAAGGAAGATCAAAATCACGAAAAGTGTAGCCTAAATAAACAGTAAAGAAAAAGTTAAAAGAAAGGTCCTTTATGAACTCTAAAAATATTGATAACCGCAATCACGTATGAGAGTGATTAAACTGAAAAGAGAATACATGAAAAAGAAACTAACCTCCATGAATAAAAATTATTTGCTAGTTGTAAAGTAATTTTATCATAACACAATTTGAATAAAAAGGGTTAAGATTGTAAATTGGGCCCAATATTTACCACTTAGTAAATTCTTAAATATTGATGTTTGTTAAACAAAGGTTTTACTTCTTTTAATTAAAAGTGTTGAGTGTTATTTAAAAGGTTACACAAAGTGTTTTATTTGTATGTGTTTGTGTTCTAATCACTCTTGAATCCCATTCAGCAAGGAGGTAAACGTTAAATATTTTGTTTCTTAATGAAGTATTTTCTTTTATTAAAATGAAAGAAAGTGTGACCGAGAGAGGTTACAAAGTTTTCCTCATTTGGAGGTTCATTTCCTCAGGTCCGTGTCACAGTGCATGTAAATAACTATGGTTAGCACGTTTTGGTTACCTCTTCAGCAAGTTTGGAGGTGGACCAAACCAAATTTGTCCTAGGAAAATAACTGCACTCAGATGATGGATAAATCTCAAGAGGTTTACTTCTCGCATTAAAAAAGATCATACTCACTTGCAATAATATTTTGATTGGCATATTATGGTTAAAAAAAATTATCATTATTTGAAAAATACTCTTGTCTTCACTTAGTTTGACTATACAGTTGAGTTTCTTATAGTTTAAACATGTTATGGTTTAATATTAACTCAGACATTCATCGAAAAGCATGAAACACAATTGAAGTAATCTTAAAATTGAAAATTGCATCGGCTGATACCCATCCCAGAACCCATGCAAAATGGTATCCTGTTGGCCGTAGGTTTGAATAACCAAATACCCTATTATCTTTGACGTACTTTTGTACACGTCTTGAGGAGTGCATTGTTTATAAAAGTCGAGGACCCCCTGTATGCTATTGGTAGTGCAATTCACTCGTGCAATCCTTATTAGCTAAACATGTGAATCAAGAGTTTTCAAATTAACTGGCATCGGGGTGATTATAAATTTCTTTGTATGTTTTCAAAGATTTTCAAGGTGTATTTTTAAAAATCTTATGCTGAAAACCCTTGAGCTATATTAATTTTAATAGTTCATAATAAATATTTGTTATAAAATAATTTAAATCAAGAGTTTACAAATTAACTGGCCTCTGTTTGAATATACATTTCTTGGGATGTTTTCAAAGATTGTCAAGAAGTATTTTGTAAAACCTCATGTTGAAAAACCTTGACCCATATAAATTTTTAGGGGCATCCTCATTGAATGGAATGATATTAAAGAAATTTAATTTGGCTGAATGAATAATAATATGTAATAATAATAAATTTACTTTCCAAGGACAATTGAGAAGGCCTGAAGGTGTAGTAGGTATGTAGGCCCCAATGTATACCCTATGTGTTAGACCTTTCATTAAAAAAGTGTTGCTTGAAAGGGCATAACTGAATAAATCACTTAATTGGATGCATTTCTTTAATTTTCCAAAAACAGATAATGTTGGATTTTTACAAGAAGCTGCCTCGTAATCGTCGTCCACGTATATTAGGTCTGACTGCACCATTACTTCTGCTTCTTGGCTGCCCTCTGTCAGAAGGAGAACCACAGAAAGCACCGCATCCTGGTTGCCTGGAGGCTCGTTTGGAAAGGCTTGAAAAGATTTTGGATTGTACTGCTGAAACTGCTAGTGATATTGTTTCTTTGTTAAGGTGACTATTATCAGATATGTGTGGTTGGATGGTTTGGTGGAATGTATGAATTAAAAGATATGGATTTCATTGGCTACAGCTAATGAAAAATCTGGGAAAATATACTTTGTCTCACTTAAGTCAATTTTCATCAAAGAGTGAACAAGTTGTTTTGTAAGTCTATTAATTTTCCTTTGAAATTACCTTATTTGATGGCATATAAGACACACTGGCATGTAAGATGCACCCCATTACAGTAGGGACACACTCAAGAAAAGTAACCATGAGCCTGTGAAAGGCTGAACCTTCAGATATATAAGACCCGGTTCATTTTTATGAGTGATTTTTATAGCCCTAATTTTGGAAAATCGTATATGCCGTCAAATATGGTATGTTGTTGCTAGAAAGTGAACTTCATGACATTCTTCAGATAGCAAGTAAGTGAGGTCCATATTGTTAAAATACACAACATACTTCTTCTTGGAACTTTTAATTATACAATGAGTTTCACCTTGATAAGGCATCATCAGGTGCAAAGTGAAGAAGCTATAAGGGTACAAATATATACACAAAACTCTCCATGGGGGTTGGGCTTGAGTTTTATTACCAAGGAAAGTGACCAGGTGGTGGGAAGGAGGGTGACTCTGGCGAAGGGGGTGACGAGGAGGGGTGGGAAAATGTTTGACCATGTGGCTTGGAGAAACAGTGGGCGGTAAAAGATTGTTGGGAGTTTGTGACTTTGAGCGGTGGAGTGGAGGGTTGCAGTGGGGGAAGTGTGTAGGGAGGGTGTTGCATTGTTTTTTGATGGTCAGTTGGTTTGAGAGTAATCTTTTGTAAAACTCACACAATATGTCTCCAGCATCCACTCAAATGATTTCTTACTTCAGTCATTGATGATTTCCAAATAGAAAAAATTACTAGTCCCAATTTTATGGGAAGCGTGGTGGCCTAGTGGGTAGAGTGCATGGCTACTTATCGAAGGGTCCCAGGTTCAAATCCGGGTGAAGCCTTTGAACGCCCCTGAACAAAAAATACTCGGAGTGCAAGGTGGCCCAGGGAAAGGAACTGCCCTGAATGTGTGAAATTCACACGCCTGTGGCTTAGTCCAGGGTGAGCTCTACCCTCAACTATCCAAACCAACCTTCGGGTTGAATCACTGAGTGAGAGAGAATTTTATGCCAAACAAGCTACATATTACATAGTAGGAATGACAAATTGTCCTGGGGCCTAAAGTAAAGCTTATCACTTCCGGACTAAGAAGTAGCACAGAGTGAAGAAGTTGTTTGGGGAAGGAGGAAGGTGAGACTTATCTATGTAGGAATCTCCCATTTCCCAATTGAATGGGTTCCGTTTTGAGGGCTATTTAAGTATTATGTAAGGTGATTTTTACCACCCCCCATGTAAGGCAACATAAGATTTCTTGAACCCCTCCCAATCTTACGTAAGTTTTCAGATATTTTTGAAACGACAGGCATAGATAGTAACCTATGGGGGATTCTATGTTAAAATGCACAAACACTGACCTTATCACGGTTATCGATAACGGTTTTAGATTTTTCCCGATTTGCTGTATGTACAACTTGTAAAACCTGTGATCTTTGAAAATGCAACATCTCCAAACTAATAAACGCAACGAATTAGTTGTACGCTTTTCTATAGCTTAGCATACATTCAGGCATATCGCCGCGGTGTTGATCCTAATAAGTAAGATTTTTCTTCTGAAAATAATTTTTAAAAGTGATAAAAATACGAATTCAGAAGTGACATATCTTACATAAGACTGTCTCGGACCTCCTCCTACGTAAGACAATATAAGAAAAGCCCAATCCCCCTCCCTCCCCAAAATGTCTTACGTAATAGGTACTTGAATGGCCCCTTTCTACTGAATACCTTTCAACTCCCTAGGCTCTGTCTTTTGCTGTTTTCTTCCTTCCCTCAGCTCAAGGGTATTGATGAATCTTGACGAATGATGGCTTTGAGATAAGAATAATGAACGTGATAGCAGCGGAGGGAAAAGCGTTCTCTTGCAGTCCATCCCTTGGAAAGGTTGAGGAGGCAATGGATTAGGGAATTTGTGAGAGGTTGTTTATATAAAGACGATTTCTCGCAAACTCAACCAAGGTGGTGGGTCAACTTTCTTCGATTATCATAAGTTTTGGAAGAATATAATGAGGAAAGAAGTTTTGCAAAATTTTAGCTTTTAATAATTATAAATGTCAAAGTGATGATGCCTCGAATATCGCAAGTCAGCATAAAATGGCTTGCCACAGCTCCTGTTTCTCCAGTATATGTCAAGCTAATGGTCAGATTGAAAATATAATGACATTTTTGTCATAAAAAGATGTCAATCTGCGATGTAGATTTCTCGGGTGTCCATCTGGGTGATATTGGTGTGTTGCACTGACGTTTCAAAGGTGTAGTCTGCCATCATCCTCAGGGTGAAAGATGTCAATCTGCATTTTCTTTGGACTTTTGGCGTCACAGAAATCTATTCTGAACTGTTAGATTACTTTAATTTCTCCTACTTTTTAATTTTAATCAATGTTTAGGGCTTAATAATACCTATGCTATTTCTTAATAAAGCCTAATTGCACCTAAATTAATTCTTAGGAAAAGTTTTGCAACTTTTGCTGCTTGGAAAAAGCTATATTTTTGAAAACTCATTTTAGGTTGTAATCGGCTTATTATCGGCAGGATTGACTTCTTGGGGGGGGGGGGGGTTCATTAATATTTATGTGCATCATCATAAAATGATATTTAGATTATTATTCAATAAAACAATAGTTAAATTAACATTCTCTTTAGGTGAAGACAATTCAACCTTTTTTCAGCCCAATAAGCAAAATTCTAAATGCTATTTCAGGTAAACGAACAAAAACGAATTCAGGGAAACATGTTTTTGGGTGGTTTTAACCCTAAACCCCCCCCCCCCCCTCCCCCCGTCGGTATGCCACTGGTTGTTATATATATCTTTACAACAGCTCAAACCTTTATCTTTCAGAAACAAAAATAAAATTGGTTTTTAAAAGAGTCGAACAAATTACAAATGCTTGAAAGTATTCTTTTCAAAGAAAGAATTGGGGGATAGGGGATTGGAATGGGCTACCCAAAAAAATGTTAAAGCCCTTCCCAAATAGCATTCAAATGTTGGTGACAAGGTTGAAAAAATTGAATTGTGATAGTTTTAAATCATGGCATATGTCTATGTTTCTTGTGAGCTTGTTTGTTTTATTGATTGAATTTTTATGTTTTGGTTCTTAACCTTTATGTTACCTCCCAACCAAATGGTCGACTTGTAACTATTGTAATATGTAATAATAATAATAACACACAAAAGGGCAAAAATAGTGACCTGCAAAGCGCAAGCCTGCTTTGAAAATGGCTTATCAGGAGGCTAGTTCTGCGCATGCACCCCGCATTGAAGATTTAAGTGAAACGATATGTGACTATGTAATACCTTCTAATCCCCACCTCTGCCCACATGAAGAGTTACTATTAACTATGAACAGAGGTGGGAGGAGAAGTATATCTTATGCATATAATCAGCCGTGATAGTCCTCGAAGACGAAAATTAATTCAAAGTAATAAATTCTATGAATTAATTGCAGTTATCAATAAAATTCTCTATCTTTATCTATTGCTGCCAGACTATCCGAACTGCCATGCTTTTAGCTACAGTTAATACAAGGCAAACTTACAAAGAAGCACCATAGTTTGGGACGAAGTAGTGATATTTTCTGGTTTTGGGCACTGGCACGCAAAGATGAAATCTGTGTTCCAGTTCACTCTGCCTATTTCAACATCTTCTTTTGTCACCAAAAATCACTGTTTTTTAATGCTCCTGAACAGTAAACATATAATTTACAATTAGAATATGATTCGATATTGTACACTTAAGGCTTTCACGTACAAAAATTCTTTTCACAGTTCCTTCCAGTCTGTCACATGGGCTTTTACAATGAGACGTGGCAAAAATTGCCATTCAGCATCTAATTCATTACTATTCTTGTGCTGACACAAATTCAAGAATTTTTTCTTATTTTATACAGTCCCCCACATCGAACTGAGAAATATATTATCTTATTGGTTTTTACCAGTTCTTCTATAATGTAGCCCTAGATGCTAATGTTAAAATGCTGAGAAAGTTGTAGTGATGTGAACCAGGGGCAGTGCCTTAGATCTCACGCATTAATCTGGTTTCTAATTCATGACTTGTTGTTTCGAAAGTAGACAACAAAAGGGTGAACAGTGGCTAGAAGATTATTACTTGGACAAATTTCCTTCCAATGCATCTTACCATAACTACTCCACCCACTCCAGAAATAGTGTGCACAAAATTCAGTACTCAAGATCTCTTTGCTTGAAAGGCCCCTATAATTCTGCTTACACAATTTTCAATAAAATTCCAAATGAAACTAAAGCTATCTACTCACCTTCCATATTTAAAAAGAGGGTAAAAAAAATTCTAAACGAGAGGTGTTATTAAAGTGTCACAGAATATTTAGAAGATTCACTGACAAATATCTGATACTAATATTGTTTTTTTTCTTCTCTGTAAAACATTTCATGTAACTCTATGACATAGCCATGCATGTATTTGCCAATGGTGAATATAAATAAAATAAATAAATTCCTCTGAAAGGGCTGCACTTCATCCTGCACCATGAGAGAATAATATACAGAAAAATCTACAATCATTATACATTCGTCATAGGCTAAGTTTACATTTTTTTGACATTTATAATTATTAAAAGCTATTATTTAGCAAAAATTCTTTCCTTATTATGTTCTTCCTTAGAAACAAAACTCGTGAGAATGGAAGATTGTCAAGCCACGACAGCATAGCCATTTGGTTGAGTTTGCGTGGTATCACCCGTTAGGCAACCAGTATCTTACAACCATCCATGAATAAGGGGTGCTTTCTGTGGAAACACGTTACTCTTGTATGGCTTTCATGTCAAGGAATGGTATTGGTGACTCTCACGATAAAACTCATGTGCTGTGTGAATGTGGGTGGTAAAATGACAAAATAAATTAGGATAAAGAAATTTGTACTTGTTTCGTCAATTGCAAAATGCTTCCTTGTCACATAGCTGGTTCAGTGAACAATCTTGATGAGTTATAATTTCTCGATCTGCATCTAAATGGAGATCAAAATTTATTTTGTACAGAGTCCACTTTGACTTAGTACAGAAGACTATTTGCCTCGCCATCACTGGCAGTAGCAGAGATTCCTGCTGGCAATCCAACAAGAGGGTGTCAGAACCCCATTCCGACCAATGCAGGCAGTAAAGTGCCAAAATATAAAAGGAAGCATCAATTTTGATGAGTGTTGCATACACAAGAATGCATTTACCATTATTTGCAGAAGTCTGAAAAGATGTGAGCAGTCACAACGTGAATTTCTGATCGTAATGACGATGACTGATCTTCTTCACCAGGCAGTTCATCGAGCAAAGCTGTTTTATTGTGAACCATTTATAAAGTGATGGTTCACTGTATGTATTTTCATTAGATTCTTAAGGCTCTGTATCATTTTATTAGTTTTAATCATTACACAGGGTTTGTTATTATTACATCATAGTATTTACTGAATCAGCAGTGTGCTAGTAAGTTGTTGACTAAGTTTCAGCAGTGAATCGCAGACTTGTGTAAATTTGCTTTTTTCTTCTTTTTAATGGCTGATTATACTTTTTCATTCCAGGTATTGCCCTCGTCCACGTGAGCTTGTTATTGAATGGTCATTAGCAAAAGAATTTGATCCTATGGGCTGTGTTTTGAGCCAGAGCATTGAATCTGAATTAACTGCTGCATGGAAATTTCTTCAAGATCACAGGTTAGCAAAGGATTAATTCTGTGGCAAAGAGCCAAAAGCTGATATGTCCAAAATCACAATTTTACAGGTGAACATTTTAAGTTTTGGTTGAATTAACGTATTATGAAATGTCATGTTTCTTCAAAGTGAATTAGAGAGAATAAAGTGAGTGGCATATTGTATGGTAGCATTTCATCTTTTGACCAATAAAAATAGAACATTAAACACCAGAAATCAATCAACACCTACAAAATGCATATTTTGGACTTATCAGGTTTTGGCTGTTTGCCACAGAATTACCAAATCAGTTTTACTTATGGAGAATATTCATTTGATGCTGAAGTCAGCAAACTTTCTTTATGAATCATCGGAAAGTTCAAATTTGTGAAACGTTATCCATGGTTTTTACATCAATTATGCTCATTTGAAGCAGTTCTCGATATCATGTGTCCATGTGCGTGAACATGTACCAGTCTTCATTTTTCTTTCCAGTTGCAAATAACACTTAAGCTTAGATGTGATTTTATTTACAAAATAACTATGAACCTTAGTCATTATTGCCTTTTTATGAGGGCTAGGTGTAAGCAGTTGTAAGCATAGGTCTTACAAAGTGGGAGAAGTTCTCTGGGTAAAGGCTGTCATTAGTCCCACTGGCCTTATTAATGCATTGATCAAGATGTCAGAAATGGACCACAATCTTCAAATCAATTATCTCATTGGTTTCTGTGTCCTTGTTTTCCGCAATGAAATATAAACATGTTATAACATCCACAAAGCTTTAATCAAATGACTTTAACTGTACAACTAGTTTCATCCTTGTGTGACTATTTGATAGTTGCCTGTGAGGGTGAAACTAGAGCTTCTACTGTATATCGCGACTGAAGTTTATATAAGAGAAGGGAATGATTAATGCAATAGAAAGCCTTTGAAAAGTCAATACAACAGACATCCAGCTGAGATCTTTTCTCAAAGGCAGAAATTATATGATGATGCAAGATGGAGAGATTAGTGAGGCAGGACCCACCAGGAAGAAAACCATGCTTGGAAGGCAAAATATAGGGGAGAGTGAAGTGAAGTATACAATCATGGAGAATACGCTCTAAGATAATGGACAAAACAGGTAATATGGAAATAGGGCGATAGTTCTTAACGTTACCCTTTGGGTCAGATTTCAAAATAGGAGTTACACTAGAATTTTTCCACTGAGCAGGAAAAATTCCAGATGAGAGAAACCTGTTGAATATAATAGAAATGGGAATACAGAGGTTGGCAGATATAGGACGGAGTAAAAGTGAACCTATATCATGAGACCCAGTTGATTTTGTAGTAGGCAAAGATGACAAATATGACAAAATTTCTTGGGGAGAGGTGGAGATGGACGCAAGGGAGTGGGTGGAGATAGGCTGAACAGAAGGAAAATAGGTGTTGGGAGGGGAAGGGGTGAAATTGGAGAAAAAGTAATTGTTGAATGCAGAAGGCCTAGTGTCTCCAACTATGTAGCACCACCAGCAGACAATTTATTAGGGATACGAGCCGTACTCTTTGCATTCACTAGGGACCAAAATCTTTTAGAATTAACCCTTTGAGTGCCAGCCGAAATTCCATAAAGGTGTCTTAAAAGTGCCAAGGGATTTTCATGAAAATTGCAGACTTTCAATAAAATGTCATTTAAAAGAATAATTTTAATGATAAATTAGTCAAATTTGGACAGTGTATAGATAACATATCCCTAAATGATATTGTTGACCGTTTTTTAAATTTTTTATCCATGGAAAAAATATTAAATTAATTAAACATTGTAATTGTTATGGTAAATTTTATTGCCATTATTTAAAAGCGATGTCGTAAAATTTTACATGTACGATTTATTAAGATTTATACATATTTTCAAAGAATGCTTATTGATTTTATCAAATACCAAAATTTTCAATTGCATTTTCACTATTATTTGTTTAAATCGATGATTATCAGCAGAGCCAAATTTATGATCCATTCAAGATTCAACCCCAAACGTTTGAAAAATGAATATCATAAATCAGACAAATGGTAATCAGATATTGAATACATACTAGCTAAAATTTTATTATCTAAATGATCAGAATGGTTTTTGAAAACATAAATTAATTGTCAATAAGAATTATGCAATGTTATAATTTTTATAACAATTACTGAGTGTATACTGAAATTACGATCACAACTGATTTGTTCACATTTTTGTGAAAATGCAAGCGTTTTAGATTTGCCCAGCAAATAAACTATTATCATAATCAAATTTGGATTTTATCAAAAGAAAATACAACAAATTCATGTGTCTAAATTCACACAGAAATCACGTCAAATTTACAAGTACAAAGAGAGAAAGAGAAAAACTTCGACTGCTTATAGCATGCATTTTTTTTATATTTTACAATGATCCGTTCCACTCAAAAGTAATTTACAATGTATATTCAACAAATTATGCTTGATAATGCATTTAGATTGCAAGCAATTTTCACACTTTACGCTTTAGTGAGATACAGAGTCACACATCATCAAAAACTAATTCCCCAACGATGATGATGCAAATTGAGATACGTACTACAATAACCTGCTGTGGGATTTGGTCCAACTAAACTTTTATCTTTATACAGTTAATGGTGAGGGATGTAGTAGGTAATGCCTAAGTATTTTATTGGCATGGCCCACAATGGGCTGGTACGTAGATCATGGGTCACACAACGGGGAACTTTCGAATTTACAACAGGATGAAAAAAATTTGCGCAAAATTTGAAATCGGTTACAGGAAAACATGTTTCTGAACATGATGTCTCCAAGCATTTACTGTTGGACTAGTAACTAGAAATGCTGGGCTTAGTTACTATCCCCATATTCAAAATGCAAGCAATAAATGCTTTCATTTCTTGTCACAGTCACCGGCTTCCAAAGTCTTGCTCTTGAATTTGGGGAGAGGATCTTGTGTGAGATGGAGATACTGCTCTGAATATCTATTTATTTCAGTGACCATTATCCTCAGGAGAGTATTGGTGAAAAAAAGACAAAATTACACTATTGGCGCATAATCATGGAGTGGAGCGTGCTTCGAACCTAGAACTTCGGCATACTGCTGACGCGGTGCAGTCTTCCCCATCTCTTTCACTCCAGTCGTCTTCACTCTCGTCGGTTTCCGATGATGAAGTTTCAGAATAACTAATGTCTTCTTCCTCCACTAATTCACTACAATCAGATAAACTTATTAGGAAATCACTGTCACTTGATATTTTACAGATCAAATCGTAGATATTTTTCTTTCTTTTCCGCACTTCACACATCATAGAGAAAAAAAAACTTTCGTTGTAAATAAAAAAAACTTGCGTTCATATCACAAGGAAATAAAAAACGGTAAAGATGAGTTGTCGTCAACCCAGTGATTTTTTATGAAAAAGCTACGTATATGGAGAAATTGACTATGATACCTAATGGTAGAGGAAAGAATGTGCATTTGTAAAATGTAAGAGGTTTGCAAAATATGTGAGGTGCTTTTGATGTCGATACATCTGTTGGAAGTGGGTGAAAATTGCGTTTTCACTGGCGAGACGAAAGCTCACCTTTACCAATATTTGTCGACTTTTTCTTTATTTACCGCACTTCACTCATCATAGAGAAAATAAGCTATCGTCGTAAATAAAAAACTTTCGTTCGTATCACATGCAAATTTTGGTAGGAAATAAGAAACCTAGTTAGCTTGCGTCTCTTGCTCTTTCCGAAATGCAACTGCTTTCTACGGCATCCTCCACTTTTCCCGTCACCGAAAGAGCTTTTATTGTAATTGTTAACCCAAACACATGACTTATTGTTAGACCAGATGGCCATACTCAGACACTCCAAGTCATAAATAAATCTCCCAAATGGAACCCTCCACTTTGCCCGTCACCGAAATCACTACCTATGTGATTGTCTACCAAAAGGCATGACTAAGACCCTCTGAGTCATAAAAAAAGTAGCCGCTGGCCTAATCTCTCTGGATCAGGCCAGTGGCAACTTTGTTTACGCCTGCAGTGACTCTCATTGTCAGAATCTTTTGTGCTGCAAAAGATTCAAGAGTGGCATCATCTCAGTCATACGAAGGCGGGGAATGCACGCCCGGGAAGAAAGCATTCGTCTCAAAAACACTACGTATCCAGGACTGATTACCTATCTATTTTTTCCTAGTACCCGTAAAATAATGTTGTGGAGATCCTTGTAGAAGATAATTAGATTAGATTAGATTAGAGAGTTGGTGGAGTTCCTCAAGGAGGACCTAGGGCACTTAGACCTAATGGTCCATTGTGCTAACCACCCTATATGTGGTCACCCATAGAGTCCAGTCGCCCTGCTAAAGGATAACATGTCCTCCACGGGGATACCACTGACTTCATCTAGTTCCAAAACTGGTGAGCCCAGATGCCTAACTCTAGTCCTCATCAAGGCGGGACACTTGCAGAGTACGTGTGATGTTGTTTCGTCCTCTTCCTCGCACCATCTGCATTTCGCCGAGTCTGTAATTCTCAGGAGATGAAGGTGCCTCATAACCAGATAGTGTCCAGTGAGCAGTCCCACTATCGTACGAAGTTGTCTTCTATCTAGTGAGAGAAGCTTTCTTGATAGTCCCAGTTTGGGTCCTTTTATTAGGAGCTTGGCTTGCCTAAGCCCCTGAACATTTTTCCAGATCTCTGAGTGTTGAGCTAAGTTCCACTCTTTGATCTTCGCGATCCCTAAAGAGGGTGCAATAGGGATGAAAGGCTCTGGTCCAACTGGGATCGCGTTCGAGCCTTCCTTAGCCAGTTCATCTGCTATCTCGTTTCCGGTTATACCTGTGTGACCAGGAACCCAGAAAAGTTCGACCTTGCTCTGCCTGCTGAGGGAGTCCAGTGCTTCCCGACATTCCAGCAGTAGTCTTGATTTGCACCATGGGGAAGTGAGAGCTTTTAAAGCTGCTTGACTATCGGTGCATATGCGAATTTGTCTGCCTTTGTGACAGATATCTTTAGCGATATAGGCACAGGTCAACAAAGCGTAGACCTCTGCCTGAAAGACCGTAGCATGTTCCCCCAGAGAAATTGAGAGCCTTTTGTCAGGTCGGCGGCAGTATATTCCTGCTCCTGCTCTTCCTTCTTTCCTGGAGCCATCTGTAAACCAGACATATGCTCCATTGTCCTTACCTCCTTCCTTGTCCCACCATTCCCTTGTTGGGAAGTGAGTTTTGAAGAGAGGCGATGTTTTGTTAAATGCGACTGTCATGTCGTCTGTACCCATTTCGCAAATGGGGTTCGACTCCCTGAGCTCTGTCCATAGTTGTCTGTGACCAGAGAGACTTCCCCTGTCACTCCATTGTCCCTGTCTCTTGAGACGATAGACCGCCATCCTAGCTTGAGTTTCGACCTCCACATAAAGTGGTGCGAGGCTCAGTAGGGTTTCAAGGGCCAGGGTGGGAGTCGTTCTCATAGCTCCCGTGATTCCCATACAGGCCATTCTTTGTAGGTGGTTGAGCTTGCACCTTGCGGTAAGCTGCCTTGTCTTTTACCACCAGACGATTGAGCAGTGTAGAAAGGCGGGCTTCACCACTGCAGAGTAAATCCATTTTATCGATTTTGGCTGAAGTCCCCAGGTTTTGCCGAGGGCCCTTCTGCAGATCCATAGGGAGGCACATGCTTTCTTGATTTTAACCTCAAGATGCTCTCCCCAGTTGAGTTTGGTGTCCAAAATGACTCCGAGGTACTTGACCGATCGGGATGGCTGTAGGATCCTGCCTTGCAGTAAAGGGGGGTCGAAGCCATCTCTCTTCCTCTTATTGGTAAACAATATGAGTTTAGTTTTATCAGGGTTCACCGTCAATCCTGTTTCATTGCACCAGACCATTGTTCTGTCTAGGGCTTTTTGCATAAGTCCGGAGACAGTATCCAGGTATTTGCCGACGATAAGGATTGCCACATCATCTGCATACCCCTGGGTATAGGCTCCCGTTTTGTTAAGTCTAGTGATTAGTTCATTAATGACCAGATTCCATAGGAGTGGAGATAGCACCCCTCCCTGTGGACACCCTCTGGTCGTGGTCACTTCCATCGTGCTGTCCCTCAGGACAACTTTGACGGTTCTTTCTTCCAGCATGTGTCTTATCCAGCTCACAATGTGTGGATGGACCCCATGCCTCCTAGCTGCACAGCAGATTTGGTCAAAGGATGTATTGTTGAAGGCCCCCTCTATATCCAGGAACGCCCCCAAACCATACATCCCATGTTCCAGTACTCCTTCTATCCTAGAAACTAGGTTATGGAGCGCAGTCTCAACTGACTTTCCTTTTTGATAGGCATGTTGAAACGGGTGTAAGGGATGGTCCTTCAGCGGTCCCTCTCTTATGTACCTGTCCACTATTTTCTCCAGTGCTTTGAGCATGAAGGACATGAGACTGATTCCTCTAAAGGAACTAGCCTTAGTATAATCTGTCTTTCCTGGTTTAAAGATAAAGACGACTTTTGTGGTCCTCCAGGTTTTAGGAACATATCCATATGCCAGGCAGGAGCGAAAAATTCTTACAATTGGTAACAGTATTAGTTCCTGTCCCTCTTGCAGAAGTGCCGGGAAGATGCCATCTTCTCCAGCAGACTTGTATGGGCTGAAACTAGAGATCGCCCATCTAGTGGCATGATATGTTACGATGCTGGAGGCCAATCTCCATTCCGTCCGAGCCGGACGGCTGGGAGGCCCCCTATGATGCATCCTCTCCCCCTCCAGAAAGCCTGGAAAGTGTGTCTCCAGCATAAGCTTTAATGCTTCCTTGTCGGATGTCGTGAAGTCACCCGAGGGAAGCAAAAGAGCACCCACTCCTGCTTCTGGGTCTTTTGAAATAATTTTGTGGAATCTTGAAAGTTGCGGAATAGCTTCCATGTTGCCACAGAAGGTCTTCCAAGATTCTCTTTTAGACCGTTTGATTGTCGCCTTGTACCTGCGCTGGGAAGCTTTGAACTTATCCCAGTCCTCAGGCATTGTAGTCCTCTTAGCTTTGTTAAAGAGTCTTCTAGTCTCCTTACGAAGGTGCTCCAGCTTGTTGTCCCACCAGGGGAGCCTAGCTCCCTCTTTCCTGGTTTTTAAGGGACAGCTTTCTTTGTAGGCAGAGATTATGCTGTCCTGAAGGTTATCAACAGCAGTGTCAATCTCGTCTACTTTCCTGAATTTGCAATGGGGAGTCTGCAATACCAGCCCCCCAAGTAGTTCTCTGTACTTTCTCCAGTCAGTAGTCCTGGGATTCCTGTACGTTGTTGGCTTATAATTAACCTTGAGTAGTGTGAAAAGTATATGTCGGTGGTCAGACAAGGTGACTTCGCCCGATGCCCTCCATTCTTTGATGCAATCCACCATCGAGTTGGTGCAGAGCGTAAGGTCTAGCACTTCTTCCCTAATGCTGTTGGAAAACGTGGGTCGAGCGCCCCTATTGAGTATATGCATGTCTGTCGACATTAAATACTCCATCATGGCCTCCCCTCTGTTGTTGGTGTCTCTGCTTCCCCACACAGTATGGTGTGAGTTAGCATCACATCCAACGAGGAGGTCCCATTTATTGGCTCTACAGCGGCTTACCAGTCTCTCCAGATCGGCCGAAGGTGGTGGGTCTGGGGCATCGTATGGCAGGTAGGAGGAGCAGATGACAATCCTCCTCTTGCTTTCACCGTCTCCAAGGCTGAGCACAGCAGCTGCCTGGTCCCTGGTGGTAAATTCTGGTAAATGCATGACATTTAACCCATTAACATAGATACAAGCTCTAGGCCTATCGACTGTGGTACAAAAGAATAATTTACCCCTGGTCGTATTTAAGCCTCTGACTCGACCCTGGAAAGCCCAGGGTTCCTGAATCAGTGCAATTTTGACCTTACCTTCTGAGAGGATCCTTTGCAGGACCCCCGAGGCTGCCTTACTGTGTTGCAGGTTCGCTTGAAGACAGCGAATACCTGCCATTATGTTTCCTTTTTCTCGACCTCCTCAGACCCTGAGGTCGGTGGAGGCTTGTCCGGTTCCCCTGGGTTGCCGAGGAACGTCACCTCTGCCCTTTGCATACCCACATAGGGCCTGAAGGTTGGGCCCGACATGAACTCCACCGATGCTTCATCGATCCCCAGGACGAATCTCGTCCCACGGTCCACCACGCACCGCTCGTAATGGCGCCACAGGACGGTCTGAAGTCCCGGGTTTGCCCTTTTGAGTCTCTCTTGAAGGGTTTTGGTGTCGGGTCTGCTCGGACCTGGGACCCACACCATAGTTCTTCTCCTCTTAATCAGGCTGTCGGCGTCGACAGCCTTGACCTTAATGTCCTCAAAAGGTCCAATGAGGTGCACTGCTCCTTCGAGCCAAGAAGCAGAGTAGTCATTGGCGCAGGCAAATTCCACTGCGCCGTTAGCAAATCTGTTGGCCTCAAATAATGGGACCTCCTGTTCCGCAGGTGCTGTGTCCCAAAGCTCCTCGAGCTTCGACACAGCCAGCTGGTGCCAGCTCTCCTTCATCATCACCTCAGGATAATTGACTGGCACTATCGCGATTCGCTTTAGGTTTTTGGTTACCTGTGCGTAAGTTGGCACCGTTTTGGCCCTTTTGGCATCCTGGGAGGGAGTTGGTGTGCTCCCAGGCGTCCTGTTTCTCTTTTGAGAGGAGCTGCTCGTTGCCGTAGCAGTATCCTCACCCCGCCCATGGGTTCCGCTAGTGGGTTCACCACCAGCAGTTCCTGCCAGGGCAGGGGGGTGTGCACGGCCCCTTGCAGCTCTCTCAGAGCGTTCCCTTTTCCTCCTCACCCTTCTCCTGACTGTGCCGCTTGGTTTAGGATCCGTCGACAGTCCTTTCAATTTCCCTGAGATGCTCCCCAGGGTTGTGTTGGAGGCTCCAGAGTCCGATTCCAGCTCAGGTCCTTCCTTTATAGTGGACTCGGATGAGTCCGATGAGGTGTTGCCATCCTTGGAAGATACCTGAGGATGGCCGGTCGGTGTGTGGACCCCCAAGGGGACCACCAAGGTTGGGGCAGATGGGTGGCGGCCACTGGCAGCCCCATCAGGGCTAACCAGCAGCGCCTCCTCCATCGTGAGGGACATTGGACTGCAAGAGTCCTTAGTTGGAGACCGTTTTGCGGCCTCCGCAGTTTTGGTTTTAGATTTGGTTTTATCCATAAGAATCCCACGAGTGGCTAGGGAAATAAAGGGTCCACCCATGCAGAGCCCCGCATACATGGGTAAGGCTAAATAAAACCGGAGGTCGCCCTGTATCCGGAGTCTCACCTGTTAATGACTTCTTACCCTCCGCCCCGCGGATGCGGTCACCATTGGCACAGGGACGCACCGTGATGATGGGAGCAGTTTATCGACCGCCAGGTCTAGATCCGTCATGTTCTGCGAAAACCAGGGGCACCTCGTGGAGGGTGTGGCTCTTCACCACGCATGACGGTCTTGGTGTGCGATCACCGCCGCGCACCCTGGGATCACACATCCCTCACCCCCGTAGAAGATAATACAAAAAGAAAAAGATATTGACACACAATATTCGTGAATTATTAGCATTTTCCCATGAAAAAATCCAAAGAAAAACACTAAGCAAATAAGAGGGCGGTGGAAGTGCCACTGAACTTGAGACCACAGTATTTAAAAGAGATTTAAATAGCCAATTGTTTTATAAATGTGAATTTGAGTAGTATTATGTTTGTAGAACATTATGAAGCTTAATATAAAAAAAATTACTGCCAATAATTGTGTTCACGATGAACAAAAAAACTCTAAACTTAGCGTCGCTATAGGCGACGCTGGCACTTTTGGGAGAGTTTTCGAGCGTCGCCTATAGCGACGCTGGCACTTTAAGGGTTAATCTTAATGTCGTCCATTATTCCTTTCATGAAGTTTCTGTAGTCACGACGAAGGAGATAGTGGGCATGGCGATGGAGATTTATGACTGATTTACAGGTGTGGTGGGTGGGGTGACGCATACAAAGTTTCCAGGCTGCGAGCTTGTTTTTCAGTGCCAAGGATGTTTCTGCCTTAAGCCAGAGGGGCCTTCTCTTGGATACTCGTCGCAGAGGAACGAAATCCATGATGGCGGCATGAAGGAGGTCGTAGAAGAGTTGGAGGCCCTCCTTGGGAGACCCACACTCTAGGAGGTCCCAAGGAAGTAGGGAGAGGGCTCTGTTTATGGCAGGCCAGTCCGCTTTGTTCCTGCACCAAAACGACTGGGGAGGGGTTGTGGGGGCAGGAACTCGGCGTTGGGGTGGTAGTGGGAGTGAGCACTCAAGGGACTCATGGTCCTAACTGAGAATGTTTCTGCCTGATGCTACTGAATGTACATGGGTGGAGGAAAGGATATAATCCAGCGTTGCCGAATTTCTTGTAGGGAAGGGATTACACTGAAGGAGGCCAAGTCCATTAACGAAATGTTCGAGAAAAAAATCGTCTAGTGGGCTAGACGGAGAACCAGATGAGGAAGAAGTCCAATTGATTGACAAATTAAAATAGCCAAACAGTAGCACATCACCTAACCCATGAGCGCGGAGCACGGATTCAAAACTCAATTTGAAAACTCAGTTGAATAAATTACCTCTGTAAAATATGCAGTCCTTTTCTTTAATGATGTGTTGTTTCTTCTAAGAAACCCTAAAAATATTAAACATGTAGTCATTATTCAGCTACCATGGATTTTTGATTTAGTTTTGACCCTAGGCTCCTTGATTAACTAAAGGGCTTAACCTACCAAACACTTGACACACATAATTATCACTAGCAACACTCAACACTCAAACACTTGACATATATCACCCATAGAAATATAAATACCTTTACATACAATTTGGACTCTTGGTCCTGGCTTTATGCCCACATGTCCAAATTTGTGTCCCTTTCGTTATCTTCTCGTGCTGTGTGGTTAAGAGGGAAGATTTTAGGTCGTCC
Source organism: Pyrrhosoma nymphula (assembly GCA_963573305.1). Taxonomy (NCBI): domain Eukaryota; kingdom Metazoa; phylum Arthropoda; class Insecta; order Odonata; family Coenagrionidae; genus Pyrrhosoma; species Pyrrhosoma nymphula. The sequence continues at coordinate 152,921,084 of OY754331.1, forward strand.
TTCCCACTTCTCTGGCATCAGTAATATCTTGGGTCTCTGGTTATGGCAGCAACAGTTATTGTGCGTGGATTTACTTTTGCTCTCCCTTGGAGCAGAGCCTCCGGCGACACCCAGATAATTTCGACTACCTCGCTCCTACGCCGCATCCTCCCTTTATACCCCCCTCCTGGTGGTATTGTTGTTATTCTCCCTCCCCTGAGAATGTTGTCCAACCTTCCAACTTCCGTTTCACAATCCACCATGTGCTCACTTCTTTCCTATTGTTATCAAAAATTTTGCTCGCCATGTGGTTGCCAATATGGTGGATTTGCACCTATTACATTGCCCCATCAAAAGACATATCTAAGGGCACCGTTATATTTCTTTTGAAGCCTTCAATTTGTAAAACTATCGTAGCCCCAATGCCTTTAAGAGCTAACTTTACTCACTTAATATTACACATGGGCATTTTTATATTAACCCTTCAACGACGAGCGACGTAGTCACTACGTCGGTCACGAACTTCACATGCCGTCGAGCGATGTAGTGACTACGTCGCGGCGATTCCATTTAAATCAGTGGAAAACCAGCGGTTCCATTTAAATCTCCTCCGACCTATGAGATGGGATTCATTTAATACTCCTCTGGGCTTGAAGGGTTAAATACCAACACCTCTATAAACTAACAATACATGTTATGATACCTGAATGTTGTGCATGAGTACGCTAAACAAACAATTAAATAAATTAAAATCTTCACTTTAAAATTGTCCCATGGACGTAAACAACAAATATTTCAATAGAATCAAGTGAACAAAATCAACATTTGTATCTTCTTGTGTGCCATATCCACTGTCCACTTATCATGTCACTTGGCACGTAAACACAGCTGACACTATTCCCCATATCTTTGTTTATCAACACACCCCCCATTCACTTCTGTTGTCACTTTGTTTTTATCCCAAAATTGTCTCACTTCATTCACACATCACTGCGTCTACATACTTAAAATTACATTGTATACCATTTGATTGCGATCAGTTTCTCGTACCCTCCCGATCTAATTACTTCAGACGGCTGCGTGACGCCTCGTGTTACATTGTAATCAAACTGGCGGGATATTACCCCTCACCTGTTGGCAGAATTTCCTTCAGTGTGTGGCGAATCTTTATGTGTGTATGTCGTGCTATTCTCGGTATGGATATAAGTTTGATGAGTGAAAGTAACTCCTTCCCCGCTTTTGGATTAACTACCATACAGTAAGTCCTCGACTTACCCGGTTAATTCGTCCCAAAAAGGTCTGCGTAAGTCGAAATCCACATTTGTCGAAACACAACAACTTGCCTATCCATTTTTGAATCATTAGTGGTGCCTTTTTTACTGTGATTGGCGTCAATCGGCGACGATTACAGAAAACGCCATCTTTCGAGAGGCCGTTCAGTTATCATAATACGAAAATTCCGATAGTTTCTCAAATCCAATCTTTATCTCACTGGATATTTAAATTTAAAGTAAGTATAATTACACAAAACATGAACGAATTGAAATTTTGTTAAAATTATCATACTCATGTGAATGCCTGCTCATAATTTAAAGTTCTTAATAAATCCGTATATGTTCTTTAATTCGAATTTTACCATGTACAATTGACCTGTTGACTCATTCATCTCATAAGCATGTGCAATTTCAACCAAATTTCCACCTTTGTCATATCTCTTAATAATTTCCAGTTTCGTTTCCAAACTTATAGCTTTACTTTTTTTTGCCACTCGTAGAAATTTCACCACTCTTACGGTTCTCAGCCATTATGAGGGCTCACAGTCAAAATAAACATAAAAGACGATGTAGGACTTCACTTTTTCCCGGCGAATGGTGGCAGTAAATTCTTCTTCGGCAGCGAAGGAGATTGAGGAGATTACCCGGATGAAATCCCGAGGAGAATTTACTGCCATATAAGACGATTTTAATGATTTTACGAGAAAACTTGCTCGAACTTGATAAATTACGATCCCAATGATCAAGTCACTACGGAAACACAAGTTCGTCTATCTGTTGCACGAAAGTGTAATTTTTTGCCGTGATGGACAACAGGCGTCATCTATGGAGTAGAAAATTAACTACGCATCGATTTAGCAGGAAGGTCAAACTAAGCCGAAAAAATACGTCGATGCCGTGTAAGGCTGGAGACAGGATCACGTTTTCTTCGCGTTTCTTTCGCCGTAGCAGATATGCGGCGACAGCTAGTAATAGGTCAAATACATAGGTTCTTATGGAGCCATTAGGCCATGGACATGCTTGCGTTTCTGTCGCCGCGACATAAACCCTGGGTGGGGGCCTGCGACTCTGTCGCGGAGGAGGTGACGCCAAACTGCGAGCATTCTGAACGCTGTCTCTTCGGCGTAATGAGTTCGGAAAGTGATGATCTACTAATCCCGTTCAGCTGTTTATTGGTATTTGAAGAAAAAGAAACGTCGTTCATCAGGGTTTTTGTCGTGACGCGCCTAAAACACGACATGCAGCGTTTTACAATTCACCACTAGTCGCTGGTCGCAAGCTTCACCAACCCCATGCTATTATATGCGTTTCACTTTCGGCGCACTATCGCCACATATTTGTTGCGGCAACAGACATGCGGAGGAAACGCCATGGCCATGGACATGCTTGCGACCAGCAACAGATTTGAAAGCGCTGCATGTCGTGTTTATGGCACGACACAACAAATAGCCGATGTACACTCCCCATACCGAGGACTGGGGAATGTGCCGCTGCTTATTGCGCCGTGGTAGTAGAGTGGGCATTCCGAACGCCCGTAGTTTGACATCAACTCTTGGGCACTTGAAAATAAGTCGCGGGTCGTCACCTGGTGTATCTATCGCGGCAACAGAAACGTGGATAAAACGCAAGCATGTCACCAACCTAACTGAACATCCACGTAACTCCGGATCCGTGTAACTCGGATCAGTGTAAGTCGAGGACGACATATCGATACCCATTTATTTTGCCGGTTGTATCTTTAAAAGTATCCCTATTTTCGGCTTTCAGACTCACTATTTCTTTCCTCTCTTCTTCACCTAACTCTTCCATGTGTTCATTGCTGTGGTATAATGTGACTTCTGGCTCCTGGGAGCGGGTTTCGTCATTGACGTCTTCATGGCCTTATAAAACCATGTGCCATCAAAACACCTGCTGTTTCAACAGACAATGTCCCCAAAGGCTTTCTGAATCAGTGGAAACATTTCGGCAGTGGACTTACTGAGTTTGATGCAAAACTTGAATGTGTGTCTTAGTTCAACTGAATGCTGCATCGCGGCTGGAACCGGATCACCAAACAGAGGTTCACTTAGGAACATGTCCAGACCCTCCGGAAGCTCGCAGGAAACCGAGGAAACTGAGTCAGGTCTCATTGTGAAATTAGCAACCCCCACCAACTACCCTTGTGTGGGTAGAATTTGCTTTGATCAATAGGAGCGATAGAATAGAACTGGTGACATTACTTTCCAGGCTAATAATGTAATATGTATTTCGTTAATGTCTTTGTATACTTTTAAATTTACTCAAGAAATTTTTAATGTAGGTATGATCCCATGGAGATTTATCAAGATGCTGAGTTTGCAGAAGAACTCTCGTGTATACCTGATCCAAAAATTGATCCTCTTGCTGTTTTAAAGGAGTTTTTGCACATTCTTCGTACATTGGGTGAGCTCTAAGATAATATTTACCTTGTAATCTGGAATACCTTTTGCTTAGGTGGTACCCTTGTTTTACTGAAATATTATTTTCTTATAGGACCATGGTGTGCTGATCGTGCTGCATTGCTATTGTTGATCCACCTTGATAAATTAAAAGTGAAGACACCCTATGAGCGGCACTTTCTTTTGCTGTGCATGATGACGACAGTCATGGTAAAAATTAGGTAAGAATGTTTGCATTCCTTGGGGAGAATTTTTTCAGCTATAGCCAGTTGCAATATTATGTCAATTCTATAATCTTCATTGTAAGCTAACTCAGTATTTCTAAAAATGCCTCCAGTGAATTTTTTTGCTTTAGTCCTGGAAGTAGTTTTCATGATAATCTAATGTCAAAATTAAGAGTACCACTTGCCAGTCATTGCCTGGGAAAAAACTTGCATTTGACTACATATGCTTATTGCTGCCTAATGCATGTGAAGTGACAGCTTAAATTATTTGGTGTAAACTGTGAAACATATTTAGATGTTTATTGTCTGTGTAGAATTATAAACTCTGCTGCGGTCAAAGACATGCTTTTTTTTAACCTGAATAAGCCTGAAATTTTAGATGTCTTCTATGCTTCAGGCTACATTATTCATAATTCTATGCTAATTCTAGAGTCAGGTTATTACAACTAGTATTACAGAGTAACCCTGGAGACAAAAAATCTCATAGTTCTTGCACATACAAAACACATAGTAAATCCATTGGGGGATATGATATTTCATACCCCCTACCCCCCGAGATGTGGTTCTGGATTCGCCACTGATAGTTAAGAGCACAAACTAATGAAATATCTGAAAATAAAAAAATGTTTTTGTAATTTATTTAGCCTTTTATATTGCTTTTTTTTCCAAAATGTTGCTCATCAAAATTGGAGTGCATCCTTAGTGGTGGTGCACCCGCGACACCAGTAAATATGGCCGTACTTTTTGTTCAGCAATTTGTACTCAAAGGTGAATATTACAGACTGTTTGAGTTTTCATCATAATTTGAAATGTCTTAATTTAAATTTGATTTTTCTATTGGATTCATTCACCTGTGTTGCAATAAATAAAGACTTTGAATGTTTGTTGTTGTGACAACAGAGTATTCTATCAAAGAACTTAAGTTGAACCATCATTCTCACTATCACAAATAAGTGTGTGCATTTGAAACTGTTGTTGATCAGTTGTTGACATTTTGATAGGCTTATCCTAGGAGAAAAATATTTGATAGCTAGATTACTTGATGTTTTATTGAGTGGATAAAACATATAAAAATCTCAGGCCAAGCACAGTCACCTCTCACAATTTCTTAGTAACTGAATACAGTTTATATTAAATGGTTTCAAGCACCCTTACCCTTCTAAAATGTATATTGACCAGTGACCCATGTGTTTTTCTATATATTCCAGGGATTCTCAATGGGGGCAAAATTGTCCTCTTGGGGGAATATAAGGTTTTGGAGAGTGAAAAAATCATGGGGTTTCATTCAAGTTTCCCTCAAAACTGAATGCTTAGGTGCTATCAAGAAGTGATATTAAAATTGAATTTACTTACATCAAACCGAGCGTTGAACTTATAGCTAAGATGCATCAAGCATAAGAATCTCTTTTAATAAAAGTAGTTAATATAATGTTTTTTCTCTTAAAATTTGACGGGGAAATTAGAAAAAAATGTTGTCTAAAAGTCCTTTAAGAGGGGTGATGGGCAAGGGCCTAGCCACGTTGAAACACTGGTTCCCGTCAGTTCACCAAAGTTAAGCAACGTTGGGCCCGGACAGGGGTTGGATGGGTGACCCTCCTCCATACCTCTACCGGACGTGGATGGAGAGGCGATACTCCCTCCAGACCACCGGGAGGCCGGAGTGAGATATACCCAGACCGGGAAGGTTAGAGGGAGGACACCCTCCATGCCATTACCGGGAGGTTGGGGGAGGCCGCTCCTCCATACCTCTACCGTGGTGCTCTTGTCCCCTGTCTGCAAGTGGCGGTTAGGTTAAATGTGGGTTGGCACAATGGACTGGCACATAAGTGCCAGGAGGGCTCAAGAAAGCTCTCGCTCACCCGTACAATCAATCAAGAAAGAGGGGTGATACATACTTCAAAAAGGTGTAAAAATCTGTTCTAAGAATTTATATACACCCAGTCCTTGAATAGTGCTGACTCAATTAGCGCTGTTTTGCATTAACGCTGTCAAAAAATTAATACCATTTCGTTCTTATGAACGCTCTCGTTCCGCATTAGCGCTCTCCATAACTACCGCGGCATTTGAAAATTTCACCGCGATCGCTGCGCCTGATACGGAAGGTACCTACTAGAAACTGAAGTCGATAGATCCGTGTTGTACCACGTTTGACCACTTACGAACGTTTAAAATTACTAATTATTTGGACAAATCTAATAAAAACATCTGTAAAGTGAGCAAAATTAAATTTTTGTATTCCTGTTATTTATTCATTTGTGATTTCTTTTTTATTAGATGTTTAACTGAACGACTTTATTTCCTTTCAGCTACACCCTTCTTACCGCAATAAATCTTTTTTAGTTTTGCTAGTTACAAAATAACATTCTTAATAATCCATTTTATTTCAAATATTAAGGTCATGAGTGATAAGCCACAGTGAGATAAGAAAAAAAGGAAAAGCTTAACCCATGAAGTGAAATTGGATGTTTTGCGATGACTAGATGCTGGGCAACGACAACACGAAGTCTGCAGGGCGCTATCTCTGTCTGGTTCCACAGTAAGGACTGTCATCAGAGATGCAGATAAAATTAAAGAATATGGAAAGACTGTGACTCCCTTAACTTCTGTGAGGATAGGAACAAGGAAAAGATCAAAGACTATGGTGGAAATGGAGAGGTTATTAAGTATTTAGATGGAGGGTTTAATTCAAAAACGTATGCCCGTGAGCTTGCTGTTGATCCAAGCAAAGGCAAAAAGTTTATTAGCGAATTTGGTTAAATATCTCCCAGGAATTTCTATTAGTTCTATTGTCGAAACATTCACTGCAAGTCGAGGATGGTTTGAACGCTTTAGCACGTTATAACTCGCGCAACATATCTATTCGTGGCGAGTCGGCCAGTGCAGATGATAGTGCACCAGCGGATTATATATCGATGAAATTGCTGCTATTATAGAAATGAATGGATACTCACCTCACCAAATTTTGAATGCTGATGAGACTGGGTTATTCTGTAGAAGAATGCCAGCCAGGACGTATATTTCTAAGCAGGGGAAACTAATGCCTGGATTCAAAGTTTCGAAGGATTGGTTGACATTATTGCTTGGTGGAAACGCTGCCGGAGACTAAGTTGAAGCCAATGATTTTATACTATTCCGAAAACCCGAGGGCTGTGAAAGGCTATGACAAGCAAAATCTACCTGTCCTTTGGACATCTAATAAAAAAGCTTGGGAAACAATTCCCGTGTTTGAGCAGAGGTTTAAGTCTTACTTCTGTCCGGCAGTAAAAAAGTACTGTGCTCAGAAAATTTAGATTTTAAAATTTTATTGATACTAGATAATGCTCCAGGCCATCCAAGAACCCTTTGCAGTTTAAGTCCGGAAGTCAATGTCGTTTTTTTTCCACCTAACACAACTGCTATTCTGCAGCCCATGGACCAAGGCGTTATTTCAACATTTAAAGCATATTATCTAAGGGAAATGTTTGCTCAAGCTGTGAAGGCTACAGAGGGTGAGAATGGCATGGACTTAAAAGAATTCTGGAGAAGCTACAATATCTGCCATGCAATAGAAAACATAGGTAAATCATGGGATAAAAATCGGCCAAAAAACTATGAACATGGTGTGGATAAACCTTTGGAGTGATTGTGTGCCCGATTTTCAAGGTTTTGACTTATCACACGAATCCGTAGATGAAACAGTTAACCTCGCACAAAAAGTAGCTTTAGAAGAAATCGAGCAACGTGATATTCATGAGTGGATTGAAGCACAAAGGGAAGAACTCATTGAAATGCAACAATATGAGGAAATAGAGGAAATTAGTCATGGTCATAATGATGCTAAAATGAATTCACAATGTTTAACGTTGTCTGATATCATTGAAATATTAAAACACATCGATAGTGCTTGTGCTTTGATGGTAGAAAAAGACCCTGATGAGGAAAGAAGTTCAAAGGTTGTGAGAGGGATAAACTGTACTGTGAATTGCTATAGAGAACTGCTTCAAGAAAAAAATAAAACAAAAAAACAGCTCACTTTGATACATTTTTCGCCAAACCTTGAGGGTTCAACCTTTCTCAAACTAAAGAGAGTTCTCAGAGAATGGATGAGGATGATTAACACCTTAGCTTCAGAGTTTAGCTCATTATCTTGTATGTTTTAATTGTTTTGCAGCATATTGTGATTCCATTCATTTGAAGTAAAGAGTATTTTCTTTCTTTAAAACAAGATGTTAGTTCTGTTTCGAATATTATTTATGAATCAAAGTTTCTATCGAATCGAAGTGCGATATCGATATTGTAACCTTCCTCTCGCGGTCGGTCTACAAAAGGGGAGTGGGGTGACGTGGAGGGCAATTGGGGAGGGATGATATTTTTCCAGTCGGGGACGGGGCGATTTGGGCGCCAGCCGGGCCCACCAAGGTGGGCAATACGGCAAAGAATTGAATGGTGCCCACGTTCCAAGACTGGAGGGGAAGGGGATAAGGGGGGTGGAAAGGTGTGCCGGCTCAGTTCTCGCGGTGAGATACACTGGGTTGGGGTTTTTAACGACCGGGTAGACTAACACAGTTGGGGCAAATCTTCTCAGGATTGGGGGTCCGGGCGTCAAGCGGACAGGATGTAGGCAGTACTTATCTATTGATTCGTAGAAGACGATGACGAAGGGGGGGATCGATGGGAATGATGGCAGCGGGCTGACACAGTGGCTTCTCCGTCTCCTGATTGTGCAGTAGCGTCTTCTTCTCCTTGGCTGATTCGAGGGCTGGAGAGAGGCGAAACCGGACATGGGTCTATGGGACCTCTTTCTGGGTGGCGACAATATTCTAGTCGACCGTATCTCCCTTCACCGCTCCTAGACGACCTCTTCTCGGCTCTTTCTCTGCAGTCACTCCTTCACATAAACTCCTGCACGGCTCAGCACTGCTATTTTCTCCTGCCAGTTCTCCCATGCAATCCCATGATCCCTTTCGCCCGGTGCGGCTACGTCTTATATGCTGTTCCCCTCCAATGTAGAAAAGGGGGGGATGTAGGGGAGGAATGGGGGGGGGGGTTAACGGCTTGTCCACATCCTTGTGTCGACGTCCATTTGACTTGGTGCAGACTGCACCCGCACTTAGGTAGGAGAAGGGTTGGGGGGGAAAAGGTGGGGTGGGCCAGCGCACTCACAAACTCCGCTGTTCTGGCCATCTCCCACTGCTTGCTTTGGGGCACTGGGGGGGGAAGGTCACTGCCGTGGAAGTCCCGGTGTTCGAAACACAAAGAAAGGGAATGGGGGGAGGTGAGGGGACCGGTAGTGGATGGGGAAAACACTCACACTCACTCACTGACTCACATTCACGCCACAAAATTTCAACAATGAAAAAAAACAAAACAAGAACAATCCTTTTTCCATTCGGCCTCAACGCCTTGTCACCACGTCCAAACGGGACCGGTTACAGTATGTACAATTTCCATTCTGGGTTTTTTTTGTATGCTTTCTAGTCGCTTTTCCTTTTTTTATCTCTCTCGCATATCAACCAATATTATTATCCTTTTAGAACTATAGATTATTTTTATAATGTGTGACTTTTCTAGTGATGACACCTAGAGTTTTAAAAATATGTAGTGCTCTAATGTGCGATGTTTTCTGTTATCTCGTGCAATGCAAGAATTTCAAAAGATTGTTACTAAATTTTATTTATTATTATTTTTTTGTTGAATTTTAAATAATTTTTTCCGTAAAATACCTGCGCTACATCATTCAAATATATAGAGTAAGGAAAATGTGCGCTGTTATCTATATACATAATAGCGCTCGTTCATTTTCAATTATCCTTCAATAAAACTTGGGAACGAATTATTTAAAATGGAGTTTTATGCTTCGAATAGCGCTGTTTCAATTAGCGCTTGAATTTCCTGGAAGGAATTAAGAGCGCTAATCGAGGACAGGGTGTATAAATATAACTTGATTGTATCATGCTACAGGTTGTATAATATTTTAAAAATTACTTATTTGCTTAGTGTTTGATGATGATTCTCCTCAACATATTTGTCTTGAAATTTTTTTATTTTATTTTCTAGGGGAATATGTGAGCTCACTTTTCAGGAGTTCAAGGAGTGTGAGAGAATATACAAATTTTCTACACCAAAAGTTCTTCGCTTTCTTGAAATCCTCCAAGAATTTCTACCTCCTGTTGCTGCACCTACCACAGATTTCCAAAGTCAGGACAATCAGAGTGGTTCTGCTGGACCTGTCAGTCCTCAGAAAACTTTGCCAAATGTTAATGTGAATGATTGCTGTTCCCAGGATGCTGATGTGAAATTAGATATTTCTGACAAAAGTTGTTCACAATGTGATAGCATTAGCACAAATGCTGATAGTTCTAAACATTCATGTAGTGGTGATAATAAGGAAATATGTTGTGAGAGTAAGTGTTGTAATTGTGAAAATGTAAGTGAAGCAGGAATTTCTAAACATGAAACTGTGCCAATGGAGTCAAGTACTCATGATTGTGTTGGAAGTGATGCTGGTGTTGAGAATGATGCACAATCTAAAAGCTGTGTTGTAGAGGCTGCCTGCACCAATGTCGCTAATGAAAATGTAGGCGAAAAGGACTCAAGTTCCAATCATTGTTCATCATCATCATTGCCTGTGGATAAATTGGAAAATGGAGAGATAGCATTGCAAAAAGTGCTTCCTAAGTCCATAAATGAGTCTAACAGCAACAGGACTAATCTTGTTTCCAGCAAGGAGGGCAGTATTGAAGTTAGTGGATTCAGTAACAGGGAGAGCTTGTCATGGGATCGTGGAGGGCGTGGACGCCGGCGAGGAGGTGGTCGTGGTAGGGGAAGGGGAGGCAGGAATTTTGGAAGGGGTGGGGGTAGTTCAACATGGAACAAAAGTGGGCATGAGTTGCCTGTGTCTGATTCATTATGTGGTATTGTTTTTGTGGATGGTCGTTTTACAGCTAAGATTCTCTATCATCTCCTTAATGATCTCAGACGATCTGATCCTCGATTTGCTACACTTGCTGCTCAGTACACAGTTGGGTGCTCAATGCCAGTAGCTGGTGATAGCAACTCATTGTTGGATCCAAGGGAGGCAGAAGCTGAATATCGGAAGCAAGAAGAAGTTTTGAAAAGGTGATTAATGCCCAATGTTATGTAATATAATTTATGTAAGTTTGCATGAAGCAAGAAGTTGTATTGAGCATGAATTGGTCGTGTACTTCATCAAGGTGACAAGTGTGAGTTAATAATCTAGATGATGCTTGTGATGTTCATCAGGTTTTTTTTTCAGGGAAATAACTGTCTAATTATGGTAATGTTCCAGGTGCATGATTCTAGTTTGCATGCTTCAATTTGTGCTCTATTGTGGACTCTGTGCTGTCACAATTACTATATATACTTGAGTATAGTCTGACCCTAGGTTTTTCCTATACTCGAGAACATGAAATGCATGGGAACCCTTGGTATCTGTCAAAATCGATTATTTCATGCCGAGCTCAAAGCTCACAAATAACATCCATAGAATGATCATAATTTTTAACATTGTATTGTATACAGGTATTTTCTGGCATATTAGATGCACAAACGTTATTTTAATTTTGGCCACAGATATTGAATAAAATGAATAACCTTTCTATTGCCATTCCGTATGGTTTATGGAGAAATTATTATTATTATTATTAATATTATAACAATGAAGCGATCTTTTACTGAATAATGAAACAAGAATGGTGACGTGGCATGACCCAAGATCTAATCATGCTTTTTTTACTTAGGTACATTTCATCATAAGATTCATATCACGTAAGTTCCAACAAATTTTCTACAAGAGTAAGATTTCTTGTATGTATTGTTGTGATAGACTAACCACTCATGAGTCAAGATACTCTTGAAAAAATATTTCAACAGATAAATCTTGTAAAATTAGTACCCATTTCAACAATGACGAATCAGAATCCAGTTAACCACCACGATATCACTGAAAGCCCATTGTCAAAAGTCTTAAGGCAAAATCTGACCTTGAAATTGACTTGGAATTACTTTTGAAAAGGATTTATTCTAAGTCACATCTTCACTTTTCTTAGCTCTAACCCCTCATATCTAACATCTGTAATGTAGTATTTCTAATTGTGTGCATCCAATTAAGTACATAAAAATGCTCAAAGAGAAGTTCTTAATACCTGTTTACATGATGATTGGACCTACATGCACAGGAATAAACACTAGCACAAGTGCAGTTTCCCTTGTTGTAGCTCTTCAGTTTATCATACTTTGATAGCTGAGGTAATTTTCCACTTGCTGTTTGCCTCTTACAAACAAGGGCTGCACTTGAAGAAATGGGAGGATCACTCCTCCATATTCGATCCAAGCCCAATGATGCATAATTTCTATTACTGAGCGGGGACTGGTGTTTCCATTGTGGCCTTTTCCCGAGTTTGTTTTTACCCTCAATCCGGTCCAACAGAGTGATGCGGCATTGAATAATATCAACTAAATATAATTAAAGTGGATTGAAAAACTTACAATACATTCTTGAATGATAGGATGAAGAACAAAACTTAACGTTAGAAGTATGTCATGTGATTTTTAATTGGTGAAGATACTAGCAAAATATTTCTCTATTAATTACTTCCAGTTTTAGTGGTATACCTTTGTTGAGGGAAAGTTAGAATTTTCCTCCATAAATTACATGTTTACCTTAAGAATACAAGTCTCATCCAGCTACTTTTGCAATCTTATTATTTCTAGTATTTATGAATTGAATTACAGCTCCCAATGATATAGCATGTGAATTTCACTCCTGCTTACTGTATTTTCATCCCTTGCTGGTGTTTGCCAACTTTAACCGTGAAAAAAAAATATTAATTGGAAAATAAATATAGAATTTCAATTTTTTCTGACAAATTATAGGCATTCAATTTTACTAACAAATCCACAATATCAAGCAAAAAAAAATGATGCAGGAAATAATTTTGGATGATACAGTGATGATGCCATCTCACTACCCCTTAATAAACAACCTGCACTACTCTCCCGAGGTCTGTCCGGATTTAGTGAGCATTAAGATTATCTGGGTCTGGATTAATGAGGGTCTAATGTAGTGTTTTTTGGATGTACCTACGTTATAAAATTCTTAATTATTATAATTTTGGCATTTATAGTCTATTTTCTGCATTTTCAGATTTCGCACACATGAATGCAATCTATTGATTGGACCAACTGGATGGGCGTTAGAAGATGGCGGCCTGGAACTTCCTCGATGCAACTTAGTATTGCGATTTGATCATGACTCAATTACTACTGATTTGTGTTCACCTCCTGTTAGCTCACAGTTATGTACAAATATTCCTGAGAATGGTTTACATGTGGAAGAGATCTGTGAATCTGCCTCCAAAGATTTAATAGAGAATGAGAAAATGCTTAAGCAGAAACATAATAGTGATCTTGTGAAGCGTACAAATGAGGAAGCTAATTGCAATAGTGACTTGTCGTTGAATGAAGTTCAATCACTTAAGGAAAGTCAAGGTGATGTTGAATCTCTTCCAGTTGATTTGATAATCCCTGATGTAATATCTACTTTGGATAATTCCAGTAAAGATGTAAAAATCGCGGAAGGCACAAATGATCTGTTAGCTGATAAATCACCAATTGATTGTGTTAAGGTGATGCCTAGCAATTTATCAGGAGAAGCAGTCGAAGAAGATGCTGGTGGAGGCTCGCTCGCAATCAGAAAGCTATCCCCCTCAGAAAATACCAAAGAAAACTCTTCTGGAGATATTTCCTTCCCAGTCAAGACTACCCCTAATGACCTCGTTTCTCATGAGAGTAACTCTGAAAACTCCCTCAACTTAGACTCAATTGTCACTACTTCAGAGTCGCTAGATAATAGAGAGGTCATCACTGTGATAGATCCTGAAACAAGTGATGGAATCATCAATGAAAAGGGACCAGGTGGAGAGCTAAGTGAGAGTAGAAGTTCTGATGTTGCAGCTGGTGATAAAATGGAGAAGTTCTTTGAAAATAGAGATGAAAGTCAATTAGATGAATGCATTGTTGGAAGAACTCCAGTGTCTTATCACTCTTACGCTAGGTCACGTGCCCGAGCGAGAGCACCTGATGCTCATCACATAATTATGGCAGCTGAAGGAGAGGAAGCTTGCAGAGTTGTGGACACACTCGCCCATTTTATGCAGGTTGAAGAGGTAATGAACTTGCATAAATATTTATTTGGCTTCCATTGTTTCAAGGGAATGGAAAAATTAAACACACTTCTTAATTTCTAAATTTGAATAGCTTGAGTACTGCACCATTTTATTGTAATTTTTTTTAAAATTAATGAATTACGGTGTTTGTCTGAATATAAGCCCTTCCCTACAACTTTTCATCTCTATTTTGGGAAAACCTTAATTTCTGTAATGAGCTCTTCTTTTTATACAAGACACTACATTAAATATAGAAATTTCCATTAAACCTGAATTTCATTACCATTAAACCTGAATTTGAGAGTGCATGAACAAATGGCCGAAAAAATCTAACATCCACTTAGCAAATATTTACTTCTAGAAATTATTACATTATGTATCAAGGGGATGAGCAAGCTTGCCATTCCATTAGGGATTGCAATACATATATGTAATCAGAATTACCTGCCTTGATATCCTTTTTCACTCATGACACTTAAAGGAATCTAGCTCCATAATTGATGACATTTATTAATGTAATTTGATAAAAACTGTAGATGGAAAATTGTTTTTTACGGACACATTAATTTGGTTGAAACATTACTTTCAATGTCAGTTATTTATTTATACCCCTATCAATCACATGCACAAATAATGCCCAAATGAAAAACTTAGAATGAATGATATCGGGAATTTCTTCAGCGATTCTTATTGCCTTGCTCAGCACTAATTTAATTCATATTTTTGTGCTTTAAGTGGAGATAGGCCACTCTGAAAATTACCTTGGTAATTTTTGTAAATTACTGCGGTATTTTTAGTAATTTACCACGCCCCTTGAAAATTACCGTAATTTTCTAGATAATTCACCCACGTTTGAGATAATTTTTCTTCCAGATAAATTCCCAACATGTTCTTTTAAGCGAAGTTCACATTTCCTACACGTTTAATATTAAATTGAGGCATGTACAACTTATTTTCGGAATATTTTACTTAAATTATAAGTTAAATATTATTATAGTAAATTATAATTTATAACGTTATAGAGTAATGTATTAGATTATTCCTTTTGAAAATTTCTCTGACAAAAAATTACTTTGACAAAAGAAAGTCTGATTGCGTGTTGCTGCAGTAGTTCTTTTTAAAAATTTCTAATTGATTAATGTTGTATTAGGTTTGGTTTAAACATCGCTATTCCCTTCCTATTTCTACTGGCTTTCTTATTTAACAATACATTTGCTGTTAAATGCTTAAGACTAAAAAATACTGGAAAATTACAGTAATTTTCTAAAATTACCGTAATTTACCACGTGGTAATTTACCTCAGGTGAAAATTACGGTAATTTTCCCATATCTCTAGCTCCAAGTAGTAAATAACACACTTGTAATTTCTCGAGGTAAACCTAAATAGTTCTAATGAGTAGAAAATATTTGCAATGTGGTTTTGTCGCAGGTTGCATAATGTCTTCACCATGCCTTAATAACAACATGAAGGATAATGAATGAGATGAATGCAAACATATAAAACTTTTGTTGAATGTATGAGCTAATTTGTTTACTTCTTTATGTTTACCCCTTATACCCATTAATGTGCAGAAAAACATTTACAACGTTTTTTATGTTTTGGGTTGCATAATGCCATTGCAAAATTGCTGTTCTTTAACGAAAACCTCATGAAGAAGAATTATTGAGGTAATAAGAAATGTTTCATGAATTTATTAGTAATTTGACTGTTTATGGATATGAGTAATATTAGCGCATTGTTATCAATATTTCTCTGCTAATTTGGGCCATTATCATTAGACTTTCTGAGTGGTTATCTCAGTGGTGTATGTAGGGTTTCCCTGGCAAAACGGAAACTCATTATTTTGATAGAAAAGTAATTGACCTTCAAATATTTGTTTTTCATTATCCATTAAGGCTTGTTTTTTTAGCCAAAGATGACATTTTTTATTTGTATTTAAATAAGGATTTGGTGATAAACAAGCAAATTTATTAAGGTATACATAGCTTAAAAAAATGTGCTGCCACCCCCTCCATAATGGTGTCCCAGGTCAGCCCTGCCACCCATTAAGTGCCCTACTGGGCTTTCTTTCCTCGCGCTCAAAACAATTTCCCCCCCACTTTTGTTTGCCGGTATTTGATCAAGAAGGGGTGCATATATTTTGACATATACATAAATATTAATTATTTGTGTAGTCTTTTGCTTTTTATTCAAGAGCCTCACTGATTTGTGGAGATGTTTATTGCCCAGAATTGTAATTTATGAAATAATCGAGAATAAATATCTACCTGAGAGTAGATGTTTTTTGTAGAGCCCATATGAAGTGGAGCGAATCTAAAAATTACATATCAATTCATAACATTGCCTATATTTGTCTAGTTATAAACTTTTTCAATTACAATCATGACTGGAGGAACTTTGCTGTTAGTGAATTTGTTTAATGTTTTGTTTTTTGTTTTACTGTATTTTTCTTAATGGTTTGAAATGTGTGTGGTTGAGAAATAGATATATATGTATTTCTTTCTTTTTAGAATTCGTAGTATTTTCCACATTTTTCATTTTCAGATGCTGCTTCGTCGTTGCAAGAATCGTGAACCACCAGAAGAAGAAGAAGCTGAAGCTGATGGAATGGCTCTTCGTGGTGAAGTTTATTGTCCAGCTGATGCATCTGTGAATTCCAATTGTGATATTAAAACAAAGCCTATCAGTTACCATAGAGGCTGGCTACCAAATGCTTATTCCAGCTATAAAGAAGTCTTGAAAGAAGAGAAAGCATGTGTTACCCTAGCTACAGCAATTGCCCTAGTCAACCGGTAAGGACATTGCCTTAAAGTACAACTAATCCTCATCATATTACTACACTAAACGAAGCTCTGACTTTTTTTGTTAGACATTGCGACACAGCATGAAGTTTCTTTTTCAAATATCTTATTTTTCGAAATATAGCCTCCTCCTAATTATAAGCAACCTCCTAACTTTTCCTGAGCAGTGAAGCTGCTCAAAAATTCAATGAATAACTGCCTCTTCATGAAAATTTCCACGCTCTAGTTGCGGTATCATGAACAGATAGGGGATGTTTAATTTTTTATTGTTAAAATTATCTAGATGGGCGACTTTAATGGACGGGGCAGTAAAATAGTGTTATTTTAACATTAAGGAAGGCCACCTCACGTTATCTGCTAACTCAGTATTTCCTTCTTCCTGTTGTTGTCGATTTCCTCGCAGGAGTTCTCAATCCACTTTTCTTTGTCCTTCTTGGATTGCATCATTGTTTTGTTTTAGTAGCTGCTGTTACTTGGCTGCCTCGTCTTCGTTTCTTGGGCTCTTGTATTTTTTTTTCTTTTGTCAATAAAATTTTTGATTTCAGTTGTCATCCATGACCGTCTCAGTTCTCTTACTCCATAATTGCTCTTCTGCAACTTTTGTAATTGCCTTCTTTAGTGCATTCCATTTGTCTACTGTGTTGTCCCGTTTTCTGGCCTACAGTTTTTCATTGATTGTCACATTGAATCTTTCTCTGGTCACCCTTTTTACCTTTTGTTTTTTTTTACCGAGAGTTCAACTTGTAGCTAATAGGTAGTACATACTTTAATTGTTTTGTAACAAATATTTCCATACACTCTCATTGATGTACTGTAGGGGGAGAAACTACAGCTGATAGGATGTTATGTCTGAAAACTAAGAGTTGGTGCATAAGCCAAGGTCATTCTATGGTAATCTTCCCCCTTGCACCGTTTTTTAGTGCAGAATGACAGATGACCATGATGCATATTGTGAAATGTTGTTATGCACCTAAAATCAAGGTGTGTAATGTACATGGCAATGCGAAAATCCTCACTTTTTACAGTTTCATATCAACTTGGGTGTTTTTGATAGTGGATGTGTATTAGAATTTATTTATAATTTAATATAAATTTAAAAATAACAAATTTGTAGTACCTTAAAATAGTTTTGTTAGTTGTGAAGTCTACCATTGTAAGTACAGTCAATTAGATGATGAATATCTTGTTGGAGAGAAGTATTTGGTGATCCCTAAATGTATCAGTTGTGTTAAAGTTAGAGGTCATGGAAGTTTATATATTTATTAAATCATTATATTATTGGTAAGTATAACCAAGCATTAATTGTTTCCCTAAGTGCTTTGATAGAAATTCAAAGCTGCATTAAGAATTTTGCATGTTGAATACAGTTCCAGTTACATGGCTTTTTTAATTAGCTACAGAAAATTAATCAGTTTTAACTCTTACCTTGTACTCTATATATTTAATGTATCCTATTCAACTTTGTGGAACTGCTTCATATTTAAAAATGAAGCATTACTTAGTTTTTCCGCATAAATATTAAAAAATTTATCTGGAAAAACTGAGTATTGTTTTATTTTCAAACTCATGCTCCAGTTGGATATTGAAGGCCTTTTGACTACATACCCCCTTTTTTATTCTCTTTGTATTTAGGTATTGTGCCAAACTGCCTAGCGATACATTTACAAGACTAACACCTTTGTGGTCCCTGAAGGAGTTGAAAGGAGCCGTGGGAACACTTACGTATGTGTGTGTCCTGAGACTTCCCATAAATTCTCCAGTAAAGCAAGATATAATGGTGAGAGTAATCTTCAATTTAATACCTACCAGCTGTAGATTTTGTATTTTTTTATCTTATACCTACGTGACTCATGGAGAAAGGAGGAAATTTACTAGTTGTGCTTAGGCTAATGAAATCTGGTTTTCCTTTCTCCTTATAGTCTTCCAGTTCTCACCTTTTGGATTAGTATCTTGTGTATGCTAGGATTGGCGAAGAAAATGATCAAAGATAAACTTATCAAGTTGCTTTACATGAAAATGTGGTTGCAATTTGCATTGATTTCTGTAAACATTTAGCTAATACATATGGGCACCTTCTGATCTTTTAAAGAGATGAATGTGCTGCGTTAAAATAGCCTTTTTAGAAAAAAATATTGTGTTTTTTTGGGTTGGCCTTTTTAGAAAAAAATTATTTAAATTTATTTAGTAGAATGTTATAAAACTGTTATCCAAGAGATACAGTACAAGCCAGATTTAAAAAAATCATAGGTTGTCTTAAGGTTCGATGGATCGCATATGTGTATCGCATGGTTCAACTTATATAGATATGGACCCTGAGGTTAATGGTGTGGCATAGAAACGTTTGTCCAAAAACTTCTTGGGTAAAATGTGCTAAGACCTCTCAAAGTTACAGATTCAATGACATAAACATTAAAAATATATAATTTATTGATTCTTCCTCTTTCCCATCTTTGCTTGATCTCTGGTAACCTCATTGTATTATCTCGACACATTTAAGTATAAATGCTGATATGAAATCAGATTTATTAAATATCAAGCTTACAAGTATGTATCAAGTAATAAAATTAGTGATGTGGTCAGGATTCGATCAAATCCATGGATTCGATAAGATTCGTTCGAATCTTTCCAAAAATGATTCGAACCCTGATTATGCAGGTGAAATATGTGCCATGTCACGATAAACTGTAAATCGCGGTAAAATATTGCCTCGGAAGTTTAGTATCTCCACGTCTTATTATTATGAAAGTGTTGACAATTTGCGTGAAAATTCATGAAGTCATAAATGTGTACACAAGCAGAGATTTTATCGTTATTAATCAAGGAAGATTTCATTATTTAAAATTTGGCACACGGCGCATGCGCACACCGCCCTCATGAACCTCCCAATGCATCATTTTCATTGCTGATGCACCCGCCGCATTCCATTATGTCTTCCATTTCAATTATGTGTTAGATGGAAAGGTCGAGTATTTATCTTTCTGTCTATAAAAGACGAAGTTTTGTGCTGAAGAAAAATATACAAATAATCTACAGCGCCTTGTCAACCATTGCTTATTTTATGCCACAGAAGTTGTGAAATTTTCACGTAACTGTTTTTGTTACACCGTCGGCATCATGCTTTTGCGCCACAAATATAACATCCCGTGATGGCATCTCTTAAGCCACCAATGCACTATAGAAGCACGTAAAAAAAACTTTTCCAGCTGGTGAAGAGGCAAAAGAATGAAATTTTAAACAAAAATAATCACGGAAAGGTATTGAAATGCATTCTACACAAACACCTTTGGACTGCTCTAGCATCAATATTTTAAAAGTCTTCAGTCCTCCCGGCAATTTGGTTAATAGTAAAAGAAACATTAGATTCTGGCAGACTAAGAATGCTCTTTATCATAAGCAGAAATTAACAAGATTCTTGTGTGCTCTTAGCTTTCTTGAGCATTCATAATTTAAGAAATAATAAATGCCATCATGAGACAAATTGTTGCTCAACTTTATTTCTCCTTTCAAGCTGAAGTATTAGATTTCTGTTTGATGGAAAACCTGGAGCTACATATGGGTTCTTAAATTTACAAGAAAATAAAAAATGGATAAGGATTTGCTTTAAACATATGTGTATTGCTAATGAAAAGGAACTGGGATTCATAGTTTGGTGAAAGTAGGATTCTGATTTGAGATTCGGTATTTGATATTCGATAAAAAAATAAGAGATTCGGGATTTGGATTTGATAAAATTTTGGATTAGACCCATCACTAATTAAAATGCTTAATCTGATTGTTTACTATTCCCATATCAACATTGAAACAAAAATCTTGAAGGAAAAGACTAATTTGAATCAATATCCATGCATTAATCATGAAATCTAACCAATGTGTAACTCCTTATTCTCTTATTGTGCATAGTTATTCGTCAATTAGTGAATTTTATTAGAGTAAATATCCATTTTGGAATGGAAATGGTTACATTTACACACTATGTCCATTGGCCATTTGCTGCCTTTGATAGTCAGCTATTGCTGTATGTAAGTGAAAAGTACTTAGTGCATATGCTACCCTTGTGACCAGGATTAAAAGATTTCCTTCAAGGATTTGATTGAATTGTGAATCTATGCGTTCAGTAAGATTCGATTGAATCTTTGAATCTTGACCACGTCGTTAAAATTTTCCTTTTATCCTGGTTCATTTATTTAGCTATGTGTACAAGGTGTTTTCATTTTCCATGCCTAGAGTATGTAATCATTGGAAATTTTCTATGATAGAATAAATGAGCAGATTACACATTTTCTATGTGTAATATGCATTGTATTGACCCATCCCAAAAATATATCCTCATTTTGGTGTCAACATTATTATTAATTTGAATCATTCTCTGAGTTACCTTTCAATGCCTGGAATTCTCTGAGGCATTCATATATTCTATTATCAGACTTTAAGCACGTATGTGCTATTTATTTAATTGAATGATATTAGCTAGAATTTATGAAAAGTATTTTTTAAAAAGCACATAATTGCATCTTTTTCATGGCTTGCTATGTGAGATGACCAACAAAAATGGGATACCTAAAGTAAAAGTACATTATATCAAGTTCTACTGAATTGTATATTCATAACAGTTTTATTTCAGGGTCATCCAATGCCTAGTAGGGCCTTGGCACGCAGATCTGCTGCTTTGGAGGCTTGCAAAATCCTCCATCAAGCAAAAGAATTAGATGATGATTTGATGCCTGTGGGAAAGGAAAGTTTTCGGGCCGAGGTTGAATCTGAAGAAGAGGAGGAGGAGGATGAAGAAGATGAGGAAGACTCAGAAGATGATTTAGAAGAGAGCATTAAATCTGACAAAGATAATTCAGAGAACATTAATGATAAAACTAACTTGGAAGGCAATAACATGGATTCAAAGGAGATGGCTAAGCCTTTGGAAGTTGTTGCTGCTGACAGTAATCAGGTGGAAGTATCCTTTGAGAATGAGAGTAGGGAACAATCAAAAGATGAAGATGACAAAGAACAAAGCAAAGTTAGTAATGATTTATCAACGTTGGATGAGAAAGGAGAATTTGATAGCCTAGGCGTAGAGACCTTTGGAAAAAATGGAAAAGAAAATCATTTAACTGAGGCAGCTAAGGCTGAAAATGAGTTAAAGGAAGAGAAAACAGTTTTGTCTCATGTGTTAGATGATAAGGAAAGGAGGGAATTCCCAGATGATATAATTAAACATGTTGGCATTAAAATAAATGGAGAGATGGATAATGAGGTGATATCAGAGCAGCATATCAATAGTTGTATCAAATGTTTAAGTAACTTAACAGGGGAAGCAAAGCAAGGTTTTGTTGGTAAAAATGTGAGTGAATTGCATCAGTGTCTTGAAAAGCTAGCTGGAACCAAAGGAAAGTCTCTCAGTATTCATGCTCGTTGTAAGAAGGGTGAAAATGGCTTAACTCAGTGTGTGTGCTGCAATCCTCAGGTGAGTGTCAAAGAGTGTGATATAACTCAAATAGTGGAAATTAAAGGACAAATAATTCTAGGGGAAATGAATGGGCCTGTGGAGCTATGCAAAGACGAAAACATTCCTGCCATTGAATCAAAAGAAGAAACCAAATCAGTTAAAGAGCGCAAGCATAAAACTAGGAAGAAACGGGAGGAGGAGGAGTTTGAAGAGGAGGGTGAAGAAGAAGGGGGAGCGGTAGAAACATTGGGAAATTCAGTCCTAGATCGTCCTCGGCCTGGAACCACGAAAAGGCGACAGTATTATTACAAACGCACTGCAGATGCTCTTACAGATTGTAGACCATTACCTATGTATCCTGCTTACCTGTACAACCTTGGAATGAAATTGGTTTGCCCTTTGCCTGATGAGCAGAACACAAGGGGTCGCAGAATTCATCCCCCGGAAGATTCACCTCGTGGATTTGGTATTCTTACCCTCAAAGAGATACCTAAGGTGAGTGTAGTGGAGGGTTTCTTTTAAATCGTGATACAACTCCCTGTAGTACACTGTATTGAGAGATACAACTGTGATTTACAGTGCCACTTTACCTGGGTTAATAGCTAAGACTAATGATATTGATAGATTATAGCTTTTTTTTATAGATTGTGGATAAATATTTCCCTTTCTCTGTTAAATGCCATCCTTTTGCTTCAATGCCATTTCTATTTCTTTTTGTGATGGGTCGACTCTGATGCTGAAAGAAGCTGGACCTTACCACTTAATATGAATGTGAAATATTAACCCTTAAAAAAAGATCCTTTTAAATGTCTCTGATGATTATTTTAGTTAGGGAGGAGTAATATTACTTGATATCACAAAAAAACACTGTATACGGTGCAAATGACCCCGGCCGTCAATGCACTTAATAACCCCCTAAATCTACTACCCAAGTCAATTTTTTCTTGGTTACGGTTCGGTTCTTAGCTTTGGTTTGGGTTCACAGATATGGTTTTGAAATCCACACTTGCCATGCTTTTCTCATTTTTATATGGGAAGATAAGAACTTTTTGTTTTATTACGATGCATAACTACAATAACAGGTCTTTTGTTTTCTTGCACTTCTACAAGAACAAATCAGGTTAACTCTACCACATTACATTCATAAAACATAAAATGTGCCACAAGATGATCCTTATGAAAATAAGGTAACTGCTACAGGGAAAGGGAAGGGAAATAATACTGCAGTACCTTCAGTAGATACCTCACAAGGGCTGCATAGGACATTTTAGAACAGTAGTTGCCAGTCTTTTTTCTGTAATTTTAATGCTCTCGGATTACCATGTAAAGGGAATACCTCCCCAGTATTATTACTCTACACATTTTTGAAATACAGCCATGTTTCAAGCCCAATATTTGAAAAAAATCACTGATGACAGACATGGAGATGAGTAAGTCACCAGTGGCCTCTGAACTCCTAAGTGGCAACGCTGCACTTTGCTTTCATCTCCTGATTTGCAAATACAGCCAGCTCACGATAGTGCTAAAAAATGCAACGACACTCCCTTGAATACTAATTTGTAAAAAAATCAACTTTGCTGTGTGGGTAAAAGATGGTGATTGTTTTTAAAAATACTACTGCAAAGAGCTTTAAAAAAAGATCAAGCTCTGGTTCTTAGGGCAATCCAATCCGAAGAAAAAGATGTCACACAATTGATGACTTTTTTTGTGAATTAATGAAAGCTGAAAGTTAGGAAGCATATTTAAAAACATTTCATCTACACCATGTGAATATTTTATCAAAATCAGATGTCAAATATTTTCTCTTTGAAAATTCAGAGAGAGAGAGGACTGTTAGAAAACACAAAAAAACTGGCACTTTTTAAGCTCAAGTTTGATGTAACTTGCTTTTATTTAGGTTTGCTAGTTATTTTTCAGTCTTAATCAAAACGAGTCTATATAATATTTGCACCAACTGTAGGGGTGCTTATTTTCAGAAATTTTCTTTTCTAATTTCTGATACAAGTGAATTGCGGATACAGGGATATGGAGGCTCTACTGTATTGTAGTGCACGTAAAACTTGTTTGCTGCATCTATTGTAAAGTATTTCCACACTTTGGAAGACATTATGCGGGTATGCAAGTGAATAAGAAGAAAAGGTGTAATTTTACCAGCCAGGTTGCTGTCGGATTTGACTGAGTTCAGTAAATAAGGAAAAAGAAAGGTCAAAGAAGAATTTCATCTTACCTCAGTGCATGATACTAATAATACATTAGTATTACCATATTTTCTGGTAAATAACATGCGCGTTATCTATGCAATTAATATGGAAAAATGACAGAAATGATAGTGTGCGATATACAATGGAAATCTTGTTTTATTGAAAATAAAACTTAGAAACAAATGGCACAGCATTATTATGAACATAATACAAAGGGAGAAAGAATCAAAAAGAAAAAGTAGTCGAAACGTCAAATTGAAACATCAAATGAAAATGTTATTAGAACTAGAGATGGGCCACTATGAAAATTACCTCGGTAATTTTCGTAAATTACTGCAGTATTCTTCATAATTTACCACACCCCTTGAAAATTACCATAATTTTCTAAATAATTCACCTATGTTAGAGATAATTTTTCATACAGATCAATTCCCAATATGTTCTTTTAAGCCAAGTTCGCATTTCCTACGTGTTAAATTATAAATTGAGGCATGTACAATTCATTTTTGGAATATTTTACTTAAATTATAACATTATTAGAGTAAAGTATTAGAATATTCTTCTTGAAAATTTCTCATACTTTGACAAAAGAAAGCCAGATTGCGTGTTGCTGCCGTAGTTTTTTTACAATTGTAAAAATTTCTAATAGAATAATGTTGTATTATGTATGGTTTACACTTCGTTATAACCTTCCTTATTGCTATTGGCTTTCTTATTTAACCATACATTTGCTGTTAAATGCTTAAAACAAAAAAATACTGAAAAATTATGGTAATTTTCAAAAATTACTATAATTTACCATGATAATTTACCTCATTGTCAGATGACAATTACCATAATTTTCCCATCTCTAATTAGAACCCATAAAATTCTTCTCCCGAGTCACAATCGAATGATTCGATGGCTCGCATTATTTCGACTGGAACATCAGCAGCAACTTTGCTTTCTCCGGTAACTTCGTCTTCATCACTAACTTCGTCGTCTTCGGATTCTGGCGTTTTAGTGCCCTGTAACTCACCTTATGATTTATTAAAACCATTTTTGACACACGTTACTGACACTGAGTTCCACTTATCGAATGTTCACGTGCAGATTTCCTCATAAAATGGGCGTTTCATCTTTCCAGAGTTTGTGTAATCATGGATACTTGCAATCATCCACTCCTCCGACTTTGCTGGAAGTTTTGATTTGAATGGTTTATTTACTGTTAAATCGAGTGGTTGAAGTTTCTTCGTGCTACCTGGGAGTATTTGTTTTTCAAATTCTTCACTTCGGGCGTTATGTGGGCTCAACATGAATCCATAATTAAAACAGATTTTGGATTTTAAAAATGCATGTTTAAACTTTTTCCAAACATCGTTAACCCATATTTTCATTTTTGTATTCATCCAGCCATTTTCATTTGTGGTTGAAATAATGCCTTTTGGAAAATGCCCCTTTGGAATTGTTTTCCTTTTGAATATCACCATTGGAGGTAGCTTGGAACCATCCGAAGTTACGCACAATACAGTGGTGAAATTAGACTTTTCATGTCCCGTAGTAGTAATGGACACTTCCTTTGTTCCTTAGAGATTCACTGTTCGTGTAGTTGGAATGTCAAAACTTACTGGCACTTCATCCATGTTTCCCACATGCACTTCATCAACTCTGGAAATTCTCTCCTTTACAAATTGTCTAAATTTCACCGCATTAGCCTCCCAGTCTACAGTTAGTTTCTGGCCAATGGTCGTTGAGGCATGAACACTTAAATTATTACGCTTCTTAAATCTGAATCCCCAGGGTGGATATGCTTTAAAGTCCACTATGTTTTTTTCTCATGCAATTTGCTTTGCTTGTAGTAAAACTCGCACAGCTTTGAGTCTCATTCCTTTCGACCTTTCACGAATGACCCAATTGTTAAGTTCTTTCTCAAGCACTGGCCAAAAACACTTCCTAAAGCTCATTGCTTGTGTTCCACGATGTAGTTTCTTAAGAGCTTCTTCATTCTTTCGCCATTCTCTCACACTAGCTTCCCCCACATTGAATTTTCTACCAGCTGCACGGTTTCCATTTACTTTAGCAAACTGAACAACTTCCAACTCATGCTGGGCCGTGTACGATTTACGCGTTTTTGATCTGCCTTCCATTGTCTCTTAAATAGTCACTGTAATTAAAAATGGGTTAATTTCCTCGTTCATTTGTCCATATTATGGTATTCTGAAGATCATTTTCGTGATGGTGCTCACTGCGCAAAAAAGGCTGCAATTTTTGCTCGCTTGTATAAAAAACTTATGAATTTTTTAATGCATGTTATGTAGTAGGTGCGCGTTGTCTATGCAATTATTGCATTAATGTAATTTTTTGACTGCGCGTTATCTGGTAGGTGCACGTTATTTACCAGAAAATACGGTAGTAGTATCATTCCTCAGTGCGTACTTGACTGAACATGGCCTTTGCATCAGGGAAAGGAAACAGTGTGGCGATAATTCCAGTGAGAAGCATGTTGGACTTGCTTACAATTTGCGGTTATCGTTTTGTCTTGAGGTGTCTTTCATTTTTTTAAATAGCCGACTGTTGTCAGCTGTCTGCTGAGAAGCATGTTGAAATCAAATGAATATTAATATGCATGCTGGCAGACTTAAAGGAAGCAATGTGAAACAAAAGAAATATATTTTCAGAATTATAATGTGGTATAATTCACAAAAACTATATGTAGACTCATATCCACTCCAAATTGAGATAATCTATGACTTCTAACCTTGGTAGTATTTTGGAGGAGAATGGGTTTAGTGGTAAGGACATCAGATGCAGAATTGCGCTCGCTAAAGAAGCATTTTTGAAGAGAAGGGAATTGATGAGGGGGGTCTGAGAAGAGACGTAAAGAAGAGGCTGGTGAAAACTTTAATATGGAGTGTGGCGCTATATGGGTCGGAAACGTGGTCATTGCGAAGGGAGGATGTGCGTAGACTTGAGGCGTTTGAGATGTGGGTTTGGAGAAGGATGGAGAAGGTTAGCTGGATGGCGAGAAAGACGAACGAGGAGGTATTGGATATGGTTGGATAGGAGAGGAAGCTTGTGGCAGAGGTTCGAAGAAGGCAGAAGAGATGGATGGAGGAGGTTTTGAGAGGAGAGGGCATGCTGAAGAGAGTGATAGAGGGGAGAACACTGGGGAAGCGTGGGAGAGGAAGGAAGAGGATAGGAATTCTGGACGAAATAAGAGGAGGTAGAAGATATGAAGAATTGAAGAGGGATCTAATAACGGGCCATCCTTAGGAGGGAAAGCGAGACAATTTCTATTAGGTTGGGATACAAAATGGGGACTGTCCAAAAACCTACCAATCAGCTGGAAGAATACTTGAATGAAATGACTTCTAACAAACAGAACAGGTTGTCTTTCATCACTTACTCTTGTGTAAAATAACTTAAATGAGTAATGTATCCATTGTTGTATGTGAAAATAATTACTTTGTAGGAATTTTAATGCACTAAAATATGACATTTCACCAGGTGTTAATGCACAGACACCACTTAAAAGGAATATTTATTTATTAGATGTGGTTTTCATGCCAAGGATTTCGGTTCTTTTTCATTTCAGTTCTGGTTTCTTTTCCAAGCTATCTTCTTCCCTAATTTCTTTTCCTTTATTCATATCTGTCACGGGTCCCATATTGTAGGGACTATTGAAAAACTATTTCTTTATTCATCTGTGTGCACATGTAATGCATAAATTGGAGAAACTCTATGTGTATAAATTCACATGAATCCCTCATCTTTCATTTTGCTGTCTTTATCAGCTCTTTAATTGTTCTTATCTGGCTTGATTAGTATGACGAGTTCATTATGGATTCATTCGAGAAGTTTTTGGATTTTGATAGAAGTAAGACTCCTTTTGTAAACTTTTCTTATGAATTCATGTATTGTTATGTACTTTTTTTTTTATCTCTTTCACTTCACTTACCCATAGATCACATACTGTGATTTACCGTAATTGTCCGAATATAAGCCCCCCTTTTTTGACAAAATATCAGCCAAAAAAAGTGAGGGGGGGCTATTTTCGGGCACTATGAAGTTTCATTATGCATATGCATCCAAAAAATTATAAGGTTATTGGGAAATAGTTCGTACAGTACGAAAATAGTACGACACCACGCTTTTACGTTCCCGGAATTTACGTTTTCCCGTGATTTACAACATTTTCTTCCGGTCCCAAAAAAATTTGTATTCTTCCAATATAATCCCTTCCCGGTATTTACACTTGCAAATCCCGCCATTTACAACATTAGAAGGCAAGAAACATGGCGGCTGGCGCACTTCATTTGGCGACCCTGCGAGCGTGATTACTGTTAAATACGGATAAAATAAATGCCTAAACATGATGTATTAATGCTGATTTATTTGGTTTTCTAAAAAAAACATAATCATTCGTTTGATGGTAGCACATTACTTTGATAGCATTGCTGAAAAGTATTTATGCCGAATCTTGTAATGCTTGCGATCGGAATTGTTATCGAATGGAACGTAGAATGGTACTAAAGAGCCGTGCTAGCTTTTTAAACAGTACCTGTAAAATGTAGGATGCCATAAATATATTTAATTAAATGTTATTTGGCAAACTACCGCTGTCATTGTGGCGAAAAGGTTAAAATTTATGTTAACTCTTTTACTCATACTTCGCAGCGATCATTTTCATATTTCTCAGAAATCGCGCACTAATGCCGTTTATCTTGCATTTTTAGTTACTTAACCTTTTATTTTATGTGCAATTACTTACGGCAGTCGTGAGCAAACGTATTTTAAAATGGCAAACAAGCGTTCGAGATAATCGTTATCATTCGAAGAAAAAAATCAACATTTTGCGAAGAGATTGACTCTAATACGGGCACTCGCGTGTCCCTGGCCGAAAAACTTGATATACCAAGTTCAACGTGGAACACAATGGTAAAAACCTGTAAATGTATAGAGAAAAGTGCTAAGGACTGCGGCCCTATTGGTAGAAGGGGAAAACACATTAAATACTCCAAGGATGATGAACTTGAAGAAATATTGAAGACATGGGTTCAGTCTTCCAGGCAGGCAGTGGCGAATATATGCCCCCCCCCCCCCCCCCCAGGCGATAAAGATGGCGGCTGACGCACATAGCGCATATCAATTGGCGACCCAGTAAACGTGATTAATGTTAAATACGGATAAAATACATGATGATGAACTTGAAGAAATAATGAAGACATTGCAGGTTATAACCACTGAATGAATAACATGGGTGCCAAGACTAGCGTGAGATGCATCGTCATCATCCCAATGAAAATATCACGGAAAATATAAAACATTTGTCGAATGCCCACATCTTAGAAAAAAATGGAAACCGGACTCTATGTACAAACCAACAAAGAGAATTCTTTCACATTTGTTGATTGTTGACGTGCTTGAGGCAATAAAATTAGGATCGGGTACCATTATGCTTGTTTCCGAGGCGTTTACCACGTTTACTTCAAAATTGTTGTCTGCTCCAATCGTTGTCTGCTCCATATAAGTAATAAATAAGAATCCAGTGGAGAGAAGGGGGTCTACGATACAGCAATGAAAGACCCACCAGTGTAGGAGACACAATGCAAATTTTAAAATTGCTGTAGCAAAATATGCCTGAGACAATGGAAACCATTCAGCGGCTGAAAAATACGGTGTGGACAGAAAAAGTGGCAGACTTTAGCTAACACAGCTTCCTCTACTTCTCAAAACTTGTGCATTTCGTGGTCCAACTACCGGTAGACACACGGAATTGGAAGAGCATGTTGTCAGATTTGTACGTGAAAATAGAAGGAATGGTTTCGCTGTGACAAGTCATATGATCTGTACAGAAGCTAGAAAGATTGCGAGTGAAATGGCGATACCGAGGGCAGATTTCCAAGCGAGTTCTGGGTGGTTACGGAGGATGATGAAGAGGAATGGGTTTTCCTTGCGAAGACGAACAACAGTTGCCCAGGGTCTACCACAATTCTACGAAGAGAAGATGTTAAGTTACCAGTGTTTCATCATTCACATACGACAGAGGCAACGATACCTGTTGGGGCAAATGGGCAATGCTGACCAGACACCAATCTATTTTAACATGCCCAGTTCTACTACTGTGGAAGAGAGGGGTTCCAAATCAGAATCTATTAAAACAACGGGAAATGAAAAGGCAAGAATTACGTGCATACTGGGCATCACAGCTGATAGAAGGAAGCTATCACCTTACGTGATATTTAGGAGAAAGACTCAGCCAAAAGATAAGTTTCCTCCTGGGATTCATGTACGAGTTCAAGAGAAAGGGTGGATGACCGAAGAGTTAGTGAGAGACTGGGTGAAAGTGGTTTGGCAGAGAAGACCAGGAGCTCTCTCCTCAACATGCCATCTATGCTTGTGCTAGATTCCTTTAAGGGACATCTTACTGAGGATGTAAACAAGGATATCAGGGCAGGAAATTCAGACATGGTTGTAATCCCTGGAGGAATGACAAGCCTGCTTCAGCCACTCGATGTGTCGATAAACAAACCCTTTAAGGACAGGTTAAAGGCAACTGCTGAGTGGATGCTGCAAGAGGAAAAGTAATAAACTCCATCAGGAAAAATAAAGAAACCTTTTCCTGCCCTCATCACTCAATGCTAAACTTCTGGAATAGCATTCCTGGAAAAATTGTGATAAAGAGTTTTAAAAAAATGTTGTATATCTAATGAATTTGATGGAACAGAGGATGATATTGTTTGAATGGACTCTGATGATGAGGATCATCAAGACTGGTCTCCTTGTCTACATCTACATCTACATATTACCCCGCAAGCCGCCTCAATAGGCGTGTGGCATCACCAGCCGCTTAAAGATAAAAAGGAAACGCTCTAATGAAATTACGCCTAGCATTTATTGAAGTCCCTTATTGTTCGGGGGAAAAACGAATTCCCATACCTATCCGTTCGGCAAAATATCTCTCTTAATTTATCGTTTCTGTCGGACCTGGAAATATAGTGGGGTTCTAATATGATGTTCTCCGTGTCACTCTGAAAGATATCTATTCTCAATTGTTCAAGCAATCTAAGCCTAGCGCGCAGCCTCCGAGTCTGTAGCGGTTCCCAGCCTAATTCGTTTAATATCTGTGTAACGCTGTCAGTACGCCCGTAGCTGTTTTTGACGAATCGCGCAGCTTTCTTTTGTATTTTATTAAGTTCCCGGACTAAGTCTTTCTGCACCGGATCCCATATGCTCGCTGCATATTCAAGGTGTGGCCGGACGAGTGCGAAATAGCACCTCTCTTTTACTTTTTCATCCGAAAATCTTCCCACAATACGCTTGACGAATGCTAGCTTCTTCAGAGCTCTGCCACAAATATTTCTTATATGTGCTCCCCACGATAGGTCCGAAGTTATCGTAACTCCTAGATACTTCACTTCATCTGTCGCCTTTATGTTAACACCATCCACAGCATATACATGGGAATAGTTGGACGACTTCCGCAAGAAATGTACCGCCGTGCATTTGCTCAGATTAAGTTCGAGTCCCCACTCTTGGCTCCACACATGAACGTTGTTTAAATCCGATGATAGAGTTTCAAAGTCAGAGTGATCACTAATTTCACGATAGATGACAGCGTCGTCGGCAAATAAACGTATTTTACTGCTAATTCGAGAGCATAGATCATTTATGTATATAATGAACAAAAGGGGTCCGATCACGCTTCCTTGCGGGACACCTGATGTCACTTTAACGACATCAGAGCTAATTCCGTCAAGAACTACCTTTTGCTTACGATCACTCAGAAAGTCGCGTATCCAGTTTACTACTGTTTCTTTTAGGCCGCATGACTGTAATTTGTATAAAAGTTTGTTATGAGGTACCGTGTCGAAAGCTTTCTTAAAATCTAGAAATAATGCGTCAACTTGTCTTTTCGATTCGCCAGATTTGAGAACGTCATGAAGAAAGAGCGCGAGTTGTGTTTCACATGATCTACCTTTCCGGAAGCCGTGCTGACAGCCATGGAGGACGTTACGACTGTCCAGGAACGTCATGACATTGCTAACGACGATATGTTCGAGTATTTTTCCATATAATCGACGTTAATGAAATTGGTTGATAGTTCCCTGGGTCGTGTCTGTTTCCCTTTTTGAATATCGGTGTAACGTTTGCAATTTTCCAGTCTAATGGTATCTTTCCTTCAGACAATGACTTCTTGAATATTATGTCTAAGAGCGGTGCGATCTGTGGCGCTA
This sequence comes from Pyrrhosoma nymphula, assembly GCA_963573305.1. Taxonomy (NCBI): domain Eukaryota; kingdom Metazoa; phylum Arthropoda; class Insecta; order Odonata; family Coenagrionidae; genus Pyrrhosoma; species Pyrrhosoma nymphula. The sequence goes on from OY754331.1 coordinate 152,953,803, forward strand.
ACTCCTTGTGGTCAAGAAGAAAGTGATGTGTCAGATGATAGGGAATCAGAAGACGATGAATCAGAGACATAGAACAGAAGATATAAAAATGTGCATTTTATTATATTTATTAGTCTGAAGTTGTATTTCGAAGGAAGATACTAATGTGTTTCTCAGAAAAGAATAGATGCCAAAAGTGAGTAATGAAGGTTCAGAATCATTAAAAGATTTTAAAAGTTTAAGTTGGTTAAGTATTTCATTCTCTTGCCTAGATATTTAAAAAATTCAAGTTAAACTACTAAATACCTAATTTAGGTAAGGACTTATTCCATTTTTGACCTAAAAAGTGTATTTTACTTGCAAAGGAATATGTTAATAGTAGATGTTAATTTTTTCCAAAAGTGAGGCTTGAAAGTTAGGGGGGGGGGCTTATATTCGCACGGGGGCTATATTCGGACAAATACGGTACTTTCCGTGTGGACCAGTGGTTGTGACAGTGTTTACTGGCAAAATAAATTATGTACTTCAGTAAACGTAGGAGCTATACTATGTATCAATTGAATTGTTCGATTCATTTGATGTGTTGAAAATAACTTGCCTTGTGAATTATGCATTTGAGTTTAAACTGAGTGTTCTAATGCATGTTTTATGTTTTTGGAATAGATATGCCCTTTTCCAATATTCACTCGATCTGGTGAAGTTAGGGTTTGCCTTGATCCCTGTGAAGCATCTGGAAAAGGAGTTGCCAAGTACCTCTCAGTGGGTCCACCAAGCCAGATATGCTCAGGAATTGATGTGGAGGTAAGTGAGGGTTATTTTCTCAGTTATGGTTTAAATTTGAAAATAAATAGATAAATAAAATTATTTAATGTATTTATCAGACACCAATGGGAAATGCAAAAAACCCTTGTAGCTATTTATTCTCTATGTCTCTCAGTGTTTCAACCCGAAGTGTGGTTTTGATTGGTGAGAGTAGAGCTCAACCCGTACTAAGCCATTGGTTTATGAAATCACACATTCAGGGTAGGGGGGCCGGTTCCTTTCCCTGGGCCACCTGGAATTTTCCACGAAGTTCTGATACTCGGATAGGCACACCATGAGGATTTTTGGAAGGGGTGTCCAGAGTGGCTTCACCCAGATTTGAACCCGGGACCCTCCGGTTGGTAGCCCAATGCTCTACCCACTCGGCTACCACGTAATGTAATACATATAAAATATGTAGGGCTATTTAGTTTACTCAGTATTTCCTGTGCTAATTTGTTTTTTAAGTAGGCTTGAGTAAAAATACACACCCCCTTAAAATATTCAAGTTAACTGGCCTGGGGAACGTCTTTCTGCTTTTGAAAGGAAAAGGTGTTTTAAATCAATGGTCAATGATGGGTTCTCAAGATTCTGTTTATCAACCATTTTGCAATGTTTTCTATGGTTGTAATTGACCATATAAGGCCACAATGGTGAATGTTTTGAAAAGTATTTAATATTTGTTATGCTCTTATTCACAGATGTACCCTAACATCTTAAATGGAAATACTCTACCTGAGCCACAACAGATTTTGCTTACTGGGGAGCAACTATCTAAAGCCCTGGCATTTCTCAACTATACATTTGCGGGTGTTTTAAGACTTCAGAGATACCTAATGGCATTTGATCCTGTAGCATCTGAGAACTCATACTTAATTGTCCCAACAATGACCATCAAAGGAACTGATGAAGGTAAAGATATAGTTATGTTTTCAATAAATATCAAGGTCACACAAAATTGAAATCATATTTTAATCTTTGGAGAGTAGTTATTGTGCTCTTACTTAAAGTATTATAATAGTATGTAAAATTAGACACTTGGCTGGATTGGATATGATTCAATTCATAAACCTTTGTACGTGTGGGAGATTGTATCTGGCTTACACCAATTAGTGCGTGAATTAGTACTTATCTTGGAAGTCTAGTATATCCAGCATGCCATTATGGACCATCAGTTATAAATTTTCCTAGCATTTCAAATGTCACCTCTAATTTTGTTTGCATTTCTGGTTAGTAAAGGTCTTAAGTCTGCTAAATCATGTGCATACTTCATATTTTGTTGATAGAGGGAGATGAAGCCAAGGACCTCAAGAAGGAATTGGTTGAAGTAGATTGGGAATTTGTTGACCTCATATATGACTGTAAAGGAGAGTCAAAGCCTGTTCCTGTTTGTGAAGAAGAAAGGAAATCATTTGCATTTGAAGCTTCCCTTTATCATGATGCTGTGGTAATGCCCTGGTATAGGAATCAAGACCAGCCTCAGGTAAGAGATTAGCTCATTTCAAGTTTGGAATCTGTACAAGCAAAAATATTGTGAGAGCATCAGAAATACAAGCATTAAAGATAATTAGATATCTATAAATATATTTAGTCACAAATGAAAAAGTAACTTGGTTTCCTTCCACAGATTTATTTTCCTGGTACGACATGTTTCGACACAGCGGTGTCATCATCAGGTACTTGTACTCTGTACGATGAAGCTGTGTCGAAACATGTCGTACCAGGAAAATAAATCTGTGGAAGGAAACCAAGTTACTTTTTCATTTGTGAAATTCAACTTCCACATAGTTGAGCTTGAAACCATGTAAAATATATTTACTTTTTCTACACCTCCTGTTAATTCTCAATCTACAGTATTTTTATGTGGCCGAAATTTGTACCCAGCTGTCACCAAAATCATCATTTCCGGGATCAGAATACAAGACGTTTGAGGAATATTACTTTAAGAAATATTCCATCCAGATCTGCAATCGAGAACAACCCTTGTTGGATGTTGACCACACTTCAGCAAGACTCAATTTTCTTACTCCCAGGTGAAATTTGGTTTATTTGGTAATTGTTAATGTGCACTGTAGGTAACCATTTTGGGAGATGAAATTTAGGGGTGAAATAGTTTGTGTTATGAAATGTTTGACTTATACATAAATACTTATTAACAAACTGGATGATTTCCCTTTAATTTGGTGAGAGACATCGTCAAGATCACTGCTTCATATTTATTTCAGTATCTTTCTTTTATTTTATGGACTGCTACTTATTTGTGGAGCTTGAATTTTGGGGCTTACGTTACTTGTATAAACAGTAAAAACCCTAAATTACACTTTTCCAGGGACCCGAGAAAAAAAGTGTAAATTGCAGGAAAATGCAAATTGTGGGAAAAGTAGAATTTTCTCTTCTACTCCATGTTCTTTTACTGGAGTAAGGGTAAAAGTAAGAATCACTGATAAACTAAAAAAGACAAGTGTCATAATTTATTCCTTGAACTAGCACTTCTTATTTATTTATATTTGATGAAAAAAATACGTTAAATATCTTAGACAAATAGAAAATTGAAAATCAAGAAAGGATGAAGATGGTAGGGCGATTTGCGTTATATTTGTCATTAGCACCATTGAAACTATCTAATGAATATAGCATGATTATTTTTAAAAAATTGATGTTTTCAACTGCTTGGACTTCCTCTCCCTATTAATAATATTATGCACTTTATTTTCAATTTTCTGCAGTTCCTCAAGCATTTGGTCACAGCAATCACTATAGGTATACCTACCAAGTAATTACTTAAGAGTTTGAACAGCACACACTGTGTCTTGCATATCATAGTTTATCTCGGGAATCGAGATAGTGCAAATGATCTCAGTTGTCCACCACGAGTTCTTTAATTTTTCGTCATATCTGGATAAGAATCCATTTTCATTCTTCATAGTTTCTACTTAGGTAAAAAATTAATACTCCCCCGCAGGTTTAATTACATTTGAGCACCCATAATCCGGTAATCCAAGAGCACACTATTGTCCGGCAGTGTTGTGAAAACAACCTCATACATATTCTGAGAAATCAAAAAATCTTAATCATAAACGTTGTTTTAAGAGATTTTGACTGCATTATATTACAATATTTCCTTTTATTGCTGGAATATAATGTAACCTAGAAGTATTTCGTGGTAATTCCATTAAAAAATAATTGTACACTCAATCTAAACGAATTATATGATTAACTTACGCACATTGCAGTTTGAAGTCCTCACTGTTGGCTGAGAAAGCCACTACTTTTAGTCTTGTGACTTGCCGCGGCTACGCTACTTCATGGCGCGCACATTTAGCCATGCTTAAATATAATGCATTGCGTATTCTTTGACTGAAAGGTGCAAGAAACTTCATTAAAATTCTTTGCTACATACGCACAGATATTTTGACCATGTCCGATTAGCGGGCAGCGGATGCCAGTGGCGTGAAGTGACGGCACAAAACTATCGGTTGCAGAAAAAGTAGAAGTTTATCCTCACCAGCCTCCTGAAACTGCAATGTGGATATAGCAGACTAAACTGCTCCATTGATATTAACCTTAATTTCTTAACTCGCGACATGAGGTAGCATCAAAAACGATGAAACAACTGATCGCCAATCGGCAACGGCAAGGAATGTTGCATCATGAAAATGTTTCGTAGTTTACATTTTTATTTCGGTATGCTCAAATTTTCCTCATTATACTAACAAATATATTTTTTCTAAAAATGGTTATTTGCAAATTAAAGCTTTTGAGGTGTCCAAACGGGCGAAAGGTTCCATGTTTCGATGTCCGACACGGCCCTCGTCGTCAGGGGCGTCAACAGATTCGCCGGAGAAGTACTATTTTTCAGCGATTTAAGAAGTGAAAACCATATCTTTATTCTCATTTTTATGCATAGAAACAGTAAAAGAACGATATTATAAAATTATCGCTAACTGGATTGAAAATGCCTTGCATAAACAAGACTCCACTTCATTTCATAACTTGAATCACTTGAATGAAATCGGGCAGATTACAAGTTGATGTAGTTCAAATTTCTGTTACTAGTGGCGCTGTATACTATTCCCGCCACATTCAAATTCTTCCTTATAACAGGTCCTATTGCAGCTCTCATTCGAAACTTTTTACGCATATGTGTACAAGACAAAATCAAAAAGTGTTTTACAAAGGATGATATGCATGAGTAATGGACTTAAGAAGTAAATTTTATTTTTGAAAGAGCGTGCTGTGGTGCAAATTGTGGGAAAACTGAAAAATGTATAGTCTAAATTCGGGGTTCTGCATACGTTGGAAACAGGAAATTGAATGGGACTTTGCAAAAGTGGTGTAAATTGCAGGAAAACGTAATTTCCGATAACGCAAATACGAGGTTTCACTGTAGTTTAAAGAATTAGTAGCAGTATTAGTGAATTTTTGACTGAGAAACTTTTAGAAAATTGGTAAAATGTTCACATGATAATTGCTAACCATTGTCTTGAAGAAATTTCTTTGATTTATATTTTATTGAAAAAGAGACTCATTTGTTCCATCTCGCACGTTTATTTTGTTCTTTTCTGACATTTCATGCATTGGTTCTCAATACCTCAAGGAACATCTAGCATTTCATTAGGTGATCATGCATAAGTTATGGCAAATTTCACATACCCTTTCTGAAAATGACTTTGCCATTGTGCTTGTTTTAATTTTAGCTAATTATAATTGTGATTTAGCTAAATATAGTGAAGATATAGCTATGAACAAAACTGTGAAAAGTTACTTGTAACTGGTAAGGTATGGTATTTTTTAAAATATTGACAAATTAGAAAATGTATCTGTGGATATTTGTACATTTTTAGTTGGTATTCTAGTTGGCATTGATTATACATTTCTGACGATTGAGTCAAAAAAGTAATTAACAACTGATAAAATTTCTAAGTCAGTTAAAAAAACTCCATATTGCTGCCGTAAGTCACTATCTACTTGTATCCAACATCAAAAATGATTGCGTACTCATTGATGACGTTAAACCCAACTACATGTTTCTATTCACACATCTTGGTGGGCTACTCAGCTGGTGTTATCTGAGTTATGTAAAATTCAAGTTACGTTGTGTGCCTAGGAATGCTTCACTTCGGTAAGTCAGTAGAATGTGAAAAAGCTTTTTTTGAGTTGATAGAAACATGCTCTGGTCAGTTTTGGAAAAAAGAGGATCTGAACGTCTTATCATAGTCGCAGTCTATATAAAAAATACTATAATCATAATTTATACTGGTTGGTAGATAAAGGAATGCATGCTCAAGAGAAGAGCAATGTGTACAACCTAGTATGTGTAGAATGGGAGGATACATAGCAAAATGGATCAAACATGTGATGCGGATACCTAAATAGAGAGATAATTCCAAGGAAAACTATTGAATATGAGCCTTCGGAAAGGAAAGTGTCAGAAGACGAAGGACCGTATGGTGAAATTTAAGTCAGAACAGGCTTAGAGCCTAATCTTGAAGTGAAGAAGAAGATGATGAATTACTAGAGATCCGTGAAAGTCATGAGACGTGATATCGCAAAATAATGCAAAATACAGCGATATCAGTAAATAAAACAAAATTGCGCCTTTTTCGTGAATTTTATGTGAATTAGCAAAAAAATCGCAAATGTAATGAGTCAAAATCAATTAAAGCCTAGACCTTCATTGTTTAACGCTGCTAAAGTTCATTCACGTTATCTCATTATGAACCAAAGGCCAATAACTTGCTTTTTCGCACGCATATCGCATTCGAGAAAAATATATCATGCACTGTACTATATTGTAAGCCCCTTCCTTCCAATCCATTCCTTAGGTTTAGCAAAAGAAAAATATACTAAAATTTTAATAATTGAAGTTTCACACAAACAACACCTCACACACTAATTTTATAATCTACCGTGGTGCAGTACATTTTGAATATGTTTAAAGACCGGTTGTGGTGAGCTCCACTCACCGGAACGGTGCCGTATCTAAGTGCCTTTGGCGCTGCCATTCTCCTATCGTCGGGATATCTCCGCTGGAATTTGCCGTTAAATTATCTACGGACTCTCTTCAATTCCCATTTACCAATCCTCACATTCTCGTAAATATTTAGAATGACGCGCTTTCTCTCCTGAAGAATTAGATATTCTGAATCAATGATGTGCTGAAAGAAATTTAACAAAAATAACACGGCCACGGAACAGCAGAAATATAAGTTCACGCTCCCGGAACGCGTCGATGGCGAGCAGTAATTGCAGTGACTCACCGTAATGCAGTAGACAGCATCATTGAATAACTTGTTGCAGGAAAACCAAAGCAATGTTTCACATGGACGCAGACTATCCGCAGCACGCGTGTGGACTACTAAAAATTAAATTACTAGGCCAAAGCGGTTAAATTTTAAAAGAATATTTGTAATGCAGAGATGTCGTTCTCTTCATATAAAACAATAAAGTACACCAATCATTGGCCAATATTTTGACCATGACGAGATGAAGACAACCGTTTTGCCGTTCTCCTAGTTTTTCGCGTGATTTTCTTCACTCTTTCGACCGTAGAAGCTGAACGTTCACATTTAGACACTTTTCAATGAATGCATTTTGTAGTCAAATAAAAAAGGAGTAACACAATATATTACACGACTCTATGGAACTCAAGCGGAATTGCATTAAAATGCATAACGTTTAGCGTTCTACCTCTTTTGTGCCGATAGTAAGATCCATTGGCATTAATGGAAGCTTTCATCTGAACGCGGATCATCCGCACACGGTGGAGCCATCCGTGTGGCCCCTCCACGCCGCGGTCCATCCGCATGCGTACGGGCCACAGAGAAAGGTTGGTGCATACACATGAACGTGAACGGCTTGTACGGACAAAGCAGGTTGTAGTTTGTTGTGAGAGCTCAGTGAAAGGCCACTGCGAGTTGCTCTAGGGATGGTGAAATAGACACTGTCTATCTATCTGTCTAAGATCTCTGTGCCACTATAGGGTGCACCCAAAACTGCCTTTGGGGGGCATTTTTCTTCTGTTTTTTCATAACATGGTATACACAAATTCCTTTGATTAAACTAGGTTGCATGACATCCTTCCAGCTTGGCAACCTCAACACAACTGGGATTGCGTCCTACGTGGACATATGTTGTCTGCGCCAATGTGAAAGGACGAGATGCTCTGCGCGAGTACCACTGATCGTCCGCATCCATGTGAAACGGGTCTACCTAATGTAGCAATTATGTAGACTTAAACACGGCTGCTGGCTGGGAACGGAAGCGCTAGCTGTTGGGGGAAGGGGGAAGGAACAGAAAGGATAGTAGGAGAGGGGGTGCTACTTATTAGCGGACGGATCGTCGGATATTCGGTGCTCCACTGTACTTAAATGCAAAAAAAAATATTTTGCCACACCCCCAGTTCAAGTTTCGTTGTTTCCGATTGTGTTTAGTTATGCATGCTTCTATCATTGCCTTTCTGGACCGATTGCGATTGGCAACAGCTGTTTTCAATACTAAACAATTTTTTTGCATCTATTTGCTACCTACCTTCCCTTTGCACCATTTCTTACTCATTCTATAATATAAACGCAACTTGAACCATTTCGTTCATTTGGTTTTATCAGGAATTTTGTAAAATCAAATTTTATTAAATATGTTGTGTAAAATGCTTTATAAAGTTATATCCATTCACAAAACGCCTACTAAACATAATAAAACACCTATAAATGTGCAAAAAATTGTTAAATTATAATAAAACCGCCAAGATTTTCTATAACACCGCAGTTGCATAGTTTTAAAACGAAGTTTAGCAAAAAATAAAAACACTTTCACAGATCTCTATGAATTACCCTATTACATATATTTTCATGAATTGGATGAGCAGTCGTTCCAGTCATATCTCATGATGCAAAGTTTAGATATTTTTTATATTTACAATTCTCTATATCACATAAATATGACTTCTTGTATTTGTGGTAACTAAATATTGTTAACATACTTCTTTATATCATCATGTGTTCATCTGAATTTTGGCTGAAAGTATTCAGGTTTTGGATGAATTCTTCTTGGGTCTTCCACCTGGTCAGAGGTTCCATTTTTCTGACGCTTTCAGGTCGGACTATTTTTCGTCATCAGGGACCCTCTGTCCCATCAGGGTACTCTGATGCAGTGGAAGATCCGACAATACTTCATCCAACTCACATGTGGGAAAGGACAAGAACCTTCTTTACTCAGTTGTTGGTCTACAAAACCTAAAAATGTGCCCCTGAAAATTTCTAAGTCATTATTTTTGTCACACCTTTTCAACTGCCAGATGACTTCAACTCACTTTTTCTTTCTCTTTGCAGATATGTTAACAGGAAAGGAGTAGCTCTACCTACCAGCAGTGAGGAAACAAAGAGGGCAAAGAGAGAATCATTGGAACAGAAGCAAATATTAGTCCCTGAACTGTGCTCTCGACATCCATTTCCTGCCTCCCTTTGGCGCAAGGCAGTATGTTTGCCTTGCATTCTCTATCGCCTGAATGCTCTGCTTTTAGCTGACCAGCTTCGTGCCAGAGTGGCTCGAGAGATTAATTTAGGTCTAGAGAAAGTACCAAAGGGTAAGATGCTTTTTGTGAAATATTGTTTTGTGAGATGTTTTCAAATGTTATATGGGTCCTGGTATCTTACTATATTTGTACTGGGTGGCCACTCTCCCAGAAAAATGGTGAAATCTTGGTATAGAACAGGAATTAGAATTGAACAGGGGAAAAATAGGGAAAAGCCTAGAATTTTGTTGAGTTTCTTGGAAAAATGATTACTCCTTGTGACTCATGCAGCTACTTCCTTATGTTCTAGTTAGGAATTACATATATGCAGAAACCATGTTATAATTCTGAAATTAAAAGCCTAAAAGTGTGGAAACCTCTCCGTGCCTATTTGGGTTAATTCACAGTTTTTTGCAGTTTCATGTGCTGAAATGGAAAGTTTTCTATGTGCTTTGACTGTGCATTAGTGGCTTTAGAGGCACCTTTGCTGGATATAGTATTGCTGCAAGTGATGCAAATCATTAATTTGTCATTGGCATTTTTCTCTGAAAAGTTATACAGTAGAAACTCTAAATTACGAAGTCGACGGGACCGGAAAAATCGGCACTTCGTAATATCAAATTTTGTATGAATGAGTATCTTTCAAAAACACGGCGATTAAGCTCTTTTTTTGTTTCCTTAAATTAAGATGTACTCTTGCGACGTAATTGCATGATTTACGAAGTAATAATTCGTGAAAGTATATTTAAATGTGTATTCATGCCCACAGGGTTCACACAGTTGAACACAACTAATTTTTCGGAGTTTGATTCTTCCGATTTTTGGAGTTTCCACCGTGTCGTTCCAGCATTTCGTGGCGGAAATCCCGAAAATCGGAAGAATCAACCTCTATTCAAGCCCCGCGGAAATTTACATCACGACAACTAACTTGCCGTTCTTTTTTCCAATGAATGATTAGGCAATGAAGCATCTTTGCACAATTTTAGTGCAGTTTGGACTAAGCCTATGAAGCTTCTTAGCGGATTTTTTAATATTATTTCCTGACTGGAGAACTCATAACTTTACCGTCATTTTTTAATCATCAATAATATTGATTTATGCATACACTAAGGAAGTGTGCGACTTGTACGATCATTTGTGCCAGATATTGAAGAATGTGAAACTAAGATTCTCTCGCGGATGCTATGCGATGAATGCATGTTATGTATTTTGTACAAATAGTGATATGCCCATTAATCTCACGGAATAACAATCGTTTTTCTCCCTTATTAATCTTAATTTTTGCGTGGTTATTTCCGATGCGAGGGAGTTGATAGAAGAGCTTATAGAACAGTCCAGCTAAATAGGTACCTCTTTTCAAAAGTAGATTGTACATACAAGCCACGCACTTCAACGGTGAAGCCGATATAACTCCTTTTATACTTCATCGGCTACTAATGATGCTATCACTGCAAATCAATAATTTTCTTTTTCCACTCTACTATGCGAAAGCTTCATTTGTGACTCTATTCAGATTAGGTGGCATACTCTTCATTCATTAAATCTCAGGATTCATTTTAAGATCCGGTATTGAACTAAAAATTGGGATATTTTTTGTCATTGTTTTCCCTCTGCTTTCGATCAAGCAAGGAGATTTTCGTCCGAGCATTGCAGCTCAGGTTAAGCCACGTACCAGGCCGGAATCAGCTGTCTGTTCCTCCTTTCCCTGTCATTGCGGGGGTTCCATTCGTCCTCTCACAAAAACAGCTACGTGACCCATGTACTAGGAGTATCGCGCGTCACTTGTGAGATTGATCTACCTGGGAGTCAAGGCCAAGGGATGCGCACAAGGAATAAACATCAAATAAATCATCTGTTTATGCCGAATAGTCACATCTTATCTTCCTCCTCCCTTACCTCAACCGGCTGCGTCAGCGGAGAGGGAGGACATGCCTTTGGAGAGTGGGGGGCTTTTACTTAAAGGGCCCAAGAGTTGGCATGGGGGGCCGGCAGAGTCAGCGTGGGACATTGCATCCTGACCTAGTGTTGAGGGGGTGGGACGGAGGGGGCACTCGAAGGGGCCTGATATCCTGGAGGGCCGGAACTGGGGCTTCTGTGTGAAGGTGATGGCTCGTGCCCACCCTTAGAGCGGGGAGGGGGTACACGGAGGGTCACTTGAGGGGGAAATATGACCAGTATGGGAGAAAAGGGAAGTGTTTGATAAGTTCGCCTGAAGTGAGATAGAAGTTGATGGAGGAGAGTAAGCTGAGGTTTTGGCGTCCAGCGGCTACGTCCAACCACCGTGTCTGGACGTCGTGGCTGGACGACGCAGCTGGGTGGTTTCATTCAGGTGTCTACGTCTCAATTTCATGGCTGGGAGATGTGGGAGAATGCGTATAAGTTTAATTACGAATTAATTATTGGTTTGTGTTTTTTGAGAGTGAGTTGTTTTTGAACTGAAATGGATATTGACGATTTAGTTTTGTTGCTTTTGTTGGAAGACGAAGAAGAGGACAACCAAATGTTGCTAGTAGTTTTACAGGAAGAGCTGAAAACGACACTATATAAAACGAGGAGAGATGAAAAATCACCGAAAATTGGGACTTCCCGACTAGGCGTCCGCGTCTCGGCTGCTCTCGTAGCAGTTGAGACGCAGACGTCGGGCATCAACAGTCTTACGCGACGGCCGAGACGTCTCAGCGAAATCGAGCCCATTTGATATATATTGGATGAGTATGGCAGTGACTTCCGACTGCTGGACGCGGACGCAGCCGCGGGATGCCCCAGCAAAACCACGCCAATACTACTGTAGCATTGAAAATGAGTTATTGTTCAGGTAATTCGCATTCAGTGCACAATGTATTCAGCGACGATGATTAATTAGATGTTTAACTATGACAAGTAGTGCCCAAAAGCGTTGCTGTTATCCGTCACTACATATTTGTATAAACGAGTAACTTTTTCACGTCGGGACCAAGACCCGAGGTTCGTAATTTCAAATTCGTTATTTCGTAATATCGCGTACTGTTACATACACTTAGATACCCTTTTGGTTGGGACCGGAGATTTTGCTTCGTAAAATCAAAATTTCATAATTTCGAGTTTCATATTTTTGAGTTTCTACTGTACCTTATTTCATTATTGGGCAATTCGGCAGAAATGGCTGTACATTTGTGGCATGACCAGCTTCAATTCTCACAATTTTTGGCTCAAAGGTGACAGATATGACTATTTCTAAAGAGATATGATATGACTAGACATTTAAAAAAATAATAGCTCTTAATATTCATTAATGTAAAAGAAAGGATGATTTGAATATCTGAATTAAATGCAAAATGGTGCTGCTCAGTTCAAACTGTGATTCTAATAAATGTTGATCTAATGGTCAAATTTAGAATTTAGTGACCTTTTCTTGATTAAAAGACAACAATCTCATTGTTCTATTAACTTTTAGCCCCAAAAAATCTATTTTCGTATCTTAGCGCTGTTTAATTTTATCAATGTTTAAACTTAATTTATCCTTATTAGTCCTTTTCAAGGATCAGGCTTAATTTTGATGAATAGTCTTAACACGACTCTGCTTAGAATGAATGCCCTTATATTTGCAGCAAAAAACCACGGCGTGATGGAATGGCAAAGATGGTTTGTAGAAAATTTAGCAACTTTTGTTTTTAAAAAAAGTGATGTTTGACTAGATGACCTAGGTTGCACGTATATTTTTATGCTGCTCTAAACCTTCTTTTCCAAAAACTAAAACAGAATTTTGGTCTATCAGTCGAAGGCATAATAAAAAAAGGCAAGCATAATGGTCTGCTGTGCGTGCATCGGCTCTGAAAAAGATGCATAGGGATATTATGAGGGTGGTGTGCACATGAGTCATGCACTGGATTTCTTAATGATGTTAGGTGACTAATTAACATCTAATCCCTTCTTATGTATGAGTATATTGTGCAAATAATTTTCCCACAAATTATCAACACTTTTAAAGTAAAACAACGTTGTCCCCCTAACCCACACAGGATAGAAAAATCCCCATTAGACCCCTAGAGGTAGGGGTGGCGAAGACATCTCACTTGTCGGAAAGGGGCAAGTGGAAAGTTCAAGTGTGAATCGTTCTGTGTGTGTCTGTGACAAAATATTTCAGAAAATAAAGGAACTTAAAACTCTGCCAATGCGAGTTTTAGTGGACGAAGTCCAAATAATGCATCAATGAGGAATTATTCGAAGGTTACTATGGAATCGAACGGAGGTTGTCAACGTATTGTCCAATGCAGCAAACATGTTTTTGAACATTTCTCCAATGCTATAAAAGTTATGGTAAAAATACGATAAAAGTTGTTTATGAATTTTTCTCCAATGATTTTTCTCAAGACAAAAGTTAATGTTCGGTATTACGGAAGAAGTAAAATAAATTAGTTAACTCCACTAATTATTTTTATTATGACCCGGGTTTCTACACTTGGTGTCATCTTCAGGTCACCTGAAGATGACACCAAGTGTTGAAACCCGGATCGTGATAATTAATACTAGTGGAGTTAGCAAAGTTATTTTAATTCTTACGTAATGGATGACTTCCACAAAATCAAGCCTACAACCATTTCCTTCGGTATTTCATTGGCCGAACCCCCAAATGTCTGAATAATTCGGGTAACATTAATATATTTTGTTCTCAATAACCACCACAGACCATGGAATTCTGAATTTTTCAAAACAAAGACAATGTAATTTTTTTCTGGAAGTTCGCGAAAAATCGCATATCCCTGTGCGAATCAAGATTCATTGAAAATGAGTCAGGAATCCTGGTTTCCTCTGGGATAACCCATTCCTTGAGCATTAATTGATTCTTGGGTCTGCTACTCTGTGAAGAATCACAGATTCCCCAGCGATTCACTGAAGTCCTCGACTCATGTGATTCCTCGGCTCATATGATACCTCGACTCATATGATTCTTCAACTCGTATGATTCCTCGACTCATATGATTCCTTGACTCATATGGGTCTTCGACTCATATAATTCCTCACTGAATGATGAGTCTTTGACGACTCTTGATTCAACTAGTCATCGTTCGTTCCGTGTTCGTTCGTGGCGTCTGTTGATTCCCATCTTTGCCGAGTGGTGTGCCCATTTTCATCTACAAGGCCGCCAAGTAGTCTTGATAGTTGTCTTGGAGGCCATGTAGAAGACTCTGTTATGAGTGGTAGGACCGACGGTTCATTACCCTGAACGATTCAGTTCGTCAATTCACCTCAAAGAGTCGTTTGATTAGATTCGTTTGTTCGCGACCGACCCACCTCAAATGCCCAGGTTTTCTCTATCAGTTGTGTTAAACAAAACAGATGGTCTACAGTAGATCTTCCTTCTCTAAACCCCGCTTGTTCTTCGGATTCCTTGTCTGCATATTCTTTTTCAATTCTATTTTTTACTATTTTGCCATATAATCTGCTAATTGTACTAGTCACTGATATTCTGTGATAGTTATCGCACTTTTTCTTATTGCCTTTTTTGTATAACAGTGAGATATGGGAAATTCTCCAATCTTCTGGGACCTCTTCTCCATTTAGGCGTTTAGTAAAGTGTTCTGTTAATTTATTGCACAGTAACTCTGATCCGTGTTTTAACAGTTCTCCTGGTATTTCTCCAGGGCCAGCAGCTCTTCCATTTTTTAGGGATTTACAAGCCTGTTTAACTTCACTGCATTGCATTACTATAGGTGATGTAACATTTCCTATGGTTAGCAAATGGATTTCATTTTTATATTCCTCCCTATCCTTTGTCTATAACGTTTTAAAGTATATTTCCCATTTCTCTTTACTAACAGATGTAATTAAATCTTTCATTTTATCCTGCCTCAATGATCTTAAAAACTTCCTGCTTTCTGTATTTCTGGTTCCTCCGACGTAGGTATAAGTGGTTGCATTTCTTTTCCCAACAAGCGTTCTTTTTCTGAGTTAATTTTTGTCGCACTTTTGCTTGCGCTTCCTTGTATGCAACCTTGTCATTGTCTGATTTCGTGGTCAGATATCTGTTGTATTTAATCCTTTTTCTTCTATTTCTTATTCTTCCTAAATATTTTGCATAAATTGATAAAAATGTGGCCTTGCATGAGATGTCCTTGACCCTATTGATATGAACTTTCAAGTGAAGTTATAGGATGCATATTTAAGTCCTAATGCCAAAGATTAGCTGCTGAATGAAGGTGAGTTATTCATAATGACTACCTATATGTATATAGGCAGTCCTCGACTTTCGTACACAATGCGTTCCTGAAGATGTGTACGAAAGTCAAACAATATAGAGTCCCATACTAATTAGGGGTTACATTTCCGGAGAGTAAAATATACGTAGTGAAACCTCATGAATTCTAAGGAAATTTTATTTTTAATACAAAAGTTTAAAAAATTCATTGATTATATTTCAAACAATACGTAATTACTTTTAAAATTATGCAGTCTTGATAAACGGTTCTAAAAGAATACCGTTGTGTACTGAGGGACACCTTGACACAATATATTTATACATATGCATTTCTAATTTTTCCAAAGCAGAAATTAACATTTCACTGGTAATGTCCACCACAACTATAAATACACAAAACAAGAAGCGTAACGACATTTAATTTTTGGACCCTTAAACTCGATATCATTTAATTTATTACAATTACAGGAGCAGCAAAATATTGAAAATTTCCTACACAAGACAAAAGACAAACGAAAATAGAAGGACGTTTTGCAGGTGCATGCCATACACAACTTCATGAATTTTGCATGCACTTCTCAGTGTTTTGTACATGGTCTATAATTTACCTTTCCCCTTTACTATTGAACAGACAGACTAACGGCTAAGTTCAATGATCGTCTGATTGCAGCAAAAGATTCTCCCAGTTCAGTACGTCTAATAATTCTCAACTTTTGCTCAACAGTATTAAGTTTATGCAACCTATGCTTATTTTCGTTGGACTCAGTCACATCATTTTTACGTTTTCCACTCATTCTTATCATACGATATTAATTAAATTCAGTAAATAAACAAGTTATACTAAGTCAACACTGCCCACCTTTGCGTATAACTAGCGAGCAAGAACGCCATATGAAACAGTTGAATGCCATATGCATCATGCACCATCACGGGAAATTCAAATATTGTTCGACAAATGTCTGGAAGTCCGAACTTAGCGTTCGAAAGTTGAGTAAAAGGTATCAATTAGGAGCATACGAAAGTGCGAATTGTATGAAAGTTGAGTGGACGAAAGTCGAAGACCACCTGTATATTTACTGGCAGTTCTCGGCTTACATAAGTTCAACTTACATAAATTCAGACTTGCGTAGCGTATGCTTAAAAGAAAACTGTTTACAGACAGAGATCAGCTTATGCCCGGCTCAGACAACTATTGTACGTACCAGCGTAGCCTACCTGCATGCAGTCACAATATACTGTCGTAACTCTGGGCTACCATAACCAGGAACTGCAACAAACAAATGAAGTGCATGCAGCCCACCTCAGACGAAATTAGGAATCCTGCATCCCTTTGATATTTTGAAACTTAAATTTTGCTGAAACTAAACTTTGATTTTAAAAGCAAATGACACTCCTCTTTGCTCATTCATCAAAATAACACTCTACCCTTTACCTATTGCTGGAAAGAAAGAATAAAGGTATTTATTTTGCAAGATAAGCTGGTTTTGTTAAATGAACTTAAATATGAAAGTTTAGCAGAATTATTTTCACTGCTGTGAATTGTAAAAACTCTTGAGCCTTTCAGTCTGATTGATAATTAAATATTTAATAATATGCATCAAAAGGTACTACAGTAATTGTTAACTTATCTTTTCTCAAATATATACATGCTCACCATAATTATTGAAAACAACCCTAAAGGTGTATTTATTTAATCTATTGTGGAACACAACCCTCTTCATTCCATAAGATTAATGCTTGTTCCATCAGCGTTTCAAACAACACAGTATGATCGCGGAATGTAGCAATGCTGAGGAAAAGTTTGCTGTATTTATTTTTAATGTATTAAGGAATACTCTGTATGCAATGTGGAAAACATTCCTCTCTGAATGTCTCTTTCCTTGTCTCATGCAGATTTTGAGTGGCCTCCTTTGGATTTTGGCTGGAGTCTTGCTGATGTGCTGAAGAAATCTAAGGAAAGTGAAACCACAACAGAGAGTGGCAAAAATGCTAAAACAGGGAAAGGTGGCAATGGGGCAGCCAACAAGAGCAGTGATGAAGAGGATGAGGTATCCATTGAAGGAGAAGAGAAAAAGGGAACAAAGAAGAAGGGTCGGTCGGAGAAGAAAAAGAAGCGCAAGAAGAAAGGAGACGAGAAGGGCTTTAGTGGTGATGATCAGAGTGATGAGGATGAAGCAGGGGATGATGACAGCGAGAAAAATGATGGGGAGGATTGGATGGAAATTGGGACATGGTCGAATGAGATGGCCATGCATGCCGACCCAGAGAGCTTACCACCCTTGCCACACAACGTCACCATGGTCGGGGAAGCTGGGCGAGAGGGTTGGGGGGCCAGTGGGGAGGGGGAGAGAATCAGGTATGGCTCACCCAGCATTTGGAAAGCAAGTAGCGGGCCTGTCGAGGTCTTTCGAGGATTGGAGCATGACCTTGAGGGGCTTGAAACCACGGACTCCAGTGATGATGATGATGACGATGAAGCTCCCGATGATGAAGATGGGGTGGAGGAGGCGGTCCTCATTCCAGAGGAGGAAGTGGAAGATCGTGGCCATCATCCAAGGGGTAAACTTCGGATCCAGTTCAAAAGTGATTTTTTGGCTGAAGCTGTGGAAGTTATGGATGATGATGACTTGGTGGATGGGCAAATTTTAAAGGCTATAACGGAAGCGGGTGAGGTTGATTCAGAAGAGGACGATGATGTTGGTGAAGCAGAGGAGGAGGAAGAGGAAGAAACTGATTGGTTATGGGATGAAAGTGATAATGTGGAGGAAAGGGAGATGGTGGAATGGTATGTGGAGAACTTTGAGAAGGCAGTGGTGAATAACAAGAAAATGATTGAGGGGAGTGGGATGCTGCTTCACTGTAATATGGTGTTTTCCAGTGGCACAAAGAAGGAGGAACGTTTTCAAGTGGTTGAGAGTGCACCAGTTTCCGTGAATGTTGAGGAGGAGAGACCTATTCAAAGGGTCAGTAAATTAGAAACACCTCCTGCAAGTCCTGTGGTTGTGCCCTCAGAAAGTACTTTGATTAATGGGACTGTGTCAGTTGATGATGACTCTGAGAGTTACGAGTCCAACACAAACACACAGGATGGTGATTTTGTGACAATGGAATCCCTCTCTGATGATGATGCTGATGACATATTCTTGGATGTGTTGGAGGAGGATAGAAACTGGGAAACCAAAGAGCCCAGGAATGATAGTCCATCAGAATGTGAGAGCCATCGGTCTAGCTCACCAAATTCATCCAGTTCAAATTGCTCTTGCTGTTCATCTTGTTCTTCATGCTCATCCCTAGTCTCATCATCAGAGGATGATCTGATGGAGAATTGGCCGCCAGATATGCTTTTTGAAGAAAATTCACCTGGGGAGCCACCACATGTTGTGCACGAAGGCAAAAGCTTCAGTTTTGATGCACAACCTGCCCTTGAGGGCCATCCCGGACCCTCCCCACCTCTTCTTCTTCAGGCCCTGACTATGTCCAATGCCAATGATGGGATTAATTTAGAACGTTTAGAGACTATAGGTGATTCTTTTCTCAAGTATGCCATCACTGCGTATCTCTACTGCACTCATCACTCCATTCATGAAGGAAAATTGAGCCACCTCAGATCCAAGCAGGTGAGCATGTGCTCTTTTCTTTATAGATCATAATTTTAAAGGATTGAATGGTTATAATATTGATTGCATGCATTAACCTCTCATAGTTATGATTTTAATTAAATTTACCATATTTTTCATTCATTCGTAGGTCAGCAACGTGAACCTTTACCGTCTGGGAAAGAGGAAAAGGCTGGGTGAGAGCATGATTGCTGCCAAATTTGAACCACATGACAATTGGCTCCCACCATGCTATCACGTTCCTCTCCATTTGGAAAGGGCTCTGATTCGAGCTGGTCTTCCACCTTCCCACTGGAATGGTGCCGAGGTACCTTCACTTGCTTCTCTTTCACCCGCTCAAATTGGTCGTGTGGTGAGGGAAAAAGGAAGGCGTTTGATGATGAAGTCATTAGCAGAGCAGGAGTCCTTGGCTAAAACTTCCATTGGTGCCAGGACATTTGGAGACTCTGGCTTCAAATCTGTCAGCTTTAATGGGAATACAGAGACCCTATCAGCCAAGAAAGATGGACTGAAGAACAGTAAAGTAGCTGGTGCTGATTCAAGCTCACACCATGGAGGGAAATCAGTGGGTGAGAGTGGGGCCAAAAGTAAAGGAATCGAAAGCTCTCCAGGGGGAAGTTCTGGAAACTTGGGTGTGAATCCAACTGAACCAAATCTTTCCACTCCTGTGCAAACACCATTGAACAATCGTGTAGAAGAACTTCCATGCTTTGTCCCATATAACCTTGTTACACAACAAAGCATTCCAGATAAAAGTATTGCTGATTGTGTTGAGGCTCTTATTGGGGCATATCTCATTGCTTGTGGTCCAAGAGGTGCTCTCTTGTTTATGGCTTGGTTAGGAATTCGAGTTCTTCCATCGCAGAAAATATTCCTTGACAGCTTGAAGGACAACACCTCGAAAGAAGGAGAAGAAAGGCCAGTGGGCTGTATGCTTCCAAAAGAGGCTGCTGAGCCAAAAGGTGAACAGTATCAGGTAATTACTTTAAATTTTTCTTTTGTGTTTAACATTTAAATCTGATGTCTCTCTATTCTTAGATAAAGGAAGTGCATTCTAATGGACTCTCATTCATCAAATTTTAGAATTTTCAAAAGCAAAATTTAGGTTTAATTAGCTTTAGAATCAGTGAGGTATCAGGTCTTGGGAATCGAGGAGATTTAAGGGAGTTTTTAACTTGGGAGTACTCATGGAAATAATTATGTACAGTCCCTGCTCATTAAAAACTTACCACCTCGAAGCCCTGTTCATAAAAAAATTACCACCTCGGAGCCAAAAAAAATTTAAGTCCGAACTTG